>CANSGD010000852.1:0-445077 GCA_947645195.1 Patellifolia procumbens | reverse complement strand
CGCTATTGAATAACCTTCCTACTTTAACTTGTAATACTAACACTTTACTATATCGTTATGTAGATGTAAAGATGTTGGCATTTAACTCATAATACTAACACTTTACTATCATTTTGTGAATATTGGCTTTTAACTCACAATATTTTAAATCACAATCTTCAAAGTAGACATCTTATGTGGGTACAAGAGGGATTCCCTTCGTTTTAAAATAAGTTTCGAGAAGGAATTTTATTATTTTTAGATGGTATTGATGTACTATCTTTGGCTTTAGGTTTTCATTACTAATATAGGAGATAACACTTTTCACTATGAAAAAGGGACTGGGATCAATTTAGGGTCTATTTGAAAGATATCACGTTTTTTTTAAAGAAATGCATTTACTTATGGATCATTGGCGTTTTGAGAATAGAAGCTAGATAATGAAAAATGTGCTCAATTGTATAACATTTTGGGGACTAATGAGTATTATAATTGTGTTAATTATATTTATTAGATTCTTATAATTTTGATGAATTTTTTAAAAAGAATATGATCAACAACTATATTTAGATTAGTAACAAGCTTATTAGTAAAGCAATTGAAGTAGAAAATAAAAATCCTTGTTCACGTCACGAATTCATTGAAATAAAATTGTTTAACTGATTGAAACTTACATATTTGAACTAAACTATTTGTATTGATGAAAACTTACTTTGTTCTCAATAGTATTATCTTAATTATTCTATTGAATTACCTTGCATTTTCTGCATCAAAATTAATTTTTTATTAAAAAAGACATAATCTATTGAATTAAACTTATTATTACCTAAAATTGTGATTACAAGTTTAACATTAATTTAACAAGATTTTTAATGGACTGCATTTTATTCTTGCCACTAATAAACTCACCTTATTTTCCCATTATATTTGGTGCCTTATTTTTTACTTTCTATATGATCTTGTGAATTATGTGAAAGGGAGAAGAAAAAAAAAGAGAGAGGCTGCGCAACACTATTTGCTAGGTTAGGGGATCGTGTTCACATAAATAAAAATTATCCTAAATACGATGGATAAATCATAAATTCTCTATTTAACCCACTTTCGAGCTTGGAATTTGGACGGTGCACGCAAACATGTTGGCTGGTTTTTACCAACCAGTTGCATAAAGAGTCTTGCACAATTTGCATAGCAAAAGCCAGCTATTAAAGAATTTTGTCCCCATTTCATATTGTGAAAACAATATGCATGTGGAGTACTTATTATCTAATACTAGAGCTGTTACAACAAAAATTATACTTCTATAATACTAGAGCTTGTTAATGAAAAGAAGTTGGGAGTAACAATGTAAGCGTAAACAAATTGAATTGGGACGTTAGATAATCCTTCTCATTTGCAGTATTCCCTCCTTGTTTTCAATTGTTATCATCTACTTTAGGAGATAACTAGGAAATTATGAAATCTATGTGTGATATGTTTGTGGAATAGATTAAGTAGGAGAAGAATGTTGTAGTAATAAAAAGTATATGGTGGTTGGTGTTTAATGGGAAAAACAGCAGGACAAGTGACCCCAAAAGGTGGGAAAGGATATATAGATGCGAAAGTTTCAAAGACAGTAAAAGTGAAAGTTTACAAAGGTGGTAAAAGGAAGGTTTAACAATTTTAAAAAAATGGTCCTAAAACTGAACACATGATTAAAAACAAATGGATGGAGTACCAACATTAACCATTAATTATATATCAAGGAGAGAGTAAAAATAGATGTGAATAATAATATACCGAGGAGAGAAAAATATGCTAGTAAATATATGTAGCAGATAAGATTAGACGGAGGAAGTACGATATGAGTGAGGTAGGGATGACAGCGAGTGAGATTTGGATCGGGTGAGCCATCACCCGCATCCATCGCGGTTATACCTTCTCATCCATCCATCCATCACCCGTATTCCCATCCATCCATCACCCGTATTCTATCCATCCACCACCCGCGAGTGAATCGGGTGGATGGGGTGATCATCCATTTAAGATAATTAAACGAAAAGTTAGGAAAAACTTGCAAAATCACAATTTATATATAAACTTCATGTTAAATTAAGATAAATTAAATTTATGGAAACATGTCTAATAATCAAAAGGAAATTAATTATACTAATGTAAATAAAATGATAGATATTTAAGAAAATGTAACAGATGGGTGATGAACCGGATGATAAACGGGTGATGGATGCAACTTTCTCACCCTACTCCATCTATCCCCCATCACTCGTTCACCCGTCATCCGTTAATTGTCCTTTTAACTCAGTTTTTTACTCTTTTTTGTTTTTCTAGTGGAGGCGGGTGATGGATCATCCGTTGGATGTTCACATCTCTAGTGTGAGGTGAAAGAAGAAGAATTGCATGGGACAAAATGATTTTTTTCCATAATTTTGGGTAGATTTCGAAATATTATGCGAATTACTAAAAAAATTCCTCCAATCAAAGTCGGAGCAAAGTCATGTCAATTTATATATATATATATTACATACTATTTTGAATTTATTATTTAATTTATACGTATTATATATACTTCCTCCGTTTGTTTTTAATTGCAACAAGGGGCATTATTTGTGAGACATAAAATATTCCTTTGTTGCAATTAAAAAGAAAAGGAGGAAGTATTTATAATGTTGTAAACTATTTTTTTCTTTTTTTTACAAAAGCCGAATTTTATAACTATAATAAGCAAAAGCAAAATTCTGACATAGGAAAACAACCTACTAAAGCTATTACAATACGAGAAAACTAAACAATCATTACTTAAACGAGCTTTATTTGCTGTAATGATAGATTCCAAATATTTAAAATACGACCATAGGGGTTTCCTTTTGTTGCTAATGCTCATATTTGGAGCAGAGGGGAATTTGTGGTTGAGTTTCCTTCCCAAGATTGTTGGTGTAACCTTCATTTTGGTTGGACTCCTGGGAGTAAAAGTCCATTCTGTGGTTGCTTAGGCAAGGAGATAGACAAGCAATGCCTTGTAGACTTGCTAGAGGCTTAGGATTGAATCGAACGAGATACAAGTATTCTTAACATTTCCCATTGTTGAAATTGTTTCACTAATATCCATCGTAATGGTCATGTCCTCTTCAACAATCAACGGTGATGGAGTTAGTTCAGTGTCCATGAGAGGGTGGGTTGGAGGCTACGCTTTGTATCTTGTTGTTGTTTTAGATTTTCCGTTTTTGGAGGATTATACGCACCGTCATCCAAGCAAACTTACTTGGTTGATGAACTAGGACATCTTTTCCCTTAAAGCAGCTTCCCATAGGTCTCGGAGGACATCTGAACTGAAGATGACTTGTTGAAAAAGAAAATGCGAATATCATAGTGGTTCCCGACATGGAGCTTTTCCTAGGTACTTCAGCTTCATGAGCTCAAGTGTTCATAACAAATTTCCCAGACCTACACGTATGAGCATTCGACTTTCCTCTTTTGTTCGCAGAACATGATAAGTTTTCGTCCTTCCCTTTACAGTATGAGGCGGACATAGAAGGGCGGATAGGGTTAGAGACCTTCATACTATTCCTATCCTTAGATACTAAAGCCTCACTATCATTGGTTCAATTCGATCATCCTTTGAAGTAGCGACCTTGTAAGAAATGAGAAGGATCTAAAATCATGGTGGGTGGACTCGTTTGGGTCAAAGAGTCCAAGGTTTTTGAGTTTATTCAAAACTCTGCAGAGTGGAAGCCTCTTTCCTTTTGAGGCTTATTGAATTTGTGTGAATCCGAAATTTTCAGTTTGATAGCAATATCGAGGTGCTAATGCTAGTGTTTTTTGTAGGTCCAAACTAGCAGCTTCTAAATTACCCAATTTGCCATAGCTAGTCCCTTTCTGAAGAGGCCTTTGGCATTGTTGGGGTCCATTTTAAGATGACGGAGCACAAAGAAGTCACCTTTCATAGTGTTCAAGCTTCAACTTGCAAGCAGATAGGTTTGAAAAACATGAGATAAAAGTTTGGAGATGTATTTCTTCCTGTGAGTTGGTGGGGGACTTCCTAGATCGAGTTTGGAAACAAGGTTCTCTAAAACTGTTTCATAAATCAAGGCTGCAGATTCTAAATCATCTTTCTTGAAGAACCTATTACCTAATTCCTACATTTGAAGAGGCCACCCCTCTAATTCTGTAGATTGTAAAACCCTCCAAATCCCCAAATTTCAATGCATAAATTCCAAATTCCTCTCCTAGGACTCCAATAATCATTATTTTAAAGCCTAACTCCATTCTCCAAACTAACAGGGTTTAAAAAGGGGATCACACCACCAAAATAAAACATGGCCAAGCCAAAAGTCCACAAACGGACCTGGTCAACACGAAACAAACTAACCAAGAACAATGGAAACAATACAATAAGGAACAAAGGTGAAAGCGTAAAACTGAGTAATCTAAGAAAGAAGTAGGAAAAACTGCTAAAAAACAACACTTATACTTGAAGGGGAAGAGGCTTGATCTAAATTAACACAACCTAGAAGCAGCAACAATGGGTCATAGGTGGTTACCGACCAGTACCCTCAACCCTCAACCCCTCAATCAATGCCTACCGCTCAGGCGAGGATCTCACCGGAAGGAAGGCTCGACCTTACGTACCCCTGCAATCGCAGACCCGTGGAGCCAAAGGTGCTGCCGGATAGAAGAAATCAAGCAAAACCACCACAAAAGGACCCCATCAGAATTGGATAAGCTGTAGTTGAACAGAATGGGGAGAGGGTTGGACAAGCAGCCTAAAGGAAGAGAGAGGAGACTCGTCAGAGATCCGTCGGAAAAGCTGGCGGCGCCAGATCTTTGGCAAGTTCCTAGGGTTACGCTAGGGGAGTTTAGAGAGAGGCTAGAGCTCCTTTTAGAGAGGGAAGCATTTTTTATGTTGCCTACAACGACTTCTTGAATACTTGGTAGGTATTGAATATCATTATCTATGCCTATTTACTTTTAATTCTTTATCAAATATTATGGAATATTATTTTAATTTATTTAAATATGCTTAGATTGTCAATCAAGATGGTGAGAAAGGATAATAAGGAATGAAAAAGGGACAAGAGAATTAGGGTTGCAACAGATGAAATTATTTGAGAAAGGGACTACAAATATGAAGAATACTAAAATCAAAGTCAGATCCTACATAACTATAAATTCTAGGCTAAAAATATCTAGATTGTGAAGCAATTTACTTCATCTTTGCTTAACTTGAACTTAAGTTATCTTTGCTGAATTGGAATTATCTTTGATGATTAAAAATATCTAGATTGTGAAGCACTTACTTTTAATTCTTCCATTCTACAAAAGAGCAACCTTCCTAATTCTAAAAGTTTCAAATTACATATTCTTATTTGGCTCATATTCTCTTATATCTCTCCACATCACATAAGCTCCCTTCAGGGCAAGATCTTCTAAAGGGTGGATATGGGCGCCGCTCCAAATAAGCTTTTGAGAGTTATAAATCGTAAAATTTATAATGCCTATAAATAATAATATAAACATTTGCAAATTTTTTTTATAATGGTTTTTTGAAGGTAAAATTAATTCATTAATAAAAGAGTCATACGACATCTACAATACAAATTAAAACTAACAAATACAAAACAATTTGGATCAAATAAAATTCTAATTTGACAAAACCACGATTGTTGTAGATGAGATCTGACACTGATGAATACCCTTTTTTACATTGTTGTTTCATATAGCCTTCCACGAGGGTGTCTTGCGATTCGTTGTAGTCTTAAAATTGAACGAATCTGATACAATTGTTTGTAGATGTAGAACTAAGCGCTGCCGCGACACCGCATAAATCTTGATCAACAAATCGATTTCTGCAAAATTAAAGAACGTCACCAAAACTCTCGCAAACAGAGAGATAAACCCAATATATGAGTGGATAAACCCAAAATATATGGGTAGATAAAACCTAAAATTTGGATAAAACCCATATTTTTGTTATAAGAGTTAAGTATACTTTGTTTCAAACAAGAGCTTGGAGGCTTAAACCTAGGCTCCTTTTTTTTGTTTAATGTCCGCCACTAAACTCCTTTTATGTAGCTGAGGAAGTAATTTCAAGGTGAAGTCAAAAGGGTCTGAAAAAGACTGAACCAATAGAATATGAAAACAAACACTTCATACGATCTTTCATAATTGCTTATCCCAGATAAGAGATCTCCCTAGGTAACTTACTATTCACTAGAGAGAAGACCAGGATTCCAGAGTAATTCACGAAGCTCGGGTGAATAGGAACTCCTTACCCTTACCTAGTACAGAAAGCATAGGGGATCCAGGGGTACATTGGGGTACAAAATGAAAAACAAGCAAACAAACGGAAGGCCCAACCCATAATATATGTATAGATGCTCCTTTTAAGGTGAATATGGGCCAAAAAAAACCTCAAAACACATATTTTGGAGCAAAACAACTTCACCCAATAAGGACTTGCTCGTTCTCTCTCTTTCGTTCACGCCGCTCAGTCACAGACTCACAGGCTCATACTCACCTCTCCTCTCTCTTTCAAATATATAATTGGTTAATGGCTATATAATTGTAGGATTGGAAGATAAAAATAAAAATGTGGAGCTCTTTCAAAGAGAGGTGGAGAGGAAGTCACAAAAATCCTCTATGTCATTTTCTCCCTTTTCAAGAGCCCTTTTCTTGGAAGTTAGTGATAACAATGGAATGCGTCGTTTCCAAAATATGAAATCTCGTAGGATATAATTTACAAAAATCCACTATTTGCACAATGTTTACTTTTATGTTTACATTGATTTTTGCAATATTTAACTATCTATTATTAGAAAAAATTGCCGGATAGTTTTTTTCTTTTATGCGTACTCCTAACCTTTCAAATCCTGGATCCACCCCTGACAGAATGGCTGCCGATTACTACATACAAGGCATGATTGTTATGCTGAGCTTCTTTGACAACTGAATGAGCATGAGCTTCTTGTTCACATCAGTTATACAGGTTGTCCATCGGTTTACCAATTCAAATTAATAATGGACTAAGGGAAGTGAAGTAAGCATGGCAGAAATTTACCTTACAGACGCCAATACTGAGCATGTTACAAGTTCACAACAAAAACAGTTATGTAAAGAATCTGTTGGATGAATAACATTATAAATTGATATTTGATTATCCATATTATCCAGGCGGAATATGCAGTTGTAAGTTTTCATCGTTTGGTTATACTAGAAGTTATTGTATCTAAATCTGATGCCCAATAAACAACCCAACTAAGTGTTGTTGAATTGCAAAAAGATCAATCAAGTTGTACATAGCAACGATTTTCCCTAGTAGGTAATAAGAATAGAGTCTGCTAAAGTGTGAGGAAGCAATGGGAATCCTCAACTGTATTCAGGGAAAATGTTTCCTCCAAAACAAACAGAGTGCAACTTTTCAGGTTAGATCCCTCACAAGCCAACAAGTATAAGCAGCGCATAGCATTTAGTCAGATTTAGTTGAACCGATAAGTTAATGATGTACATTGTTTATTACATTGTTTAGTAAAACCTCGAGGGCTTTTACGTGATTGTTGGATGTATTAACAAAAGCAACAAAAACACACTTTTGTGATTTGGTACATCAAACTTCTGGCCCTACTTAATTAGCTGCACCAGACTTCCTGGAATAGCATCATTAGACTGTGGCTTGTGAATTCTCAGAATCTTGCTGTTGTTTCCATTGCTCTGGTGTTAAGGCTTTCTTTATCGATAAAGCGTGGATCTCTTGCATCTCTTTCTCGAGAGCAGCGTTAACCATTCTGTGTCTCTCCAGCAACCTTTTGCCCTCAAACAGCCCTGAAGCAATTTCGATTACGAAACTTGCACCACACCTAAGTTCAGTACAGAGAGAGACGTTAGTGGGTGAAGGTTAAGAAATCATGGTAGATGCTATATGGGGAGCCTAGCTGGCTTGCAAAGTACTTGGGCTCAGCCTAAGTTTTTTCTTTAGCCGAGCACCACCTAAACTCAGCACGAGAGGCTCATGAATAGGCTCAAACAATTCTTTAACTACTTTATTTAGATATTTAGAATCTTGGATGTGTAATAGATAAAAAAAACTTGCAAATATCTTTGAGAATCATTGAGTACAAACTTAATTATCAATCTTGCTACAACATTAAAAAGGTATATTACTTGGTTACAATTTCCGAGCTCAGAGTTGAGTCTGAAACTAAGTCGAACTTGAAAATTTGAGCTCAAAAGCTCGAACTCGAGCATCAAATGAAAGTGAAATGAGCCAAGCTAAGCAACCTCAAATTCAAGTTCGGCTCGCCCCACTATCATCCCTATGGAGATAAAACATTGAATTTACAAATATGCTTTTGAGGAAACTTACCCCCCAGAAGTATCGATTACTTCCCACATTGCGAAAAAATGAAAGAATTCAATCAGAAAACAATCAACTTATCAGGATGGATCTTTACAGCAGTACGTGAAATATCAGAAGCATAAAAATAAAGAATACTTCCTCCGCTTTTTTACTTGCATCATAATGCACTTCTATAAATTAAATATCTTGAGTTCTATATGGGAAAAAAATTATACAAAGTTAATATTAATTATCTACACATTGAGACGAATCAAACAAGATCCCACATGACTATGTTTTTCGTTATATATAAGTCACAAATTTGGTTCAAAGCAACATGAATGAATAGTGTAACATTGCCAAATGATGCGAGTAAAAAAACCAGAGGTAGTATAAAGTAATAAGCAGCACAATATGCCATCATATTTCTAAAGCAACTATCATTTTGAGCCTTTCCATGTAAAATGTCAGTCAAGATTAGCTTTCTCATAAGCTAAGAAACCTTAAAAATGCATAACTTTTCAAGGAGAACAAAATCAGCTGAGCATGGAAAACGAAAAGCTACGCAATCTTACAAAATTAGAGGCTGATGTATATTGTAGGTTTTACTAATGAATGACAATAATTCAGTCTTGGATTCATACATTTAGAAGAGTAACACTCTTATCAATGCTAGACCTTACACAAGAAGGTGAAAGAATGAATCATCACCATAAGAAATGGATCGTTCGTATGATTGTACAAACACGATATAATATTGCCTTTTGCTTACAGCTATATCATTGTTAAATTTATGCCTGTGCAGAGGAAAAGAGGAAACAGAGTGGAAAACAAATGCAGAGTGTATCTTATGGTGTATAGCGCAAAGTTGTTGTTCCATTTAAAAAATCTTCAACTTCATCAGGCAACACTATAGCTCATTCACATTTTCTTAGAAGCTAGTGGACTTATTGCTTAATCAAACAGACATTACATTACTATACAACAGCTGTAATGGTTTCCATAGGTGCAACAAGAAAAATTTCCAGCATTTGACGCAAAAAAGCAATATAATCCATAAAACTTACAGCATCTACGTAAATTGATGCAGCTGAATAAATAGAAATTCTATAATACCCTGTAATTAGACCTGATAAAGTACTTTACAAGTTTTAACGGGTATGGTGTTTGAAGAAAACAATGAGACACCACAATAGCACATACTACATGGGGGTAAAAAAGGGCTAAAGTACATGCACTACTCCAGTCGAACAATACCACTTGATTCAGTAAACCCCACAAACGGCCACTTGAACATGGTGAATAGATTACATGCCACTAGTATATTTTGGCCTAATATATCAAAACTAGGTAGTGAACTACATTCCCATAACCAACATGTACAACGACTTAAGTAACATATTACATGACTAAATATTATAGGCAAAATTGAGAAACTACCTTTTACAACAACTTTTTTTCAGAAACTACCTTTAAAATTTTTTTCGCGAAAAACTACCTTTTATCAAAAAAAAATTGTGAGAAACTACCAATTGACGTGAGCTGTTAGTTTGACTTGGTTTAACCGTTAATAGTCTCACGTGCAATAACCCATTTTGCCTCCAATTCTTTTCATTTTTCCCTCCTTTTGCTTTTCACCTTCTCCCCTTTACAAACCCTATTCCTTCTCCATTTCAATGAAGCAGCCCAATTGTTGTTCATTTTAGCATGTAAATAAAAACCCCCTCTTTAATTCAATTATTTTTCAACTATTTAAATTGGAGTAAAACTATTATTTTTCCTAATCTCAGTTCCTCTAAGAAGAATAGAATACATCTCCATTTTTACTGATAAAAAAACACAATCTCCAAAAAATTTGTCCTAGCAGTTATGGTGAATATGTTTGTTCCAAGTGAAAAAAATAATAATAAGCAAGACAACTTGGCCCCTTCTCACCACAACTTCGTTGTGCAAAAAATAGTAATTATATCCAGATTCTATTAAAAGAGGGGATTTTTATTTACATGCTAAAATGAACAACAATTGGGGTGCTTCATTGAAATGGAGAAGGAATAGGGTTTGTAAAGGGAAGAAGGTGAAAAGCAAAAGGAGGGAAAATGAAAAGAATTGGAGGCAAATGGGTTATGCACGTGAGACTACTAACGGTCAAACCAAGTCAAACTAACAGCTCATGTCAATTGGTAGTTTCTCACATTTTTTTTTTTGATAAAAGGTAGTTTTTCGCAAAAAAAATTTTATAAAGGTGGTCTGCAAAAAAGTTGTTGTAAAAGGTGTTTCGCAATTTTGCCAATATTAATGATCAATCCGGGGTAAACGGGTCTAAACTCTAAACTCTTACAGCAAGTACAAGTAGTATATAAAGTATAAACCAACAGGCTGATTTTTGGTACATACTTGAACTGACAAGAAGAGCCCGAAAAAGAACACATTGTTTAGAAAACTAGATATTAACTCAAACCAGCCCATAAGGCATGTTCGAGATAGTAATAATCCAATCTTCGCTTAGCTAATCAAGTTGACTCTCAATGAATTGCATTGCATTGCATTATTTGGACTTCCTTTTCGAATTTCGTTATAAAAATACCCATCTCCACACTGGGACCCAAGTACCCAATTTCAATACCTATGCTATAACTGAAACTCCCAATAACTACACTAGGCATATTAATCCAACAACCTAACAACAGACTTTGATGAGCACATCAAATCTGCGTACCCGACTCCAAGTACAATAGGTTTGGACTTAGGCTCTGTTCGTAGGGTCACTAAGGTGTAATACATTTTTCTAAACTGTTTTCCTCTATTTTCAGTTTTACATTGTTCGGTTGACAAAAGATTGTAAAACCATTTTCATTTGGACTAAAATAGCTATCCCAATGACGGAAAACCATTTTCCCTTCAAAATGAGAGGAAAATTGTTTTCTTTCTTTTCTTTACCTCTCCTTTTACACTCCTCCAACCACAATACCACATCCTTATTTTCCCTTTCCTTTTTTCATCATCCTTCTTACATGGAACCAAACAGGGGAAAACTAAATTTACAATCGTGGGTTTCCACACTAAATTATTTTCCATGAATATCATTTTACATTGAATATGTTTTACACCCAACCAAACGGACCCCTAGGGCCTATTCTCCCCCCGCTTATTTTCAGTTCGGTTCAATTCACTTCCTAGACAATACTTTTAGTCCCACATATCACTATTCATTTTAGTTCACTTCGCTTGTTTTATGCCGGAGAACCGGCCCTTAATTAAGATTGTTGATCATGGGTCTGGGAATCCATCCAATGGCATAAATTTGTCTAATGGGATACACAAATATGAAATCTATTTTGCAGGGATGGGTGGCATGCTTCAATTCTTTTTGTCTAATAACAACAAAGTCTCCTACTTGTTCTTTCCAAATAAGCATGAAATACCATACCACTTACCATTACCCCATGCCATATCCATCAAATTTTAAGTTTTTTTTAGTCGCAATATGCTCAGAAATGTTACATAAAAATTAAATTGATAAAGGAGAACAAAAACAGATTATAAAAACAATAGAAGCAATAATAAAACAAAAGAAAAAGAAAGAAAGGTAAGAGAGAGTACGAGATGAACAGGGTTGAGCTTAGACGTGAGGGAAGATTCCACCTCCTCCTTTGTTACTCCCATCTCTCTCTCTTTCTCTCTTACGCCGCTGCTTTGCAACTTGGACAAATGGAAACAGCACCTATGTAAAACAAAACTAATTAGTATTGAATTTCTTTTTAGAGGAATCAAAGTTTGATAATAGTGACTAACACTCAGATGGGAAATTCTGCGTGGTACGTACGCTTTGGTGTTTGGTCCACTAAATATATGGTTCAGCCCAACTCAGCTAGCCCAATCAGCTCTAGTGTTAAATTCATTCCGATTATATTCTATTTAGGGGTAGAGGGAGTAAACGAGTCCGTAGCGTGTCAAGTTTGTGTCGGATTTACGAGTTGGTAGATTACCTTTTCTAACCCTAATTCCTTTGTTATAAAGTGAAAATGGTGGTAATGGTAATAAATCTACGCGTTTTTGTATCGAAGTATTATTTTAATGTCCATGATAATTCTCGTTCATGCCCAAACTTATGATTTTCTTCGGAAAACCTCATTGTCAATTACCACTTTATAAGTGGTATTGAGTTAAGTTGAAACTTATGAAGAAAATGACATGTATAAGGATGAGTTTTCATTATCATGATAATGAATAGGGTAAGATTCTTAAAAAGATATTGACTTCATTACCATTATCTTCATTCAAAACCGACTATTAACCGAGTTGTCATTATCTTGCTAAGCATAATTAACACTTCCATTTCTTGGTGCAATGGTGAAGCAACACCACTTAATTCTGCCTCTTCTCACATCTATACTTTTAGTAGGAGTAATGTAATTGACACCTTAAAGTATCGAATATTATAAGAAGTAGAAGAAACGATGAATCTCCATGTTCCAAAATCCAAGAACATTTATGCAAATGATACTTTAAAAGATAGGGATAAGGGGTAATATAGAATACAAAAATTTGACTTACCTTCAACTCTTTATCCTTTGGTGCTCATAACGTACTATGAAACCACGAATAATAGGTACTAACTAAAAGTGGAGAGGATAGAGATGAGATTTGATAGAACTACTTGCATTTAAGCTCCTTAATTATACAAAGGTTTTTTTCCCAAATTTGGTGGTAACATTTCAAATATTGAGACTCCTGTCAAAATTTAACAAGAGTAGAATTTTTACAAGTGAGACCCACTTAAAATTTTCTTGAAAATTCTAAAAAAAGGAGTAGTGCTTCACACCAAAAAATAAAATATTTTCGCAGCTACCATATTCATACTAAAAAACGGAGGGTCTGCTAAAAATTACTTCAGCCAAATTTATTTACAAGATGCAACAAAAAATTGGAAGGTGATCAATTATTTCACTCTCAAGTTTGTTCATCGTAGAGCGATTAGAGACCTTTTTCACGCAAGTTACTTTTGCTTCGTATGAGGTTCTTGTTGGGTACCATTGGCTACATCATGGCTTTGAACGAAGCCCCTAAGGCACCCGATTAAACCATGGTTGCACAAGGCCTCCAACGACTTCCACATTACCTTCACTCCTTTCTTTATTCAATCTCAACACAACTCCATCCAATCAAGCTGAAGCACAGTTGTGGTAGAGTTGCCAAACCCATGCCAAGAATTTGAAAAGGTGCGGCCGGATCGAATGTTAAACCTTCCTTATGAGGATATTGTTTGAAGCACCAACAGAGGAAGATTGTGAGGTAGCGATTATGTGGCTACCAAATGATTCAGATGCTATAGCAAGTGGATATGGGTTGTCTGAGTCAGATTTAAAATCAGATAATGAGGATGCAACAAAACTCAACAAGTGATCAACAATAACCAAAAGCAGCTCGAGCTTACAAATATGCGAAGAATTCGGGTTGCAAACATATTGCAACAAGTTAATATACGACCTTTTCAATTACATTTCCAAATTTTGACCATCGTTGGTGCCTTTTCCTCTCCATTTAGTAATGTTGGTTCTGTGCTTCTGTCAATTAAATTTGACTATCGTTGGCTATTCATCCCGTTGACAGCAACATTCCCCATGTCACTGCTGGTTCCTTTGTGAACAAGTCACCTTTGAGCTCTGAGCCTCTAACTTTGTTTTGCCACAAATTAATCTCTGCTGTGGTGTGGCTTCCTTTCCCCACCTCCTTTTTTATTAAGTATCTTCATAGATTGTCAGTCAGTTCACACCTCACTCCCAGCCCACGGCTGCTCACTTTCGACCAATTTCCATCCCCTTTCATATGGACTCCACCGCCAGTTCATCTTTCAAGTAAGGCATTGTATTACACTCACACCCTTAGCTATCCACCGTTACTTTTTAAAAGACAGCACAAGACCAACAAAATTTATAGACAATGAAATGAGATATGTGGTGTACACTATTAGTGAAGTTCACTATGATTTTATTACACAAAATGACATGTACTTGAAGAAATGAGAGAATATTTATTTACTCGTACATTTTACAATTCAATACTTCATTTTACCCTTCAATATCTTCAACCACATGAAAGAATAAGGCCAGGGCCTAATTAGGATTCATCACTATCTATTGTTCTTTCTAGTATGAAAATGTTTCCTTTATCATCTCTTCCTGTCCTCATTGTGTCGTCTACGTATCTGCATATCATTTGTGTTAAGGATAAACTGTTATTTAATGACTACATACACATAGATAAAGCAAAAAGGATTTAAGAAAACTAAACAAAAGGATACGTGATCTCCAGCCAACCTTCTGGATTGAATATGCTGAGTAGAAGTTCATAATTTTTCTTGAATAAATTCATCAACTTGCGGTTTTCATGACATTCATATCAGAAAGAAAAATCATAATTTGGTTAGCCATTTCCTTTTCCTAATCATTCTTTACTACTATCTACTAAATTGCAGTACACATTATACTTTCTCATTTCTCAAATGATTGCACCACTTTGTTTTTCACAGTTTGATTTTACAAACTTCAAACAGTAAATTATCATTAGTATGTGTTGAGATTTGTTTATTGTGTATCTTCAAAATGTGAAATTTATATCAGTACACAAAAAATATTGATGGTAAAAAATGTGTATTGTATACTGTAAATAATGTTGCAATTATTCAAGAATGGAGGAAGGGTGTATATATACAAAGTACTAGGCATATATATGTATATATACCTGTTCCGGGGTGATCTGTGAATTGTCATACTTGATGTTTACTCTCTGTGCACAAAGAATAGATCGGTAAAAGTGCAAAAACTTAATTTCATAAGCGTAGAATATTCATCACCAGATAATAGATAATAATAGAGATGTGTTGGTTTACCGATGGTGATGCAACACTGAAAGAAGCCTGAATCGCCAACTGACCGTTCAACAAATTCAATCCTCTTGCACTAAACTTGATTATGTTAACTGCTTTGCCCTCCATTTTTTTGACATCCACACGACAAAATCAATAGCCTTTTAACAATCTAGAGAATGCCACAATATCTTTTCACCAAAAAGTACTCTTACTAAGGGTTTGTTCATCTCAATATATAAAAGAAATTTCAGCTAAAGAAGTCAAGTTCAAAGAGTTAAATAAGTTCAACAAAGATTAACTAAGTTCAACAACGATAAGCTAAGTTCAGCAAAAATAAGTTAAGAACTAGAAATTAGATATGCAACATCACAAATTAATCACTAGTATTTGGGATAGAGTGACTATAGTATATACTACTAGAATTTCTGAAACTAAAGGGAAAACTAGTTCATATAGAAATGAATCTAGAGGGCAGAAAACAAGAAACTAAGCATACCTCAGCTATATCAATAACCTGTAAAAAATCCCCCAAATCAATAAAATCTCTTAGTCCAAGCTTGGTTCTTTTTGAACCCAATATAGTAATTGTACTGTATATAAGCTTCCAGCATCCACTCACCTTCCAATTACATAAATAAAAAAAGAGAATTTAGAAATAAAGCAATTACCAAATTAGTAGAAAAACTGTAAATATAGTAAAATATATAAAGATGTTCTCACCCAAGATCTTCACTCTACCTTATCCAAATTTAGTGTTGGATTGGGTGTTGGGTTATTAGCTTCAAGTTCCATTACCAAATCTTCAATTTCTCTCTTCTTAGCAGATGTAACCCCAAACACACCTCTATTAATACCTAAATACAATACAAATTAGTCCAAACTTTAAAAAATTCAATCTTTAATAATCTAGCTGAATTGAAAAAGGTGAAAGTTGTCACCTTTTATGGCCTGGTATATATTAGCTTTTGTGAGGGCAATAGTGTGATCACCATTATCATCAAGTAAAGCAGAGGTGTGTTCCTCAGCAAGAGCAGCAATTCTGAAGAGTCTAAACCCAGATGAAGAAAATGGGGAGCGCTTAAATCTTGAAGTTGAAGAGTTGGGTTTTGGAGTTGGAAAAGAGAGTAAAGAGGTAAGTGGGTTTTTGATATTGGATAATTGTGGAAGTAAATGAGAAGCTGGGAGTGGCGGTTGCATAATGTTAGTTGCCATGGATATTATTTAAACCAATGAAAGAAGTGGTGGTGTTTGCTGCCTGGTATGTCTTTATTTTTCAAGAGCTTCAATGCTGAACCATCAAACAAGATCACTTTCTTGATTCGTGTAACTTGTTGCTGGACACTGGACACTGGACACCACACCAGTACTTTTTTATATTACACTCCCTCCGTCCCATAATATACTGCTTGTATTTCATTTTGGGTATCTCAAAATATTCTTTTGTTTCCATTTTTAAAAGGTACTAAATTCTAACATACCCTCATAAAGTACTTGAAAAATAGTCCCTCAAAGTATTTTATTCTAAAATATCCCTTTTCTATGTACTTGTCATTATTATATTTGTCTTTTTCTCCCTACTTTACCTCTTTAAATTTGTTGTTTCTTGTCACAAATACTCAATAATTGATGTTTTGTCTAACCTTAATTTTGTGAAAAATGAGAAACAAGCACTATATTATGGGACGGAGGGAGTATACAAACACTTAGGTTAGACGGTCTATTCGCATATAGATAGATCGTATGAAACCTTTAGATAGGCTATAAGGATTTAACTCAAATTTTTTAATACTTTACACCTTTAAATTAAAATCTTCTATGGTAAAATTTTAAGTTAAAATCTTATTATTTTAAGTTAAATCTTTTGTTTTACTATGTTCTATACACAAACATATGGATTAAATATCTACTCTCGAAACTTAATAAAAACTTAAGTGGAGTAAGAAAAGTAACAATTAATATACAAGATATGCTACAGTTACGGATATTAAAAAACCGGTCTGGACCTAAAAAGTAGTTTGGAGTCTCGTTCGGACCAAACCTAAGCTAAGCAGTGTAGTCTCCACGTTGTCCATCTCTATTTTCGATTTTCAGTCTAGTCCATGTGCCGGGTTTAGACTAGGCTGGACCCGTTTTACCTTTTACTTATAAATTATATATTTTTATGCCATATTTTCTTCCTTAATATGTTCGGATACATACTAATGATTAGGCAAACGACCAGCTTATTAATGTCCAATCGTCCGGTCCGAGGTTTGGATCGGTTTTGTGGGTCCGATCCGATCTCCGGCTCTCAAAATTTAATTTTTCGGGTTCCAATCCAATCCGGTACTCTAGGTGAAAGATTGAGAAATGAAGCATAGAGTAGACCTCAGATTAGTTGCTAGGTTGGCTAATCCTTGAGAATAGGAGTTAGACAATCTAGGACCCTTGTTATTTCATAATGAGCCATGAAAATACTTGATTCATTGATCTTATGATGAGAATAAGTATGATTGGTTGATTGAGTCTCCCTAATTAGCTTGAGAAAGTAACTAGTATACTATGAATTAATTATCCCCTAATTAATCCTATTGATTTTTCCATACGTGACAATTGGTTGAGACTTAGTTGATTGGTGACTCCCCCTTACCCTAGTGTTTCTCTCTTGAATTTGTTAATGAAATTTAGTTGATTAGGTAATTTGTAGTAAATGAGATTTTGAAACACCTAAACTAGATTTAGCTCATTGCAATCATTAGGCAATTGGTAAACTAACACTTGCTTTCTCGTGGATACGATCCTATATTGGCTAAGTTAGGTTCCGTACGTGTCATAAACTCTCTTTCTCAGCTTTCCTCCAAAAATAAATTTCCCAATGCAAACCTTAGTCTTCCAAAATCTAATCTTCAAGCATTCAATAAAACTTGTAGAAATTTCTTATGGAATAAGGACATTTCTAACTCCTGCCCAAAATCAGAGTGGGAAAAAAATTGTAAAGCCTAAGTGCTGAGATGGCCTAGGGTTCTAGAAGGCAGAATTTGGTAACCATGCACTTCTGATAAGTTACTCTATAAAGTAAATAATTCGATTAATCTCTGGATTTCAATGATCCAAAATAGATATTTGAAGGATGATTTCATATTTCCCATGTTGTAAAAAGTATATGCTCCTGATAATGGAAGAAACTGATTATCCTACGTGAAACCTTCGAAAAAAGCCTAAAGTTGGCAAGTAGGTGAAGGCTCTATATCTCCTTGTGTAATGAATGGGTTTCCCCCTCCCCCCTTAAAGAGAAAATTGAAGTTAATATAAATTTGATCAACATAAAAGTTAATGATGTCATTACCACTAACCCCCCAATGTAATTTTGCACTTCTTTCAACTCTGCTTCCCCAATATGTAATGTTTTCCATATGCAACCTCCTTATTCCTTCAGACGAGTGTAACTAAATTGCACTAGAAGTTTAACCTAGACGGAACTACTAACCAAATGACCACTAAATCCTTGTTAAAAGATGGGACTATTAATCAAGAATAAGCAGAGTATCACTAGATATGGCATCTTGACAACCCACCTAAAATCAAAAAAATCTTTGAAAATGTGTAGATGGTTTGTCGTCCAAATGAAGATTGGAACAGAGTCATGTTTTTGTTCTATAAAATGTGTATTTTGTAATCACACCCCAGTAAGACACTTATTAGTTATCACCTTCTTTGGAATTTTCTTTTGCTTTCAAAATGTTTAAAATTGGAGCGTTTTACTCGCCTTTTCTTTGCATGGTGGTTCCTTTTGTTTCTAGGAAACCGTTTCATTTGGTTGCCGCGACTCTTGTGTTTCAGTTTCATCCTAATCAATTATAGTCCAAGAAACAATGCTAAAGTTCCCTGGTCGAGCTCCTATGCCTCAATATCAAGATAAATAAGTTTGGCGGTTCCCTCTCTCTTTTGATTTATACAAGTTGAATCTTGATGGTTCTAGTAACTCCAATTGGCAGACCTACTTTGGGGTTGCAATTATGAGCTGTGCTGAAAAACTTCACCTTTCAAGCTTTGTAGCTCTCGACTCCTCCTACATCATTCTTACCGTGGAAGATTGGGGTCATAAAGAAGGTATCAAAACCGCTTTGTTACTAGATATTACACAATATTTTATCTCTGACTTGGTTGTAATCAGTTCTCTGGAACATTTCACACCTCTAGAGAATCAAAATCGCTTCTTGATATGGTATACTTGAACTGTCATTCAGTTAAGGACTGATATTTACAAATTTACACGTTGTTTCGAATGAATGATATACCTTCACGTTGTTTCGAATGAATGATATATCTTTTCCTACAAAATTTCAGACTCAGCGCGAGAGATTTTCTACTATTCCTATGGAATTTACACCTCACCAAAAACGACTGTAGACGATGAATAACAAGGGCCTCGTCCAAAGGCTAGCCAAAAAGGACCTACAAGCTTTGTGCTTGAAACTAATTTTCTAACAAATGTTGTCCATCACAAGTGACTGGAATACTATTTCTTACCTGCCATTCCAAATAAATGGACTCAAGAAAGGCAGGACACCTACGGTCCAACGCCGCACATTCAGAACAGGATTCTCATCACTGCTATCAACATCCCTTGCCACCATCTCTGCCTCTGACTATTTTCATATACTTTTGGCAGCACAGGCATCCAGTGCAAGGCCTCATTGAATCAATACAATCACAATTTCCAACTTAGTTTCATCATCATCTTACTGATCCACCTTTATTTTCTCCCCTACATTAACGGGAGATATGCCCCACCGTGTCCTTTCCTCAGTACAAGTGGTCCAGCATTTTCAGGCACCTTGTCGAAGGCCCTGTTACATGCATCAATCACATCATTAAACCCGGTTGCAACAGCAGCCATCTGCAAACGGAATCTCAGATCTCTTGTTCTTTTTAGCAAACAGCGAAATGATCTTCCCAGATACTTTGCCCATTCGGCAGGCAAACCTCCTCCTGTCAGCCAGACTGAAAAATGGGACTGGTCTACCCTGGCTACCATCTCCGATCTGTAAAATTTTGCCAATTCAATAAGCACAGAATTCTGGAGAGGGAGCACAGCCACAAATTCAGCTACAAATTGCTCTACGACTTCTGGTTTTAGCATCTGGTTCCATAATACCGGTGTCCACTCACTAGGTTGATTAAGATTATAAGCTTCAGCCACAATCAATGCTTCCTGGAACCGTGTCTGATCAACCAATAATCTGCGAGCACTGGTTTCAGAAAGATTCAACCACTGGATATCAGGCATTCGAATTTGAAGGGAGACGAGGGAAGCCTGAGCACAAGCAGAGCGGGTTTTATTGCCAGCATCGATGGAGGAATGGACTTCTGCTGCTTCAATGTAGAAGTGCATTGATTCAAGGAGGTCCTCATTGTGGTCCTTGTCGTGGCGAAGTTGCCATCGCTGATAAGACTGCTCAGCTCGTGATTCCAGTAAAGCAGCTGTTTCGTGCTTCAAGTCAAAGTGATTATAAACCTGCCAGAAATTCAAGACACAAACATGATTACAAGCAGAAACAAATGAACAATAACAACAATTAACTGGTTTCAGAAACAAGTAGAAGCAAGAAGTGTTGAAAGAACTAGCCTAAGATCACGATGAAGAGTCTAAGCATGAAATTGATCTACACTCTTTTCATCAAGAATTCCACACAGGCAGTTTCTTCTTACTGTCCAAGTAGACATTTTGGTGACAGACAGTTATCAATTAGATTTTCCATTAATATATTATTCAGTACTGTCCAAAACTTTATGTTCTACAGTCTTTTCCTGTAGTATATATTCCTAAGTATGTTTGGTTAATGTATTAGCTAAATATAGCTTCCTATTCTTCCACTTTATATAAAAAGGCATCCCTGGAATGGGCCTGTGAACTCTAAGCGGAAACATGACCTGATTTATATTACTGATTAACTGTGCATTAAGTACTGGTCTGATTTTACATTTTCTGATGGTGTTTTAAATGTTTTCTTCTCCTCCCTTTTGCATATTTCACATAGCTCCAGGGTACCCATGAAAGCACAGAAAGAATGCATTAAAATTGCAAATATGAAAAATCGAAGTACAAACCACGGCCAAAGCATCATGGTCATTGGGGTTAAATTGTTTCAGTGCCGTAACAACAGCCATTCGGAATCCTCTAACTGTCTCAGCAACAGCAGTGTTTGCATCAGCAGCTGCAGAATACTTATGAAGAAGAAGATCCAGTTGTCCATTCTCAATTAGAATGCCGAGTATAAAATTCAGTCCATGGAAGTTTCCCACTCCAGTTATGAGACGAGCCAAACAAGAGAAGTCACCCTCAGCGACATAAGCCTCCACCCTTGTTGCCGCAAGGGCTACAAGAACATCGACCCCATCTAAACAGGCTGATGATTGGTAGAAGTGGTGTGACAAGATCAGAAGTTCAACCTAAAATATATCAATTTCCAGGAAAAGCTTCAGCTGATGCAATGAAATATCATATGCATAGAGAAATAAATCTGAGAATTAACACCATTCTAAAATGCAAACCTAAATTATGCTATAGCATATGGAGTGGAGTGAAATTGGTCATTATTATACACAACATATAATAGAAAGACTTGGTCTATTTTGTTTCCCTTTGAATGCTATAAAATGCCATACAACAATGTTATCCTCTATTTTGTCTATGTTATCCTCATTGCTATGTTGCAGGGAACTGAAAAGCAGTCTCTGTTATTACTAGATATCAATAGGACATTTTTAAGGACACTTCCTTGCACATGTACAAAATAAGGCTATCATAGTATGTATGGCATCATCAAGCATCCTCTTTACATTTTTATTTGATTACTACCAACAGGTCTGACAAAGCAATGCTTGCAAGTCTCTCAAGCACAGCCATCTCATCTGAGTGTATTACCGGGTTTTCTGCTGAAATAGCTAATGCTTGTATCACATGCATACAACCACCTTTTTTTTGCCTTTTGTTTTGGTGGTAAAAGCTCTTTTAGATAAGTGGACTCAGGCGGACTCACCAGCAACAACTTTGGAACATGTAACACTAAAGTAGGGGTCGACTAATAGGACCAGCAACTAATATGGCTGTTGTGCAAGTGTGGTGATTTTGCGTGCCAGCCCACAATAACATGCATATACTACAATGGACACTTTACCTCGCAGGCATGTGGAATTTCTTGTCCTGTAATAACTAATCGCATCAATGCATGCCCTATTTCTTGTTCTGAGGGACACAAATCAGCCCACTTTAAAAGTCTGAAAATCTCCACAGCAAAGGAGCAGGCCCTTCCTCATTCTGAGAATCAATGTATCCGCCACGATGTGCAGCTAATAGACCCTAAGAGAAATAATAGAAATGGTTAGAGATCCTGTTATTGAATAAAGGTTACTACCCCCGTACCATAATAGATTACATCTGACAGTTGGAATCACGCTTCAGTAGATCTTCAAAATTCAAATACTTCCCACGTGTCTTTTTAGATTTAGCATTTTGCCTTTCACTCTCTCAAATGCACAACTTATTAAATCTTTAATTCTCTTAATAAAAAATACTTCCTCCGTTTTTTTTCAGCTGCAACAATTGAATATTTTATCTCTCACAAAAATTCCCAATTGTTGCGGCTAAAAAAACGGAGGAAGTACTAAAAATTTGATAATTAAAAAAATACAATGAGACAAATCGAACATCCCACATAATAACATTTGTATTTATATTTTAGTAAAACAGCATGGTCAAAGCCGACATACGAATGGTGCAATAATCAAAGTGTTGCAACTAAGGGCATGCTTGGGATGGGGGGTAATGTATTAAGAGGGTAATAAAAGACAAAAACGTAGGCAAACTAAGGTATTTAGAGGTGATGATAGAGGGGATAAAATGGTGGTGGAGAGGATAATGTAGTGTTAGTAGAAAGGAAATGGAAGAAAGAGGAGAACTATTACCCTCATTATAAGGGTAATAATTACCCACCACCACCCCTGAAGGGTAATAGTTCCCCTCTTTGTTCCATTTCCTACGTACCAACACCACAATATTCTCTCCACCACTCTATTCCCTCTATCATCACCCCCAATACCTTAGTTTTCCTATGTTTGACTTTTATTACTCCTTATTACATTACCCCCATCCCAAGCATGCCCTAAAAGGAGACAGTGGAAGTATAAGTTAACTTAAGGTGCAAACACACAATGGGGTTGAAGTTCGCATTTCTTGACCACAAAAATCAAGTGTAGCCGATTATTTTGGGAGAAAAGCAATATATGATTTCACTAATTCAAGCGTTTTGACTATTTAACACTTCATTTCATGATGAGATGGTAATTATTTGCCTACAAGCATTTGATTGCCTCAAGTTTGGGATACTTTCTTACAACCAAATCCTACGAGTGCTTGACACCCCACCCCCCGCGGCACGACATAAGCTAAGTAATCTCAACTCAACATAGTATAACCATAGGCATATTTGTGGAATTGATTGCCCACACAGAAAGCAGTAACAAGGAAAAGGACAAGAATTGGCAAGCAGAAAATGGAGAGATGTTCAGCTATTGAAAAAGTCGTATATCAAGTGCAGTACAAGTCTCTGAGAATGCAATGACAATTACAGAGTTGAAAAACTATCTATGAAATTTTGATTTGGAAGGACCCCAAGAAGTTCAAACATAGACTTAGCATAATATCAATGAGTTGTCAAAAAACCAACATAATAGCACCTCATAACTAGCTCCATACAGAAAAAGTCCCTCAATCCTACTTGGAAAACCCTTAAACTCCACTGAATGCTCTCTTGATTTTCTTAGGTGGCGATCTACTGAAGATCTTGGGGAATTATGTCACTAAGAAAAAAACACTATACAATTGTCTTCCTTTTCGAAAATTCTTCTTTTAATAATACAACAACTTTTTCCTAAGGTGAAAAACTAATGCAAGGCTTCAATTTCTTGAGCCAGAAATTATAAACAGAAGGGGACCAACAATTTTAGCAAATATAATATAACAATGCCTACCCCGCCAAAGAAAAGGGTATACAATTGCCCCTATGTGCTAAGTGTCTAACGGGTTCATACAATTAATTGTAAAATTCATATGAAACATGTAAAGAAGCATAAAAAATGTACCTGAGATAAAAGAGCAAACAACACTTACAAGATATAGCTGACCCAAGGCATAACAGAAAACAGATACTAGCACAGACAGCAGCATTCTTTTAGCTGCTTTCCTCATATCTAATTACCAGAAACTATAACTATGCCTTGATCTTATCCAAAGAGAATTGGAAAACCATGAAAAGTGAAAAAGGAAATATGAATATGGAAAAGGAAGAGAGCGAGTAGAGTACAAAGAAAAAGGCACAGAACAAGGCAATTCTATCTTCTAAACAACTGAAGTCAATTGTTTGAGTTGTGACCTACAGCATGCTTTACGTGACCTCTCATGAGAAAATCATGACACTCATAAACTGGAACGGAAGAAGAGGCAGCAGAAATGAGAAGCCCCTTGTAGAGACTAGAGAAGTTTTCCTGCTTCTACAGTGTACCCCAAGTGTGTCTTGGTCGCACTCAAACTTTGCTCCTTAGTGCAAGGCAGTAGTGGATCCAAATCAACAGGCACCTATTTTTAGTGTTCATCGCGCATCCATTATTTCAGTAATTTCTCCCAAACTGCCCCCTTGGCCATGATGATAGCCCCATGTTCTCCTACTGGACTTGGGAAAACCTACATTGTCTCAATGCTCTCCACCGATCTTCAAAGTTGCACATTATTTTGAATTAGAAGCACAGTGAATTCAGTTAGTGTGCTGTGCACGTGTTATCATACCTGAAGCTCAACCTTTTTCTCTCTTAAACCGAAGCAAAGCCTTTTTCCCTCTTTAAGAGAAACACTTTTCCAGTAAATGGTCTGACTTCCACTAAGAGCTTGGCAATGTTTGTTCGGGCCATGAGAAAAATAATCGGATGAGTTATTGGGCTTCCCGAAATTAGTGATTGGCTTGTTGAAGCTGGTATACTAATTGAGAGATGATACTTTTGGGAAAAGATGCACCTTTAACAAGGTTGTATTGTATCTTATCGGCCGCGTTGTAAAGGTTTCCAGAAATGTCGAATTGATAATATCCGCACCGTGTTTTTGACCGATTACATCATATCATCTAGTGGTCTCAGCCGACATTTAGCGGAACAACAACTAACTGCATCATCTTTGTTATCGTGAAATCGAGAGTCGTAACTGTTACCGTGAACACGACCGAGACCGCATTTCCGAACTATGAAGCAAGGTCCACACCCTACACCAATGTAATTGGGTCCAATAACCTAACTTTGGCCCATATATACTCTTTCACAAACTTGTGAACGTTCCCACGGTGATTGCCTACGATACTCTACCACAGTTCCTATGATGCTTCACCACAGTTCCTCTCCCAGTTGTTAACCACTGCTCATGCAATGGTCTAAACGGCCAAAGAAGAAGCCCTTTGATGTGCATCCAATCAAACAATTATCTTCCTACGGTGCACCCATTGATACCAAAGCAAGGCATGCCCCTTCAATCTTACCACTGCTTCCTCGAAGTATCTCTTTGCCAAGTTTGCCTCAAATCCACCCATTGGGAGTATGCTAAGAGAGGAAGATCGGCTTGCGATATCTCAAATAGGGTCTAACGACTCCAACAATCACTGATTTGCCACAAAATTTGACGAGGATACACTCCAACCAAGTGACCTCCTTTTCCAAATTCCTCTGTGAGAATTCACTTGAAGAGATTTTAGATTACACTTCAACTCGCTTTTGATCTTCCATCATCTGTTGAGTGAGTCAAGCAATTTCATCATCAAAATGGTTATTGGGCTGTTCATAAGAACCTTTAGACGACCCAATACCTCCTGAATCAGGGGCTAGCTCTTGCCCCACCATTTGCACTAGAAATCTCCAAGAAACGAATGCTTTGATACCAATTGCAATACATTAGAAGTAAAATAATGGAAAACGAAAGAAGTCTGGGAAAAAGAAGAAAATACTGAGAGAAGAGGTGTTTGATTAATTGATTACTTGGGAACCATAACAAAATACTAGATGTTAATTGAACTGATTTCGCTCCTATACAAAAATGATAAATACAATTTTTGTATACTTTTCGGTGTTTTCTACCTTTTCCTTAAAGTTTAAAAACATCAGAACGTTCCCCATCCCTTGGATAGCTTACTCTGAAGTAGAATTGTTTAGACTACCCAATAGATCCTTCCTATAGTGCAAAACTAAGATCACCCTTCACTTGTGGCGCCTTGCATACGTAAACCTTATGGCAGGCTTAGGTTGGTGCTGGAGCATGGTGTTGTATATAAAAGGAAAGCTAAGTGAGAGAGAGGATATACAGATTTTGTGTAAGCTTTTGCTTTTGGAAGTGAATCAAACCACTCGAACATCTGGTGCAGCAGTTCAATTCCTTGTTGAACAGTCTATCAATCAGCCTCTCTTTCTCTCTATTTACTTCCATTCTCTACAATATCTTATTTTCTCAATGGCTACTATACAACAGAGTCCAGTTCATTGAACAGAACTACACCAACGTTGCATATTGTGCTGCCCAAAGTGGAATGTGAGCCACTTAAACGAGATCTCAGCCAAAAGCAAACCACCCAAGGAGGGAGGAATTTTCGCTCCCTAGTTCCTACTAAATCTTTGGAGAGTTATTCCTAGGCTTCTTTCTCTTCCCCATGCTCAAAATACCGAGTGTGCATGGGTAAATTTCTGGGAAGATCCGTTTCCAGGGGAGCATTTTCATTATACTTAATTGAAACCCAACCTTTGTTTTAGATACTAGAGAGGATGATATTCTTTCTTGGAGTTTCCCAAGACTGCAGTGCAAGCTAAAAGCATGGGAAATTCGTCAGATGAGTAAGACTATGGTGTCAAAAAGCCTATTCGATTCACCCGCATTCTAAAGGATTACCAAGTTAGCGGACCCGTTCATATCTGAATATTATTTTAGACCAAGGGCAGATCATACAACCGCATCCAACCCGAATCGCCTGATTTCCACTGCACCAAGCCTCCCTCATGATGGTCGTTTTCTCTTACTGGAAACTTATCTGAATTTTCGGAAGACTTTCAGAACTTCTCCAATATTTTGAATAACTTGTGAGCATGGTTCAAAAATGCAATTTCGGTTACAATAGCGGTAATTTTCGCAGTGGCATGGTAAAGGCGATGAGGTTGCTGTAATACCATACATCAACTGAGAGCACAAGATATCACTTGAATCGGCCTAAATGCATTTTAACAACTTTAGGATGAGGATAATATCACTTTGTTAGATGTGAAAACCTTTACAGAGCACGGCTGATACTATATGAAACGACCTTGTTTTAACACCATGCTTGGGAGGCATACTTGCCTTTCATTCCTTAGCCCTTTTAGTACAAGGAAGAAAACTATTTCGACAGAAAAATTGTCAAAGGGTCTACTGAAGTTTCTATCCTCCTGGGGAATTCCATGTATTTTTTTCAAAGTCTCTTTTATTGTTCTCTAAAAACAGTAACAACATTACCAAACACGCTTCCAAGAAAATCTTCCCCAAAATAAAGAATAGATAGGGCCAACAACTCTTGTAAGACATGAGTAATAAGAAAGAATGATAATTATACAACATATTAATGATATTAAGCCAAGTCCAGCATAACAAAGAAACAAAGTCTAGTAGTCTTGATAAAATGCTTAACCATATGCAAAAATAGGAATCTATAATAATTTTACAACATAAAAATCAAATTAAGCACATTTTCTCCATATCGCTACTTTGTCTTATGGTTACCAACAATACAAGTCATCAAAGCTTGAAAGCATGTAAAACAAGCCCTTGAGCATTAGCCAAACGAAAACACAGGGTACAGGGAATCAGTTGGTCACTAAAGATGCTCTCAAGCACAAGAAGTTCCATTGAGACAGAAGATAGCAACACATACCTTCAAGAAGGATTCAGCCAGAATTTTCGCAATGCTTGTAGCTGGCATCAGATGAGATTGTACCAAAAGTCTTGCTTCGTCAAAAGAATCTTGTGCTTTGAAAAGCAACTGTAGCAACTCAATTGGCTGCTTCTCAAAGGCTTCCGCAAATGAAATTCCCAATATATTAGCAGCCTTTACAACCGAAGAGATTCTCTTACAAAGTCCACGTCCACTACCTTCCAGTCAATAAGTCAGATAAACTTCCCAGTACCTATCATTCGAACACGAAAGCAAATCATTCAGATACAAGAAGGAATGAATGATAAACCTTAATCTTTTTTAAATATGCCCAAGTATAAATGGCAGAAAATTAGGGGACCATGAAGCTGCCTTGCATAATTAATAATATATTATTCACAAGCAAACTATTACGAGGATCAACAAAATGTTTAAGGACCTGGAGTGGATCAAAGACATGATCTTCAGTTGGCAAGTTGTATGACTGAATAAGAGAACGTAAATCGTCATCCAGCTTTGTCAAGGGTTGCTTTTGCATTGGTGTTGACAGTACTGCAAATTTCAAGGCAGCATCCACAATTCCCAACTCAAAAGGCACACGGCCAGATGAAAGCTTATGTTGCAGTTGCTTAGCAGCAGTTATTTGTCCAAATTCCAATAATGAAAGAACTGCCCTTTCAAGCTCTGCAGGTCCTACTCTTTCTTCCCAACTTGAAAATGATGTGTCTAGTCTCAAATTATCATCCTGCAAGTCATACCTGAAGTTCCAAGCAGGAAGAGAACTCTCATCAACATCAGCACTCTTGTCAGGGACGTCGACCATAGACCTTCTGGAGGACCCATATGCTTTAGTCCTCCGTTTGATCTTCGTGCTCCCAGTTGCAGTTGATATGCCAGCATCCCAGATTTGTGAGCTCTTGTGATGCAAGTTATTGTTTTCTTTAACATCTCCTTTTTCAAAAGCTCTAGTCTTCATCATATTTATGTGGCTATCTATATTCATCACAACATCTGCAGTTTGGTCTACGATGTTGACACTATTTCCAGACATCTGATCTTGACTAAATCTGGCCAACTTTGAAACTTGTTCGCCCTTCATTTGAGCTTCAGATTCTACAGCTAATAGCCAAACTCGGGTCTCAATTTCTCGTAAGAGATGAAGAGGGCATACTCTGATAGATAGGTAAGGCAAGTTAGAGAAAAGGGCTTTCTGAAAAACAGACCAACAAGGGAGTCGGTTAAGACAGGGACTTACGGGTTAGATTGCGTTATTATCCCACTTAACCATTGTAGAAAAGTAGCAACAATTCATGAAGCTCTCTTGGTGGAATTTCTTTCTCCACAGCCTCTGCATGTTTGAGAAAGAACAGTCCCCCCTAAACCAGCAAGGATAGATAAGTATTGCGAACCCTTCTAAAGATTAAACATAGGATGGCATATTTAGAGGGATACCTGTAATGCTGGAAATGCATATCTAATGAATAGATTTTGACAATGACGCCATAAAGCAACTCTTTCTTCAGGTACATCCCAAAAATTCTTCCACTCTATAACCATCAGTTCCGCCTACATGAAACTCCAAGGGGTTAGCCATCACGGAGATAAGGTGAATAAATACGCACAATCGATCCTAGCTTACCAGATAAGGAATTGATTCACCGTCAAAGTAGCAATAGTAGGGCATATTTTCTAACTATTAAACTATGAGTAGAATATATATGGCAGCATCTGTAATAGATAATCTATATAGTTTTTAGAATTAGTATTAGCAATTGGGTATCAGCAGCAGAAGGATTGCGAAAAGATACTACTGGAACATTGCAAGCCATACTGTCACTGTAGCTTTTATCAATTTACGAATTGCGTCATATATACCAGATTATGTTGCCTTTCTTCCCAATGAGCCCATCTAGAAAACAAATAAAGGCCATTAAAGTTGTATCTTCTTCTAAGTCTCCTAAACATCAAGTATTATATACGCTCGCAAATGCCCTTCATTGAATCTGAATATAGAACTGTCCAGACATACGTCTTTTAACTATCTTACTCATTCACTTTCTCAACAACCCACGATACAAGTACATTTTGGTTAGATTCAAGTCTATTAGTCATTTAAATGCCCAACACATTATTCGTTTCCCTTATTTGACTTTAGTCAATGAAGAACATTTATCCGTGATGAAGGAGAGTATTCCAGCTCATCCAATTACTCTTTGCTTGAGTCTTTAAACTAGGAGTCCGACCAACCCCCTAGATGTCCTTTTAATGTAATTTTTAAGTAGCAGTACATGTAAGAAATGCTGATGCAGGAGTGCTGAGTAAGGTGGGCTCAGGTATGGGGCTGGTGGTGCCTGACAAGGTAGAAAGAATTGGTTGTCTGCAGTGCAAAACAGGTTCAGGAGCTGTGGGAGCCTTGTATTGCTAACGTGAAGGCTCACTTTTGGGGCTTGAAGGTGGTGCAAGAGCTTGGGGTGCATAAGATAGTTGTCAAAAGCGATTGCAACGTGTGATCCCTAGCTTGGCAAAATCCTTTTGTTGGTGGGAGTGACTTGCATCTCATTGTGAGATTGGCAAAAGGCTTTGAGGATTTGATTGCCCCTCTGGTTTTGAAAGGTTGCCTAGTAATAATATATTTATTTAATCCCAGTTGGCCTTCTCTACAGAAAGAGAAAAGAAAAGTTGGTAGCAACATGACAAGCATATAAAGTTAATGGGCTAACCTTGAGATTGTCATATGGTTTTAGGATGGAATACCTAGTAATGATATATTTATTTTTATCTAATGTTAAGATTGAAAACCCTAAACTAAATTTCAAGCATGGTTGACACCTATGGAGCTCAAAACCATAGGGTTTCGGTCACGGAGTGACGTGAGTACGCTCGTGCGTTATACGGCAGCAGAATGATATAGATCTGAAACAACAAAATTGCTGAGGGAGAAGGGGGGGGGGAGCGTGCCTTGCGGTTATGGCCTTTGCCTTACAACTAATAGTCATCATTAATATCCACATGCATTTCCCAATTTTCCTTTTACATGTATGTCTTTTATTTTTTTACTCCACTGTTGAGTCTTAACCTTTTGACAAACAAAAACAAACACTCACCTACCAACTTCCCATCAATACCTAACTTGTTGTTTACTTGTTTTTGGAACCAGCTCTAAAATAAATAACTATATTCTATTTATTTATTAAGTCTCCGATCATACTCAATTCATCATATAATTTCAGGATAGTGTTGGTCATTGTTTTTCGACTTTCGACAATAAAATACAAGTCGCACCCGTGTCTAGAAAATTGGTCTAAGTCACTTGTTTGATTGTATTCGTGTCATTAGCTTTTTAAGATTGCATGTCGTATCCTTCGAACACTATGTGTTTCCCACACTATTAGACAAGCCTAAGTAACATAGACTTCTAGGCTACTTCGCATGACACCATACTCTATCTCACATAGTAAATCGTCAAGCTTACATATGATAAAATGCACTAGATTTTCCATTTATTGGCCCTTAACAATGGCGAAACACTAGAAGATTTTACAAAAGAAGGAATAACGTGTACTCGCTGTTTCAAGAGGTCATATGATATATCAGGATATAGATCAACCATCAATGATAATTTATATTGCCGAAACATCCCACAATTGATTGGAGTTTGTGCTTTAAAGAAATAACAATAGCCAGTCAATCAACTAAAATCCAGCAAATAACAATGCACTAACAGTGGTTGGCATTGTACAAGTCAAGCAATAAATTGCACCGGATGCAAATAAATGGCGTGTATTAAAGCAAAATATAGATAAGCATTATATTCATCAGATAAGCGACAACATACTGCTTCCAGTGACCCTGTCCCAAAATTCTTAGTCCTCACAAGTTAAAAGGGCTTAAGCATTTTACTATAAATGCTTGGCACATTGTAAGCAAAACATGCACAAAAATATAATATGCTGGATTGCTGCAGCATCCAACGATCAAGTTGAAGCAAAGGAGCCAACCATAAAACACAAGGGTGATAAAGATTTTCAAGAATCTGCAATATAAATTTTGGGGGAAAGCCCTACCTGTCTCTCGGTAACATGGTGAACAGCAGACTTCCATGGTGCGCTACGGACCTCCAACTGACGGGCCCAGTTGCGGGCTTGTTCCCAGTATCCATTATCTTCAAGTGCGGTCAGGAGAGAAGCATCATCCAGAGTCTCGTTTCCTAATTGAAGATCCTCATGCTTCCTAAGTACAGGCTCTGCTAAATTGATTTTCCAGTACAGACGCTTATAATAAGCAGCAGCAAATCCTCCATCTGCGAAATCCGTAGATGCAAGAGCTGTAGTAAGCATCTTTTTTCATAAGGGGACGGGCATGTTGAAAGTATAGCATCAGCAGCTTTTACTGCAGTTGAACTTATCCACGATGCCTCCTCCTTAATTCTGAAGGAAAATGACCCTAAATGTGCTGAAGCTTCAGATAGACGCATCTGAGAAAATGCCTGTAAAATAAGCAAAAATGATGTTATATGCGTAAATCATTAGAACCTGAAAGCAAGCTGAAAAAATCCCAGCTTACAACTGCATCAACCGATATGGCAGTCTTTAGGGGACGAATTTTGTTTTCCTGAAGAACTACTTTTGCATTTCCATCTGTTGGTTTCTAAAGGAGAGAAATAATTTTCTTGAATTCAATACCAATTTCTCAAAAATGGAAAAGAACACCTTATTAGAGAAAGGAATGCTAAATCTTCCACTGCATGACAATCATTCTGACCAGGATGGCTACAACACTTAAGCTGAGGCTAGCAAAGTTAATACTTTGCTTTCTATGCTTGCTCAATGCTCACTTCTCCTAAATATCTTCGCCCCTACATGGCTACATCTCCCCTCTGCCTTGTCTATTTTTTCACGAAACGATCCAAGGCGCTAAGCATAAGAAAATAACTTTGATAGCCATCAAAGCATACTCATCACAAAGTTAAATATTACTCAAGATCTTACCCTACGAACTAAACTAAGTGCTAATAACCGAATGAATGCGGTAATTTCCACACCCACAGGTTACAACTAGTTCTTCACTTACTTGCATTATATCCATGACCCCTTCTTGATTGCTACACCGTCGCACAATGTTATTCACTCATCACACCATCATTCAAATACGATGAGCTCTTTATTAGCAAGACTAAACTCTCAAGACTTAATAATCAAATCTTATAAGCAGACATATAGAGAGAACCAGAAAAGTACTTGCATTAGTTCTTTGCCAATCTGAGCACACAGCTATTTTGTGGATTATGTGTTCAGAAGGTAGAGCGAGATCTCAGTGTAGATCTACGAGTTGTAAATCTCTATGGGATAGATTCAGGTTCCTTCCTAGCTTGCGACGTCCCTATACGGTTGCAATTCTGGGTCGACATTTAAAAGCATGCGACAGTAACTCTTGGTCCTCTATTAACAATCTATACAGAGATTATCTTTATCTTGATTCTCAAAATAAATATTTTTTGAAAAGCCTCTGTGTCACCAAGCACCGCAGATTACTTATGTTCCAGAGCATGCAGTAAGTAGAATTGATATGAACCACATACGTTCTCCAAATCGACAAAAAGCTATAACGGAAAAACTAGATCGAATGACCATCTGGTATATATTGTAAAAATTTCTGAAGAAGCCATTAATTGATTAATGCAACAAGCAAAAGACAATGCGTTGAAAGCATATCACTATATGAAGCAACAAATATTTTAATTCAGACGAACTATGCAACAAATGCATTCAAAGCTTCTGGTTCTTGCTGCTGACTATTATTTCATACTAACGGAAACAAAACTACGTAACAGCCGTTATGTAACGGATTATGAACTTGCCGTTGTGCAAATGCCGTTATGTAACGCTGTGATGAAATTCACGTCCATCTTGCTGCGTTGTATATTACATAACGGTGACTCGCCGAGACATAGCGTTTTTTTACCCGTTACGTCCGTTACTTTATAAAACGTTACTTTATAAAACAGAAGGGGGAAATTCACATAGTAGCACAAGAACAATAGGCACACACCAACGAAAGGATAATATATAAGAGCTATTATCAATTTATATAATAGGATATGAATCGCATGATTTAAGTAATTTATTATTCACCATATGTGTAACCTTACCATATGATAGCTTTGGTCAAATTAAATTATAAGAATACTTATAGAGCTTAAAAAATGACAAATTGAGGTTAAAAATCTAATGTGTGAATATTTTGAAAAAAATCACGCCGCGTCAACCGCGAATTGTTCCTATTCGACAGTTATAAGCCGTTTCCGCATAATCGCGAACGCGACCGCATCCACGATTTTCTTCCCTGTCTCAACAGAAGGTACATCTGTTGCATTTGTCCTCTCACACTTGCTTAGGCGGTTGAGGATAGCCACACAAGAGAATGTCAGAGAATGAGCTCAACAAGAACTAAAGAGAGCACAATGCATCTACATATTCAGGTCTAAATCCTTATAGACGTGGACAATCAGACATGGTATGAGTTATGACATGAAGCTAAGGCATAAACTGCATAAATAAAGCATGAGAACCTGCAGTGTAAAAGGAGATATCCCTTCAAGACACAACTCTCATAAAATTGGATCACAAACGATACAAAATTCAGGAAGCCGGAAAAATAAGTTCACATTTAAACTTTCAAAAATTATACAAAACAAACAAACCTGAAGGGCTCGGATGAATGGTAACAAAGGACAAGAGGGAAGAAACATTTCGAAAGCTCTGAGCAAAGGAAGGAACTGATTTTGTTGACAAAGCAAGGCAACTAATTTCGGCAAAGACGTGGACCAGTCATCTGTATTCTTCACCAATCTGACATCTTCCCTAGTTCTTAATTCTTTCAACTCTTCAACGAGTATCTTTGCATGAGCATTTGAAGGGCCATTCATAGCCGCAGTGGAGAATTCCTCTACCACGTGATTCATGAGTCTTCTACGCTTTGAACTTTTCCGGTTGTAATGAATAGTTGAGACTCTATCACCAGCTGCCAGCGAATTTGAAACCTCTACAGCAGCTCTGACATTATTTGCTATATGAGAAGATATCTCACTTTCTCTAGTTGATGAGATCTCCCTGTGATTAGAACATAAGATAGAACATTAAAGGTCCAGAAATAGAATCTTTGAAATTGATGCTGTCTTTCTGGTATCAATATGCTCAGTCAGACCAACAGGCTCTGGATCATGGTCTCCTTTATCTTTTAAGTAGTATGAGAAATTTGCATCAATATCACGCATACAACATCTATGTAAAAATCAGCAATAAACAAATAATGCTATAGAATCGATATAAGCGCTTCTCCCCTCAAGAAAAGAATCCAAAACCAAGTAAAAGTATTAGCAGACAGCAGATATTTCATGGATTCAATCATTCAAAGCTTGAATAAGTTAATATGGTTTTGTAGAATTTCACATGGTTTTGCCTTACTCTTAGATTGAGGGTAATACATGTTGGACTATGCAATAAGTTAATTTGTTTATTTTAAGAGTCTTATGGTTTCAATTTGCGTTAGCAAGTTAGTTGAGCTGATTTGGTTCATTAACTAAGCTAATTTAGTCCGTTTATTTGGGTTTCTTATTGGGTTTAGTTTCCTAAACTTCATTTTTTCCTATTCCTCGTTGGAGTAAAAAAAGATTTATTATTTTTACCATAAATAGAGAGCCGTGCACCACTTACAAGGTGGACTACGGACAGTCCAGAACTAAATTAATGTGTTATCTTAGCTTTACTTAAGCCAAACAGAGTTTTGGATTCAGGAGTGATCTCAGAGTTAAGAGTTTGCTTTCCTTCATCATCAGAGATTTAAATTGTCACAATACTTCTCCCTAAAATATAAGGAACCATATCATATGGTATGAAGAGCCAAGGTTGTTGATATTTGAAACCATGAACAACTCACACACTCCATTAAAATCGGTGTCAAGTTTTTGGATTAGAGTGGCATTTACTCAGTTATATTCCTCAAAGATAAGGTTAAGCTACGTCTAACTGCAACTGAGATCCTTGGGAATTAAGTTTCGCAAAATCAATATAACAACGGCTGCATGATTTCCTTCGGTTCTGCTGACGACATTGCGTTCATTAGACTACAGTAGAATTGCTGCTGCGGCTATTTTTTATCTGATTTGTGTTTCTCATTAATTTGAGATTCAAAGTGACATATCCATCTAAAACCACTTACATTTTCCATCTCATAAACCAGTTTGCGAATCTTCCTAAATTTCGAAACCATAATCCATATCCAACTCAGAGTGCCTTAATATAAGCTTTTGTTCTTTGGATCATTGGGATCCATATCACCAATAATCACGTCTAATAAACTATCGTAAACAATAAAGTACCCGACAAGAACCAGCATACTGCTGCGTTTCCATATCACCAATAATCACGTCAAATGACAGGTCGGGAGAAGGGAGGAGTTGTAAACGCAGCAAAAAAATTTACTAATTAGAAACAATAAAATCATAAAGATAGAATCAACTCATGGACACATACACAGTTTCAGAAAACGAAAAACTGCTGCGTTAACATAGCATCAAAGCTATAACACTTCTATAAGTTTTGACCTGCTGAACCAAATATTTGTGGTTACCCGTTATGTAACGGATTTTGAACTTGCCATTCCGTTCAATGCCGTTACGTAACGCCAAAAAATAACGTCCTTTTCACTGTGTTGCCCTTTATCTGACAGTGATTACGTTAGAAATTGTTTTTCCTGTTAGGTCCTAGTCAGAATTCGCCGGAAAAAAAAAAGAGAAAGTGAAAACAAACATAGTAACAAAAAAACGATATTCACACACAGAAGAGAGAAGTGGCATGGGATTTTATGTTGTTATATACATGCGTTAGTCTATTTATGGATGGGGCATTCATATTCCAACTTCCAAGTAATTATGCATTCACGATTCACCATATATACAATCCAATCATAAGTAAAACTAATGCACGTTGCATTGACCACAATCCGTTCCTTTTCATATGTTACACGCCGTTTCTAGACATCACAACCGCTTCCTCGGACACAATCGCTCCACAATTTCATCCTTGATCTCGACAAATGGACCCAAAATTTGCCTGAAGTGTTGGAGGTGGGTATGGTCATGGAGTTATGTAAGAGTGCCTTAAAATATACCTTAGGATGCTGGCATCCAACACGTCACAATCAAACTTGGCTGTTTAAAAGGCCAATTAGACAAAGACTGTCACTTATGTAAGTGTCCTCTATCCCCTCTATTCCATCCATGGTGCAAAAATACGGCCGTATTGGAACGATTCGTCCGAGTTCGAACGGTTTTCAACTTTGGCGAACCGAATTCGGCTGGTTCAACAAGGTGGATTGAAAATGCCCGATATTTTGGCCGTTTCGGCCATATCACCCGTGACAACAAGGTTTACCCGTTTTTCCACTATAAAACGTCACTTTGCAAGATTTATGCAAATCTTTTAGAGATTTCTTATCTTTACTTATACAGTAGCACCATCTACCTCCAATAATGACTCAAAGACAAGAGAAAAGAAAGAGAAGAGGCACCACCGCACTACTGAACCATCTATTACTCCACTAAAATCTAAGATTAATTGAAGCAAAAAGACCCAAAAAAAGTTTAATACTAAATTCCTACCGCGACAACCGCAACGCAGGCTGCAACCAACGTATCTGTTCCGTTACCCCGTAACCGTGACCGTTCCCGTTTCCGAAACCTAAACCGTATTTTCAAACCATGATTCCAATCATTCCATCCCTCATGAACATATCGCTCTCGAGAATGAGAGATCATTAGTATCTAAAAAACATTTCCAGCTGTCAAACACAAAGCTCCAGTCAAGTCTGACAGGACTGGGCAGTCAGGTCTAATACCTTCCTCTTCAGTTATTGTCACACCAGTTTTATGTAGCACTAATGTCCAGATGGTCTCTAACTTATAGCCTCCTTAAAATCTTGGGTTTATCTGTGTTGAGATTTTTGGAGATGGTTTAATGAAAATGGAGGCATAGGATCCTGATATGAACTAGAACAAACAGAGTCTCAACACCACACACAGTAAGATATATTGATTGATTACTAACTTGCAAAGCGAAATAGTTTCAATAACTCATACATTCCAGAAGATGAGGATTCTCCCAAAATAAACTCAGCACTTTTTCATTGATGATCCATTCTCTGCTCACCTCTCATTATTTATACTCCTCTCCTACATAGATTCCCTCCAACTCCACTACACCTCATAACAGAATTCTGTTGAGGGAATGATGACAAGACTCAACAGAAAATAAAGCAGGAAATAAGAAAAGCTTAATAGAATTAAAAGATAACAAAGGACCAGATTGCCCTTGTAACTAATATCAGTTAGCTGCTGCTGCTGCCTTCTTCCTCCTAGCATAGGTAACCACTATGGGCGGCTTTTCCCAGCTTGTTGCAGATCCTTGGTGCATGATAGAGGGCAAGGGCATGTTTGCGCTTGCATGAGCTTGCCCCTCCGGGCAAGAAGAAGGGAGACAAGAGAGTTGTATGTGCGCTTGGGCTTCTGCGCAAGGTGAAGACGCGCGTCCGCGTAGAAGCCCTACTGCACTATTTTCTTTGGCTCATTTTTAATCTCATCCGTTGATTTGAATTCATGTATTGCACTAAAAAATAGCTGGCTAAACTCTCAATCGCCATGATCAACAAAATGAAAAGGTATAATCTAGCGTTTTAGAGGAGAGCGAGAGAGAGAAGTTGTGAGCTTGTATGAGCATCTTCATCCTCCAATAATTCTATAGTGCAAATTTGGTGGGTTAATCTCCTGAAGCTCAGTTTGTCCATGTAAATTGCAGTGTGGTTGTTCTTGTTGTTACATTTCCTGTTTTGGAATTCTTGTTTGCTAAATCTCTTCTTGCTTATTGTTCATTGCCACAATTAGTTGAACATGTTAACGAAATCTCAAGAGAAGTAATGGCATCCAACAGTTCTCTCTGGACCAAACATTACGTAGCACAGACCTTTAGCCTTAAGTCATGATGACCATTTTAGTCACCTCTAGATTCTAATCTTCAAATCTAGCTATTCTAATCTTCAACACAGATGCAGCAACACGTAAGAAAATAAGTAATCCTAAGTAGCCAAGCTTATTAATATTCTACGAAAAGGTACTTCAATAAACATACCCCCAAGAAAAACATGATCAGCACACAGGTATACTTTCTAAAATAATTTATTAACTTAAAGCTACTAGAAGATACGTACTTTTTCAATAGCAAAGCAAACAGAGAATGAGAAAGATAAGAGGATTAACATAGCACAGTTATGGCTCATACAAAGAGTTTACAATTACCTTGCTGCTGTTATTTCCAGCCAGACTGTTAAGCACGATAATGGAACGACATCAGGAAAACATGAAGCAACCACAGCCAACAAAGCCCAGCTCAACTCTTTTGCCTTCATAAGAAGTGCCTTTCCAGGTTCTTTTTGTTTCTCACAGTGAGCTAATATCTGAAAAAGTTCCGCTGATATGTCACAAATTTGATCTGATAGAGAAGATTCACTACAGCCTTTTACAGAATCTGAACTAGAAGGCCCGGTAGCCTTCTTTCTTGACTGCATGCCTCTCAATACTGTTAAAATGTGAGTCCTAAGACGTGGATCAGTAAATTCTTTTGCTGCCTGCAATGAAAGAAGTTGATTACAGTAGGGAAGTTCATTGCCATTAGCAGATGCCGACTGAACTATCATGAAAAATAAATTTCTCGCCCAACTGAACAAGGGAAGGGTAGAGGCCTTACCACTTGAACCACCATATCAAAAGGATACCCACCAACCTGCGCTTCTGAGAGAAATCCAACCTAACGGAACAATAATACAATTAGCATATGATACAGAAAGAAACACTTGCTTCCCATTTGAAATTACTCTCCATATATCTCCCTCTAAGCCTCTACCTACCCAGTCATTGTCTCTTGCTAAGAAAGCAAGGTACACAGTGCTCAACGGAATCTGGTGCATCTGACAAAAAAGGGTCACTAGATTCCAGCGCTGGCTTGCAGCTTTCTGTTGAGATCTTAACTCATGACCGTCACCATCCCCAGTCAACAACCATGACCCACATGTTTTTTCACCAGCATATACTAAAAGACTGGCCTTCTCCAGATGCTGAAGGACAAAAGATAAAGCTGAAGGTTGGTGATTCATAACAGGCCTCTGAGCATCCTCGTTATTTACACTAGCACTCTGGTGAAGGTAAAAATCTGCCAGAGCTTGAGCAAGAGAATCTGCAATAGTCACTTCACTAGAAACGGCATGCAACGTGGCACTGTTGGACAAGAGTTGGTTTTGTTGCAGAATTTGATTGGATTTATAGAAGGAATGTATCCGTCTCAACGCAGCAACATCAAAACGAAGCGCACTAGCAGATAAACCACAAATCTCTAGCAGTAAAGCACATGAAGCAACCAGCACATAGTCTTGATAATGGGTTATAGCCAAGGGAACAACCTGAAAGATAAACAATAACAAAAGAAAACTGAAAGTAAGCAAATGAAAAATAGCGGTTCGTATGTAACATAATAATAGAATCATCTATCTTCAAAGAGACAAGCATAGAACTGATGATATGACAATCCTCACATCTTCATCTACTTTTATCAAAATTCTTTCATGAAATTTTGGAAGCAAGATCAAGCTACCAAATCATGTTCTACATAAGATTGTACGTACACACCAGCAGAAAAAACAAAGACAACGTAACATGGATTCAGAAACTATACGCCAACACAACTATACGGAAAGGTGTTGCAAAACAAGAGCCAAAGCTGCTTGCTGACAGTAAAGATGACACTGCAAAGTTTTGGTGTACTACAGAAGAACTCCAAAGGTCATAAATTTCTGACAGCAATGCTATCATATCCATCATTTAATAAACAATAAACTCATAAATTGTTTCTCCTGTAGTATTCAATAGCCATCTATAGAAAGATCTTACTAATCCTACATCAACTATTTTGGAAAGTTCAGATCCCTAAGCGGTAGAGAGCTCTAGCATAGGAAGACTACTCGGAAAAACTCAATACTTATGGTATTGCAGGTTTCAAGGCCAAACCAGGTATTTTCAAACTGCAGGTTCACTGCTTTTTTTATGATCCAGCTCTTCCTTACGAAAGCAACAAAGAGCATGTGTCAAAACTTGTTTCTGTCGGCAAGTTGATGGTGTATTTGGATCTCGAAATTGTGTTAGTTGAAGCACCTTCACGTGCATCAATTAGGCACGCTTGGTCAGACCACATCATCTGATTCTCAACCTTAAAAAACCGGATCGTCATGTTGGACGTGTAAACCACGTTTTGCTGCAATTTGTCGTGCGAACTATGACATGCATTCACGTTTCTTTGTTCGTTCCCCAACATGAGAAGATGATAACTGCTGAAATTAAGAGTGGATACAAGAATCTCTCGGATTTTGCGATCACAATCCTCATTATTTTTCAGCAAAGTAGAAAAGAGACACTACAAACACTAAAAATTGATTCCGTCAGCTAACTGAAATTTCCTTTCAAGGGCATTCACCTCTCTCAAGTCTAGACATAATACTACTAAATATCTTCATGAACAGGTGTTAGACATACTATAAGATGCATGGCCCTTGGCAAGTATTAAGGCAAGTGATGCTGCAAACAAATTGCGTAAACATAGTTCTGGACATTTTCGACTACTTAGCCATCAGGCCCACCACATACTCCCTCGGTCTTTTTTTTAATATGTACATTTTTCCATTTTGGGGTGTTTTTTTTAATTGGTACACTTCTACAGTTCTACCTTTTCCCATGAATAGAAGGTTGGCCCACCTAATTATTACACTTCTCTCCTACTTTTCTTTCATACTCTCTACCTTTTTCACTTTTTCCTTACTTTTACTGTCCTTCTCTCTTACTTTTGCACTTTTTACCTTGGTCCGCGCGCAAAAGCAAATGTACATATTAAAAAAAACGGAGGGAGTACTAGATATGAGCATATTTCTCCCGATGAAATGAATTACAAAGAAGATGTGCCATACAAAGTCAAAAATAACATGACAGCAAGATTTAGGATCAATGTAATTTTTGCACTTAGGGATCGAAAATTAAAAGAAGGTAGACCATACAGAGGAAAGAAGACTCTCTTCATGTTGTGTCAGTGGAGAAAGCAGCATTTGCACATCTGATTGGACATTAGCTTGTCCACGAAGCGATGTACTAGATCTTCCTCTATCATTCACATCAGAATTCAGCCTTTGGACCCTAGAACCAAGAAGTTGATTGAAGGCAGCCAATGCGCGTCCTCGATTCAAGTGTTGCTCCAGAGCAAGTCCAGTTTCCTGACATTTAAAGGAATCCATATAATAGAATCATCATACAAGAGTATGAAGTGATACTTCGAGTTTCACGAGGAAACTCATGAAATTCAAATCTCCACATCAATCATCAATTTTCTATCAGGTAACGTGCGAGCAGGATGACAAGTTTCAAAAAGCTATAGGAGATGTCTGCTGGGCTCATATAAACAGAGCAGAAGAGTCTTATCAGTTCACTCCCTTACACGACCATGAGCCTAGATTCAACCATAAATAACATACCTTCCTTCACATTTGCATACCACACCAACTATTTTACTTGTCTAAGATGTTAAATGCTTCTTTTGCACGCAGGAACACACTAATCAAGAGATAAAGGCATGAAAACTGAAAAAGGAAGTGCAACGTATAACTTTGGCTCACCTCTACTGATGAAGGATACAATTCCTGTTCAATTTGTTTCTGAATTGCTGCTTCCCAGGACATTGCACTAATCTCAGAGTATTCCTGGACATTCATAAGAAATTCTATATCATGCTGCAGATAAGCTTCTTCAGCTGTCAGGCTTGTCATTGACTGCCATCCCAGTGGACCCTACACCAGCATGCCAGCAACAATAGATAAGATGAAATAAAATAAAATAAAATTAAAACAATAATTTGCGAGACAGAGGGAAGAGATACACTCAGATCAAGTCATCAAGGAGAACTCTTAATTGTTGTCACAGAATACTGAAACTGTAAGTGCTTTATTGCCTAAATGAGACATAATTTTTCAAACTTTGCTTCTAGCACTAGCAGAAATTGCTTATTTCATACAACATATCTTTAGGTCAAGGTTTCTTTTCTTCAGTGGAAAGAAAAGAATTATTTGATGAAGAAAGAGAAACATACTACTCCCCCAATCCCATATTAGATGATACACTTTCTTTATTCGTACGTCCCACATTAGTTGATAGTTGATACACTTCTATAAATGGCATGGGAGTATAGTAGAAATATTATTTTTAATATTAATGGGTCCCATATATAATAATTTAATAACCTCCCCCACTCCAAATTCCCTATGATATGCCCCTCCAACATGTATTTTATGCACTAAAACCAATTACTCTCAATAAAATAAGTTAGTCAAACAACACTCCTAAAACTCTGTGCCAGTCAAACTATATCATCTAATATGGGACGGAGGGAGTACCATAGATGGCAAAAACACGAGTGTGACACAAAGACTGTTACCACAATTTTGATAAATATCCATAAGGAACATTTCCCAAAACCCCTAGATCACAAATTCCATAGCAAGATTATTCTGGTCTCTGAAGAGTACCTAGCACTCTAACATGGAATTTTTAACAAGCTAAGACCATTTTTCTCATACAAATACAAAGATACTAGGTTGGAGTGCTAAAAGAAAAGCAAAGGAAATAGACCTTGGTGCTCCTTGTCAGTTAAGTCACCAAATTTCCCCTTTTTCTCCTATCCATAGTATGGGGTAACCTGTGACCCCTATTACGCCACCGATATCATTACAATGGCCATTTTTTTTACAGAGTAGTCGAACAACAAAAAGAAATAAGTTTAAACACCATAATCGAGCAAGTACAACCCATCCTTTCCCCCTTCCTTCCCACCAGGCCACCACCATCTCCACCAGCTGCCCGACCTTCATCTGCTTCCGCCACCACCTACGATTTCCTACCATCACATACATCCACTAGACATTCCCTATACCTACCACCCGATTTTGCATAGTGCTCACTATTGCTACCATTTGTAGCTTGAAAGAGGCAGGTAGTTAACCACATCTTTTCAGGCTAGACTGGCAGACACCACTTACAGGTTTTGGCAAACCAAAGACTTCGACCACCAAACAAATCGCAAAAACAAGGTAGAGAGATTCATTCACAGAGGGACTGACAGCTGTAGCTTTTATTCTTTTGTTACTTTTGCAAAGTCCAATCAATGGATGATCAATTCCCACTAAAGCCCACAATGAAGATACAGTCGTCAAATCACCGAATCAAACAAGCCATGGTCAAGAAGAAAGAGAGATCAGTTGACAGATTCTGACTTCGCAATGGACGATACTGGGCGTTTGGTCATTCTCCATGGTACAGCGATAAATATATACAAAGGAGAGAGAGAGAGAGAGAGACAAAAAGGTGGGGGTAGACACTTCACTCTGACGATTAGAATGAGGAAAAGCAGAGGTGGCAGTGGGTTGTGGATTTGATGGGAGAGAAAGAGAATGCTGATACGATGTTTCCACTGTCAGTAACTGGTAGAATCGTAGTTTAAGGCACGCAGGGCCAGAGTAAACCCTTTTCTATTTCAACCTAAGCATGTTCTGCATTCACTAACCCGTATTTAAGTTGGATATACAATTGGAACAAAAATTTCTCATCTAACATCACATATCATACATTTTTACAAAAAACATTTTTAAGAAATAAGTATTAAGAACTAGAATGCAGTAGCTCATTTTACTTGCATAATCTCATCACTCCATAATGGAGGCTATATCCCATGAATATGATGAAGATTACGAATGTAAGTTAACTAACATGAAATTACATCTTTTATGATTTTATATCAATTCCCAATGTGAAGAAACTGATTAGTATTTCCATTACAACCCAAATATAAAATGGTTTTCCCTTTCTTGCTTCCTTGCATTCTTGACTTATATTGATTCCCATTAGGTGAACCATCAACACCCTAGGAACAGAGCATGACTCCTGAATCTTTCTCCTAATTGTAGTTCACTAGCAAAGCAACATACAAAATGAGCTGTTACAACAGTCAGTTGAGTCAGTAGTCAGTACTCAGCAAACCCCAGAACTCCGATGCCACGCAAACAAGCTTATCCGCAAGTGACATCCTAATTTGTCAACAAAGCAAATAAAACCAAGCATATAATCCAACCGAAGTCAGATTATTAATTTTTTCTGGAGACTTCATTACGACTCATTGTTTAGAACATCTACTCCAGGATCATCAAGTAAATGCTGCAGATTCTACTGTCTACATGAAAAGCAGTCGGATATGAAGAAGACACAGAAATTAACCTGGACAAATAGTTGAATTAATCTCCGTAGACTTTTTGGAAACCAGCAAGGCAGCATTTGCAAAAGTGAAGTGTCATGTCCCGAAGAATAAAAGACGCTATCCCGCCAGTTGATATAGGTTGATAAAGCTGAATTGCCAAATAGTTACTGATTCTCGAAACTAAAAAAGAGTGACCAAGAAGCAATGAGAGATGATAAAGACTTACCATTCCTCCCTTTAAGACTCCAGAAGCTCTGAGTAGTATCGTGTCCTAAACAAGATGCCACAAGTGTGCGCCATAGAGTAGGGAACTTTTGAAGGGCAGGCCTCAGATTTTCCAACGTACACTGGAAAGAGCTACAGCTCCTCTTCACACTTCCGCTGCTTAGGCAGTTTTGTATAGGCAAAGGAGCAAACATTAATGTGGCCAGAGCTGCCATCAACCATCCACCTTCAGCAATATCATCAACAGTAGATATAATTTCATTGGCCTCCAAAACAGGGAGGCTACTTTCAGAGACTACATCACGCACTAGAAGTGCACGTGCATTGAAGAACGATGCATCATAGTCGTGCCCCTTAACCCTGGAAAAGAGCAACCATTTTGCCCATTGACAGTCACCCTGAGAGAAAGCATATTTAGTGCATATTCATGCAACAACATAAACTAGACAACAATGACAACACAATACAGATTCCATCTAGGGCAGAGACGCTAAGGGAGAAACTGTACAGAGTACAGACTCACCCATCAATAGCAGACAGGTACTTCTAAAATTCTAGAGAGCGCAAAAAAGTAATAAATTAAGGTAGGTAAATGTCAAGCAACATATTTCCTCCGTTTCTAAATAAGTGACCCATTTGCATAGTGTTTACTATTCACAGTTTAGACTTTAATTAGCTTTGGTTATTTACATTTTAGGAAAAACATAGTCATGTGAGATCTTATTTCTCAATGTGAATTTTTTTAATATCAACTCTGATTTTTACTTATTTATAATTATAGATATTAGTGATTAAAATATTGCATTGGCACACTTGATAACATGAAGTGTAACTTACTTAGAAAAAGAGGAAGTATATAAAAAAAATCAATCGATTTCTCTTGGTTCACGCTTTAAAGCACAAAAAAGTAAGGATCCAACTCATATATACACTTCCTCTGACCCAAAATAATTGCAACATTGGTGGCAGGCACAATATTAAGGAGCCCATGTGATGCGAAGAGAGATAGACATAAGTAGAGGGACCCATGTGACATAAAGCGACATAGAGAGAGATACAAAAGAGGGACCTATCTGATGAAAGAGAGAGATAGCGAACCCATTGAGGTAATGTCGCAATCATTTTGACTCCCTAAAAAGTGAAGTACTGCATTTATTTTAGAAAGTTGCATTTATTTTAGAATGGAGAAAGTATATACACCCAGTCATCCATAGAAGCACCAAGACTCAGATATACTCTGATTAGTTCAATCAATCAGGCCTTGTTGAATAGTAATACCCATTCACCCATACTAATAAAAAAGCAAGTGTTTCCGAGTCTATTCAGTATTTTCAGCCTCTTTTTCCTGCAATATAATCTGATTTCATTTACTTGAATTATCTCTTTGCACTAAATTGTTCTTGCAGATATGTTGTCATTAGTTGGCCTAACATTTCTAAGGACCAATTTTAAGGATCCCTACAGTTCCTAAAGCAAAACAAACTCAATGGTGAGCTTTTTTCCAATTTCTGAGCATTCGTCTCTAGTTCTGTGGCAGGGTGTCAGCTACTGCATGCCCCAATGTTTCTCCAGAGGGTAATTTATCAGCAATACAGACTGAGAGGATAAACAAAGATTTCATTCAGGGACCAAAGCCACGCATATAGATTTATTGATGATTTTCACAAACTATATTGACACCATCAAAGCTCTTTCTCACTTTGCCAACCGGGGGGGGGGGGATAGTCCAACAGAGAAAGAAAAGGGATAAAGGCATCCAGGTCACGCTTCTCCGGGGGGAGTCAATATTAAATGATTAATCATAATAAAACTTACTGTAGCTTTCTGTAGGGCACTGATAGCATCATTGTCCAGAGCCAACTTGTGATGATCAAGATAAAGGTCAAGGAAATATGGCAAGTTATGTTGCGCAGAGTAATGCACAAAAAGCTTATGAAAGGCCTGCAAAGTATCCGAATGAAATGCTCCAACATTTACAGAATCCAGAATGGTTGGCTGATGCAAAGATCCATTCAGGGACAACATGGCATTTTCTCCATCAAGAAAACCACTTTGTGCCAGCAGAAAGATTATTTCTTCTGCACTGTCCCAGTATTCCTTGAGAAAAATGAATCTCTTTGCAAGCTCCTTCGTTATGTTCACTCTCAACCACGATGAGCACATTTCATTGACTGAAGAACTAAAAACTCTAACATTTGGGATGTCTATGCAAACTGCGTCTAATTCTTCCGGAGAGCAACCATAGCTACCATAATCTGGCAAATCACTGTATTTTATTGCAGAAGCAGACTGCAAACTGTCCAGACTGATGAGGAGGCTTTGATCAGCTAATAACGAGCTTGGAAGCATGTGCAGAAGTTTACAGACTTCCTCCCAATCATTATGGGATACATGATATTCGAACTGTGATTCCCAAATCACATGAACACCAAATAGAAAAGGTTGGTCCAGTAAAATCTACAGAAAAAAATTAAATAGAACATTAATTATGTGTTAATTCTCTCTTATTAGGCATATCGTACATAAAATTCACAGCTTCATAGACTTACTTATTAAATAATATCTACTTCTCCATCCAGCATAATGCACTATAATAGGTAACTTTCACATGTACCAGCAATTTAAACTAGATCTAGCTGGAGATAGTATAGTATATAACATAAACTACAACCTGAATTAGATGTTAATCTGTGTCATCCACATTTAAATAAGCTTACCAAATGGAGAACAATGAATAAGGTTTGAGGTCAAATTCAAAGAGGTAGGAAAATAGTACTCATCCAAGTTTTCACAAGTTAAAGAGTTCCATGCTGCTTCTTCAAAAGACATCATGAAGTACAATAATATGAAGACGAGAGGAAACTGTTTTTTGTGGCAACCAAAACTTTTCTATAAATTAGAGTGTTAGCGGAAAGCACAATGATCTCTGATAGTTTGAAAAAAACCATGACTCAGGAAGATAGGATTACTCAGCCAAATGCGGTTTCTGAAAGTGTGTGTGTTTTACTCAGCATAGTCAGCAATAAGATTTTTTCAGCTTTTTCTGAGATGGACATCTGAGTCCTGACATCTAATAGAAGGTGCTTTACTAACCATGGCTGCAACTTCTTTTCTCAGCAATAACTGGTATTACCACAATGGTACTTTTACAGACAGCGAAAACAAATAAGAAAATGGACATTAACACCACATGCATAAGCATCTGGATCTCGTATGTTAAAACTAAAAGACAAAATTAACCTACCACCCAAATTTCGAAAGGGATATACATTAGTTTCATTTCATATGTTTGAATTGTAAAAACATGCGACATCATAAATTTTTTTCAAAACATCTCCCAGTAAACCCACCCCACCTCGGAAAAAAAAACTGAAGTTACACTACAACAAAAGGATGTGTATTGTCAGCAAAAGCTGTCACAAATACAAAAGCAGTATTTCAAATACCATATCTTTCTTACATATAAAAAAACACAAAAAAAAGACCTTATCCCAGCTGCCCATGCAATCTAGTAGATCAAAATCCACGCAGTTACAGAAAATATAAAGCATTTGAATTTTGACATAGGAATTACTTGAAATGCAACTTACACGATCAATGGTTGTTTGGTCCCAAGCATTAGACCATACAGCAGCAGCAGCCCAGTACCCTGCATGGCCGCTGTCATCATCGACCTCAGAGCTGCCAAAACCTTTAAAATTTGCCCATGAACCTAAAACTACTCCATCAATGTTACCACACTCAATAACAAAATTTCTGAAAGGCGGAAATAAAAGATGCAAACTATAATCTCCAGATACTTCAGGAGGCAGCAGAACTTCACTTCCTTCCTTTCTTCTGGAGGCATATGTTTTCCAAAAGTTACTGCACGGGTAAATCCTCTGCCAGTCAAGTAAACGGCACCCATGTCAGGTCAGCAGAAATTATGAGCAACTACTAAAAAGCATCTAAGCTTCAAGTATCGCAAGCTCCGACTACAATTACCTCAATCAACGATATCCTGTCAAGTATTGCTAGCTCATATGACCTTAGAAATCCATATTTTGTCACTTCTTCAGCAATTTGCCTACGCAGTGATCTGCTCACCGTGCCAAAAAGCAACTGCTTTAGACATGCTTCTAAATCTTCTCCAAGCTTTTGCAATGTGGTAACAGCAAGAGCGGTCTCACCCTATCATTTTTGCTAACTTTTAGCACATAAAAGGTAGTGTCTTAAACTATTGTAACCACAAATAAAATTACCTTTAGCAGTAGTTCATAGGCAATTGCCCTTCCAATATCCCGAACTTCAGCAAAAGTATCACTGGACTTCTCGTCATCAGCAACATCTTTTATACGATGAAGATGCAGTTGAAGAACTGCTAGCGGAAGACGGCCAGACAGTAAAGCGTCTTTCACAACATTCCTTAAGTCCAAATTGTCCATCTCCCAACGTGCAAACATCTCTTTCGGGTTCTCCTTAGGAGAACGTTTCTTTCTTAGAACCATTCTTTTCTCGGGCATGGACTCTTTATCTCGCATTTCTGAACTCATAGAACCTCCGAGTCCTAGTGGTTCAACAGGCACTAATGAAAGATGTTCAGAATCATAAAGGCCCGCATCCCATTCCTGGAAGGTAGGTTCATTTGGTACGGCATCATCTGTGGCAGTAGATATCTGATAATCATCCTGGATTGAGTTCTCTGGGGCTTCAGGATGTTGTGCTTCCACAGTATCCACCTGTTATAAGCAGTTGTAATCATTCTCTAAAAGCAAACATGAGTAAATACATGCGTAATGCAGAGGGGAAAGGGGGTTTGAACAACACACAGAAACCATACCAATCCTTTGCCAAGCCTACTAAATTTTGCAGCAAGTTGACATTGAATATTACGGATGATCTCCAAATAATAGGCCATCTCATGTATCCTCCTTGAATCTGCAAAATTACTATACTCTTCACACGACAAAAGTAGAGGTCGTGAGCAGATATCCATCCCGCTTGTACTTCGTAATTTACTTTCATTCTTCAGTTCCAAAATGGCATATCTACGAAGCATTTTTATTGCGAAGCGAGCTCCTAATGATAGTATTCTGCACCAATCATTGAACGTGAAGCAGAATGAAATTAAAGGAGGAAATTAAACACAGCTCTTTCATATGCAGCAAGACGAAACCACAAACTTCTTAATACAATGCAAATGTAATAATCACGCATACTCCTCAAGCCTATGATCAAGAAACCAAGCCCCCAAATACAACATACCACAACCCAAAAAAAGAGAGAGATAACAAGAGACAAGTGTTTATAAGGAGATTTAATTTACACTATACAAAATTATAAATTAACAAGACAAGTGTTTATAAGGGAAAATGACAAAGTATCCTCCATTAGAGTTAAGGTCAAATTTCCCTGTTGGGCTGAAACTCCACCTTGACCTCATTTACACTATACAAAATTATAAAATTAACAAGCATCATCTGAAGACCTCAAGAGAAAGGCAACCCCACCTCTGAAGACTTTCCATGTGTGAGCAGACAGTTGATTTTAGATATACATAGACCATAAGCAACTAATAATATTCCTGTTTTTGTGAAGTTATGCAAACAACCTCATCCTGCACAAGCACAACTCAGTCGATCTATCTTGCCAATCATCCTAATCCACATATTACCTAACATGTCAATCTAAAGCCAAAGTGGCATTGATTTCTTGGGATGACTGTGTGAGTAAACTCATACATTATGCTTAGTAAACAAAACAACATTTAAGAGAGAATTCAATGCCAAGCCAGAGAAAGAATGCATTTCTGGAATTTGGATCTAAAAAGACAGTAAGCAACTAGCAATAGTAGGTACTAGGTAGTTTTCTTCTGTAGGCATTGGAATATTAGAGTTAAGTAGCAAACCAATAGTAACAGACAGACATTTAATCATTCACCTTGAAGCCATGAGACCCACAATTAAGAGAAACTACCTTATGTAAATACTTGCCTCTCTATATAATGCACTAGAATTATAAGCAAAACACCACAAGACACACAGCACTTCTGGGACTCACGAGAATGGCTAGACAGTAAATATCAGGTAAAATATACAAACCAGAGATGGTATACACTACTTCACATGACTATTAGCCGTTTATAAAGTCTCGTATAAGATTGTCTTACCTTAATGTTTTGGTTAAACCACCCTTAAAAGGGTCAAATTTTAAGTTAAAAGGATCACTTTCAAGTTAAAAAAAGGGTCACCTTGTATACAAACAGTACATTTGAGTGACCCTTTTAATCTAAAAACTGACCCTTGTAAAGTGGTCTTACTAAGTAAGTGTAAGGCCGTCTTACGCTAAACCCCGAGACAGACTTAGTCTTTATAATACCTTAATGCAGCAGACACCTCAGCATCATTCCCAACTTTGTGAACCATCATGTAAATGGCAGCAAAGATCAATAACAAGATCCCCTCTTCAGCTATATTGACCTCTGCAAGCATTCCTAAAGCTCTGTTCATTCAATAAACCACAAAAATAAACAAATTAATAAACATCCTTAAGTTATATTTGGCAATCAAAAATCTATAACAAAGACTACCGAAAGGTACTACTGAACTACAGACAATAAGCTAACAATATCAACTACCAAACATCAAATTCAAAGAATAAAGTTCGAAACAATCTAATAGCTTATCAAGCTCCATTCACTGTTGCACATGCTATACAGGTTTCAAAGCCTTCCAAACAAAGTGCACAAACTAAATCAGCACGACTACAAAAGCTACTTAAGTCTAATAAGACTGGCAAATAAACTCTTTAATTTCTATCCTTTCCCACCTCTCAGCAAAATCGACCACCCAGCAGAACTCAAAGTCGCTGGTGCAACGTGAAATTTTGTCTGCTGGACAGCACTTACTCAGACTTACAGCTATCTGTTCGCTACGTCTGTCTTAGACACTTATAAACAAAGCATGTACACATCACAATCCTAAGAAATTGGTGTAATCTCAGCTACTATTCTATTAAATGGTCTAGTGGCAATATTCTAATAGTAAGGACAGAACGAAGACATGCTGCACATGAAATTACATTAGATCCTCAATCTCACAAAACTTCTCCGTATATGTAGAGCATCCTTGCATAGCTATAAGCCAGAAGATCATTTCCTTGATTTTTCTGTTGCAATAACCACAAAAGACAAACCAGATAAGCTTAAAGATTGAACCAACTAACTAATAATTACCTAAACAGTCCATCTCTCAAAACCTTTCATCCCTGAGTAAGCTCGATCTCTCCACCGGATGAACCATATAGCCAAGAGAAACCATGAACCAGAATAGAAGAGCTTGCCCCACCCATGAGTATATATTTCGTAGTAGCCTCATTAGACCTTAAATCTTTCTTGGTATATCTAGATAATAGTTAGGATCATAAACTGAAACATTCTGGAGCTACAAAGATAGTTATAATGACCCTGACTACACTATGGCAAAATGAGTTGTCCAGCCACCAAAAACAAGGGATGAGTTTAGAAAATGCCACAAGCTGAAAGTAGGTTATGAGATTTTGAAAGCCCTGTAAAAACATCATAAGGGACATTGTATATTATGCAGCTTTTTGCTATATTTAACTACGTATGAGGGAAAAGCACTGGTCTCTTGGCCTTCCCTTCACAAAGTTATTTTACCAGAATATGGGTGTGCAAAGCTTCAAATCTTTGGTGGTATTTTGATGGGGCGTTTCATAACATACAACATTGGGTGCAAGGATCGACTCTTGAAATTCAATTTTGCATCTCTAAGATTGCATCTTCTAGGGATGCAGTGTCCAAGAGGTAATGAATTGGAACATGAATCAAAAGCATTGGGGATGTTTCCTTCTCTAGACTTCACAACAAATAGAAAGGAAGATTCTGTCCTAGGAAGCTACAGACTAGAGTTTTAAATTCTAAATACACGATACAAGGTGGTGTCTTTAACTTACAGAGGTGTTGCGACTTACTCTAAAGGGAAACACTGTCTTATTTTCCAAGACTAACGCTTTGGAAATAGCAAATTTTCACTTCGGCAGCAGGCAAACGTAAAATTTATAAAAGCTGGGTTAAAAGGGGAAATGTTTGCAAGTTGGAGTAACTTCTTCACTATGAGACTCAGACTTGTCTACAAGGATTAAGAATCGTCTAGGACACAATCGGCGGATCCAGTCATCCAACACGCAATCTTATAAAGTTAGTGACACGGAATACGGTCCTGATACTTGAATTTTCTTACACAAGAGTTCCTCTTAGTTACCAGATACAACTAACAAGCCCCATTCGACCATGTTTTTCTAATTTTGAGAAAAATGGATGGAAAAATTTTAGGCAAGTCAAACGCTCTAAATAATCAATCCTTCCCCATGTGATTTCCGAGTACCAGAAAGTGAGAGAGAGAGAGAGAGTTGCACAACTTCCTTTCTGTATTTACCGAGTTCTTTTCACACCCTCCCCTCCAACACCGCATTAGATTAGAAGAAGACAAAGGAAGTAAAAAGAACAAAACCATAGAAATACTACAATTTTCAGTCACCTCTCTCGCACTGTTCGACATTGTCGCCGAAGAAGTAGTCAGCAAGATGGACCATGCTAACAACCTTCCAAATAAAACAACCTCCTGAACAAAAATCCTAACATCTCAAGCAATTAATTCGTAATATTTCTCCTTCAATCAAGAGATCAAGGGTTTAAGACCTCAAACACTAGATCTCTGGATACGATGGTTTGCGGAGAAAAGTATAATCGGTCTTCAAGACTCGTCATTCACTCTCTTTGCTGGTCTCCTTCTCCCAGTGGTGGAGAGATCTAGGTTTAGCTGAGTGCAAAGAGAACATTGAATTGGATGAGTATTAGGGACACATGTACATTTTAGGTGCAGATCTCAACTGCACTACAGTAGTGTTTGGGGATGAAGGTTGCCAGGCATGTAATGTGTCGTGTCGGCACGAATATCCTCATTTCAAAGGAGAGTTTTTGCAACCATCTCCAAGGGCATCACTATCTAGATTTTCCAACATGCCTATTTGGAAATTGAATTTCTTTCACTTGGCAATAGAGAAAGGTACAATTCTACAAATATAAGCTTAAAAAGGAGTACAAGTGAGTGTCGGTGTTGATGTAGCTTCTTGAGTTGAGGAAGAAGCCATTGATGAGGAGAAAGTGATCAATGGTACGACTGTTTCCGATGGCTTCTTCGTCAACTCAAGAAGCTACATCAACACTTACGACCATTTCCGAAACCTAAACCATATTCTACTTTTGGATTATTCCTATCGTTTTAATAAGCCTAGTGTTGGATGAGCTCCGTGCATCCTTGGAAGTTATTATCTTAGGGATTTGAAAAGAAGGCTGAAGAAAGGTAGGCTGGGTGAACTGTGGAAGATGGGCGTTTTCGTATATTGTGGTACACCTTCACTAGAATGAAACCAAAGGATTTATGTGGGTATAGCTTCTCCTCGTCAGGTTACAAGTTCATTTAGACAGCTTCTAAGTGCCATACTGATCTAATTACTTACGGTTCATAATATAATTAAGAACATAAGTTCATAATATAATTAAGAAAATAACTGTCACTATCAAAATTAGAGAAGAAATCAAGAAAACATAGATGTACATCTTACAAGTCCATCCCTTCATATTTTAAGTAAACCAATGCCAATTGCAGCCGACGCAGTCGAGCAAGCCGGAGGTTCCACCCTGCGTACCAACACAACATTTACATAAACGTCATTAACATCTACATGATATTTATTTGGATGATAGTACACGATAGAACAAGTGAACAACACTATATTAAAACATTAAAGATGAGAAAGGCTTCAACAACCAAGAGTTGCACATGTTTTCCTCCGCCCGCACATCCACCTTTTGCCTTCAACCCTACCTCTATCCCCGCCCACAGAAGGAAGCGACAACTCTATTTCAAATGTTGACAGTCAGAGTAGCAAAAACAGCATCTACCAGGTGTTACATATCATCAAGATTCTCATAAGTACATGGACAAACGGAAAATATTTGCATCAACAATGTCATGAAAACGCTTTACTTTGAAAACATGCATTTAATTACCTCATCTTATTACTTCGTGAAGCATAGGTCCCAAATATTGGTTGTAATTAATATTTGAGTCTAAAGCTGTCATATATGTGATGCCAATAGTATCAAACTATCAAAACATGTAACAGCTTTAGTAATGTGAATGGTTGATGCAGTACATGGATGCCAGTGTTATTGTAAAGCACATAATACAAAAGGTTTTGCAAAAAGAAAAGAAAAGAAAAGCTCTTCACTAGACGTATCTGCATGACAAAACGGGCTTTAATGTTATCCATGACACAGTCGCTGACAGCATGCTTGCATATATGACATGGTTGTCTGTCTGCATCTGGATCAAAGTACCAAGTGATTTGTGCTAGTTTACGCTTCAGCCATCTAATTTGTTAAATTTATTACAAGGGGATTCAATAACGGTTCAAGAAAGGGCCTGAACTGGAAATGGAGTCAAGGATATGTTCTTCACATAAACTCTCATTAATGATGATTAGGTCCTGTTGAATCAAGTATTGTTCAAGGTTTGGTAATCCAGACAAGCATCTCAAGTCCATTTTGCCAATGATTGATCATCAGGATACATGTTCATACTCCCTCATATCGCTGGGCTCATATAGCATGACTAGTCCCAAAGAGTCCAAAAAAAAACATGCACCATATAACCATTGTCATGCAGTATAGAGTAGAAATCTAAAGAGTAGAACTCTGCCTGCACTCACCGCTGGTCCAAAGCCCGCATATTCGAGGAGGGTTACGGTAGGTGGCAACCAGTGTAATTAACATCCATGAACATGAGGTCATGTGATATTTCCGAGGAGGCCTTCTCCCTCGTCACTGCACTTCCTAGACATAAGTGTAATGATAAGTATGCAAGGCTTGCGACGTCGCTGCCCAAAGTCGACGAACTACAGCTTCACCCGGATTTAGTGCCAAATGAACTAGTGTTTGTTCGTTAGCAAGGGCGATAAGGAAGAGCATTACGACCAGGCATATAGGATGTTGGAACATAGGGTGTCTTACACTAAAGTTAGTAATTGATAGAGAGAACAATTGTACACAGTATATGTCTTGATGAAACCTAGCGAGTAGGAGAAACTAGAACTATTCGGCCCTGAGTGTATAAGCTGTGATCTTCAAGACAAGATAAGAGAAGAATAGTTCGTATCATTAATGATAAGCGAGCAAATGATGTACTCCCTCCGTAACACATTACTCGCAACATTTGCCATAAATGGGTATAACACAATACTTGCAACAATTCAATTCTTCCCATTTTTGGTAAAACAATTTCACGAAAATTACATAAATACCATTGCTTTATAATCTTAATACTAAACATTAAACTAACACCATTAAATCAAAATTAATCATACCACAACCACCATCCACAACCTCCCACAACCATAAACATCACCAGCTCATTCATATCAACCACCACCACCACCGTTGAACCTGCCACCGCCCTCATCACCATCGCTGCCATCACCTTCCTCATCATCCACCACCGCATCGCAGACCTTCAAACACCACCAAATCAGCCACCTCCGCACTCTAATCAGCAACTTCGACCACCCAAATCGCCATTCACCTCCAACAACCACTTCGACCTCCGTAACCACCTACAAAACCACCAATCACCACCCAATTCGTAACCACCAACCACCATCCCATTCGAAACCACCAACTACCACCCAATTCGAAACCCTAGCTTCAAAAACTACTCAAATCAACGGCAATCAAATCAAGAAGGGAAACGGAACCAGCAGTTTCTTTTTAAGATTTCGATCTAGTTGAAGATTTGGGAGTTTTGGGATTCCGTTGGTAGTTGATTTGGATTTCCGATCTCTTTGTAATGTTGGTGTTTAGTTTTTTGCCGGCGGTTGTTAGACTTTCGTTGTTGGTGTTATTAGAGGTGTTTTGTTAGTGTTTTGGGTGTTTCAATGGTGAAGGTCGACGGTGGTGAGAGAGAGGGAGTCATGGCGATGAGCGATAAGGTCGACGGTAGGCGGTTTATAGGAGGTAGAGGGTGGTGGTGCATATGGTTACTGGTGGTTGTGGGGTCCAGGTGGTCAATGGTGATTAAGGGTGATGGTGGTTGCTTAATAAAGTGTAATATGGTGATTAGGAAATTTGGCCTAAAAAACTCCCCTGGTTCAATTGTTACAAGTTTTAAGTTACGGAGGGAGTAGTTCATGTATATAGAAAGGGCGATAGAATTATGTGTAACGACCAAGTATCATGGAGAGATCGCGAAAACCATAAATGCATGTGGGCGTTCGATCGATGTAAAGGAACCTCCTAAACGTAATTCTGGGGAGGATATTTATGAAGTGGCTCAAGGTAACTCTCACACGAAAATCTATTTGTTGGTGAAGATGTAAGTGGACATGTGGCGGCAAGTGCCACAAGACATGATCCTAGATAAAATGTGGTTTAAAAAACTAAATACACAAACTGGTGACTTTTCGAAGAGCGAATGCAACACAAATATACTTCGTCTCACGAGCACCAATATGCATTGTTGTCTGAGGTGTAAAATTATCCCAAAGGACAGTGTAGCTACTCGACAATCAGCATATACCATCCTAGAGCAAGATGCTCGAATAAAGAGGTTTAGATTGGAATAGATGTCCAGGTGAGCCAATAATAAGATGGTGGTGTATAAAAGAAGTGGCGTTAAGTTTATACGAAGAGTAGTTATAGAAGCCAACTGGACCTCACCGGAGGACCGACAATTGACTAAAGTAGTCAAGTGAATAAGCTATATTCCTAATGGTGACTGATATATCCTAGGAGAATCAAAGGGAAAAGTAGTGTTGCATGGACCAACATGGTGTTATGAGGACGTAAAATAGCGACTAAGAAAAAGAGAATGCTAATAGCCTTGGGAAAATGTATGCAGAAACTTTTTGAATCGGCCGAGACCACAAGTTATCCCTTGAATCGGCCTAAAACACAGTTTTTTTAATACCTTACGGCGCGGGTAGTATCATTTCGGGATTTTTGAAAATCTTTCAATGCATCTGATACGATACCATATACAGCCTTCTTCTAAAACCATATCGGGGCTTCTGCTAAGTAAGAAAAAATTGTGTACACTCCTATAGAGGGTGTAATTTTCACAATGAGAGGGAGTATGCGGAGAATGTAGTAACATTGGACAATAAGTACTAAGGAGTTCTATAAGCGAGTGTTTCAAGTACCCCCTGATATAAAGCTTGAGTCACACATTCTATCCCATGCTATTGGGATTAAGGTTTTAGCTTATTTACATCCTTGTTGTGCAGTGAAGAGTAAAAAAATACATCAAAATAACTCAGAAAGAAATACGCCAGACTGCTTTAGCATTTACCTCAAATATAACATTGCCAATTCAACTTGCACACCAGTCATCAGGGGTGCAGTTAGTTGACCAATGAGAAAAGAACTGATACGCAGACATACTTCAAGTGCAAGAACTTAAAGAGCCTAAAGAGGGAGTCAGACTGTCAGATTAGACAGGTATTACTTATGAGGGTTGTGGCAGGAAAGGAATAGGTCTTAACAATTCTAAGCCCATCAGGAATTTCTGTTCTATTTGATTACCTATTCTGAACACTGCTTGTCCTCCTTTTCATCTTTTATACCTTTCTTTCGAATATACAAATGTTTTAAATAGGATATGTACTCAAGCCACAGGACCTCTTGCATAAAGATAATTAGCAAATATGACAATCACCATCCTCTTTCTTATCATTCATTTTCCCAGAGCTCAAGATGCGTCAATATTTGTGATGACGTGAAACGGAAAACGTGACTTTATCAAGTGAAGAGGAAAGAATACACAACAGATAAGGGCTAGTCAAGCAAAGAAAAACTGAGAGAGCTGTAGTACAGACCACTGTCACATAATTCGCTGGGGTGGTGTGCGAATTTCGAATTGGTCTGCAATTCGCCAATTTGCCTAAAATCAAAGTTCTATGCGGCGAATTCCGTCCCCGTATTCGTTGCCCGTTCAGGAGCAATCTACGAATTATGTGACACTGGTACAGACTCTTGGCCAAGTTGATAAAATATTGGACAGCATTGGACCCTCGACAAAAACATTCACAACAAAGTCTTCTTGACACAATCCCTTCTTCTCTAAAAAGCAACAGAAGGGTCAGAATTCATTCAACTGGATCACAGCTAAGAAACAAATTAGCTTGGCTGTAGGAGAAAGCACTTACCATTTTCCAAACACAACCTATCAGCTTCATCAGGACCTTCATATAAAAGAATTTTATCAAGTACTGCCACTTGCCATGCTGGCCCAAGCTGTTTTGATTTATCATATATCAATGACTTCTCTAAGTTAAGTGCAGCCGCTTCACTGAATTTTGTCGACTGGTAGCTCATAGAGTCAATGGACTGGAGGTTAGATGACAGCGAGACAGTGGGAAGAACAATTGAAACAGCACTCCTTGTAATTATATATAAGCAACCCTGGAAAATGCAACCAACAGCCTCTTCATCAACAACTTTCGCTTCTCGTTGCAGGTCAAATGTTCTGTTTACTAGATTCAAACATTTGTCATCACAAATGTTCGACTCGGTGTACAAACTGGTATGAACAATACAACTACTTCCACTTTTGGTACTATCTCTTCTAACAAGGCGGGTGACCCCGAATGGAGAAAAACAAATAATGTCTGCCACACCATGTTTTGCAGTGGGAATGAATATCTTCCTTATACGCCGCGAGAATCTAGAATCTGAGACATTTTGAACGCCTGACTGGGAAATAGCAGACAGACCACTAAAGGTCAAATGGCCCTGATTGATGCCCTGAATATGCCAATTCTGAACATGTTGGAATCCTGAAATTTCACCGCAATCGCTGATAAATGACTTTTCAGAGCCTGAAGAAGTGGAAGTTGCCTTCTGTTGGCTTATACTAGAATGACCAATAACCCATGGGGCCAAAACACCAAGCCTTAGGTATTGTGGAAGAATCTTGTCAGTCATAAAATATTTATCAGGCACATGATCACTAGCACATATTCTATAAAGTACACCACAGTCATCGACAACAGTGAAAAGACAGGAATAGGGAGCAACAATCAACCTTTGGAAAATTCGTTTGTAGGCAACCCTGCAAGTTTGAGTAGTCAAAATACAAGCAGCATCCAACTTATTTTGTAATATAATATCTTCAGCGGCATCATTAGTATCTATTGATAAAGTTTCTTCTTTAGTCAAGTTCTGTTCAGCTATAACTCCATGTATCTGTAAGATATCCAAATATGCGATGTATTTCCCTGTCACAGCACCATAGACAAGTATGGACCCAAATTTATTGAGAGTAATTAAGAACTTGTCAGAAATTTGGAAGTCAACCCACTCAGCTTCCGAGCCTATACCCTTTACTGGAAGCTTAACGGAGTATAGCCACTGTAGACCGTCTACATCTAAGAGAGCAACTAGAACCACTATGTCCTGGCTTTTACAATTAGAATCACAACTGTTTTTTGTATTATCAAACCCAGAAGACAAAACGAATCCGATCAAATAATGGAACCAGCTTGAAAATACTCTGAAACAGGTGTAGGGTCTGGCTGCAATAACATTCGCATCGGATGTTAAGCCATCTGATGAAGTATGGTCCATAGCATTATATTCATTATCCACCAGAATGCTATCTGTATTCTCTTCATATGCACCTGTATTTAATACAGAGCGAGTACCAGAATAGAAGTCCAAAAGTACAGAATCATTAAAATCAATGAAAAATGAGACAACAGTTGCTGAGAGAGGAAGCTCTGATTTCTCAGGAAAACGGGTCCTAATGGTGCCATCAGATTCCATAGTTTTGGCAGCGCTCAAAAAAGACCGCAGCCACTTCTTTGAAGTCAAGGCACTGGACAAATGACTCGTTGACTCTCGTTCATCATAATATGAGGTTCCTCCAGATCCATTGGTCCTATTTGCAAGAGGTACATCTCCAAAAGCTTTCTCATCACAAGGAGACACACTACAAGACCCCCATTCCACCCATCGCCCTGACGTATCCTCGTTTTCAAATGACCCCCTAAAATCAGAATCAGTTTCATCAACTTGACGAAAAGCATGGAATGTTACACCGCAATTGCCAACCACAATGAGAAATTCCTTAAACAATGCTTCCTTACGGTGCTTATAAGTATCTCCACACAAGCCCCAAGCAAGCGAATTTACATCAGAAATATAAGGGAAAGTATTAAATAGGGAACTATTGCTCTCAGCAGAAAATCCATTATTAGATACCCCTTCCGTGAATCCAGAAGTACTTGGGAGATTTTCCGATGAATCTGGGCTACAAGCTGGTGAAGATAACATATTTACACTCTCTTTAGATTCATATTTACAACTTTCAGAGGTTACACAGTAAGAGTCGCCTGCAAGGAGTCAAATATGTGAATACACCTAGATTAAATTATAGAAAAAATAGTTAACCCCCGTGAAACAGAATAGCGTCACCTTTTGATAGAGGGAGCAACAAGGCTTCGGTTTGATATGAAAGCAACAGCAGGAGCTCCCTTGTGGGAGAAATAAAAGCTTCCTGATACAGTGAAAGGTCCAATTGGATATGAGAAGGATCCCATTTGTGCAACTGCAGCAGAGCAGGACCTTCTCCACTCTCTACAGCGCCCATACCTGATTACATTAACACCCATAGGCCATAAGGTCAACACAATGGTAAGAGAACTACCATCTTCAACATAGCTGAAAGAATTGAATAATGTTCAGTTTTGAATTGTAAGGACTTCAACAAATGTCTCACTAAAATGCCATCTACTTCTTACTGCTTCCTCCAGTAAAAAAAGAAAATAAGTCATTTTACATGCTAAGAATTAACTCTCAAAACTATGCTAAGAATTGAGTTGAAAGTTTGTAGGTTCTATAAGGTGGCATTTAATCTTGTATCAATTTTATACAATGACTTATAATGTCAAAAGACTCAAAACAATATAAAAAAGTGACATAATGTTATTCAGACTCAAATAAAGTGTCTACACGGATTTTGATGTCCAAGTGTTGGATTCGGCACTTTTTGGTTTGAAATAAAGTATCCAAGTGTAGTGTTGTCTCCAACACGAAAAGAGAATGAAGGTGTCGAAGTATCAGAGAAGAGACATTTAATGTTGGAAGTCGAATGACTTAGGCTCGATTTGGTTGGGAGGAAAACACTTTCCCGGAAAACTACTTTCCCTACTTTTCTTTGTTTATTTTATAAAGGGTGGAAAATAAATTTCCTAATGATTGAAAATAGTTTTCCATGGAGTGGGAAACAATTCTTTCCTACATGAAGGAAAAACACATTTTCTCCCTTTTTCCCTCACCTTTCTCTTTCCTTTCTCCCCTCCATTTATTTCCCAATCTTATATTTTTCCTCTAACTTTTGTATAAGGAACAAAACATAGAAAAGTTAATCTACAATTGGATATTCCCTTGGAAAATCAATTTCCACGGGAAAAGGTTTTCCGTCCAACCAAACAGAGCCTTATATTTGCATCAAAACTAATTGCCTAAACGAATTCCTTTCTGACCAGCGGGTATATACTATAAGGTGCAGGAACATCTAATAGCTTTCCAAATCAAGAGTTCGACAAAACAATACCCTACCCCAGGTACTTGGGAATTTCAAGTGAAATTCTCAAAACAAGCTTCTCTACAACCTTTTTACTCTTGTTGCTTAAATTTAGTAATCACTTTATGCAAAAGTAATGAAGTCAGCATCTCTATCCGTCATGCAACTAATCGAATCCCTTACAAATTACTTCATATAAAAGGAAATCCCAAGCAAATCATCAATATCAAACTTCAGAGTAAACTTAGTTACTAAAATTTCTTAGTAATTATGTAAAAGTAATGAAACAGGCCTCTAATTTTAGAGTCAATGTCTACATACACATAGAACTTTCTCAGCCAATACAAGAAATACGAAATTCGAGCAATCGAACAGCAAATTGAATAAAAAATTGTAAGCAATGGTTGTATCATACAACTCAACTCCATTAGAATACAGATACAATAGGATAAACCGATTCAACTCTAATTAAAATTAGAAAAAATTAGGCGAATATAATTCAAATTCAGTTCCTGAATTAAGCATAGGAACAAACCTGAGCAAGTAGAACTACTCCGGGAAGTATTACACAAAAAAAATTCAATTGAGGATGAATGAGAAGTTAAGAGAGCTGAAGATATTGTAATTGAACTCCATATTTGGTGAAGGAGATTGATAAATTACAGCCCTTTCTCAACTGATTGAGATGTTGATCGATCAATTTGGGGGATTTTTGAAGGAACTTTGGTATGAACTTGTTATTGATTGATTGGAAAATTGGTAAAACTAAGAGAGAGAAAATTGATGGGATAGTAAGAGATGCAAAATGAAGACAAGGAGTAGAGCGGGAGAAGATGTCAGAAAGGAACCAAATAAAATGAAGACATTCAGATTACTGATGCCATTTGCGTCGGGTCACTCCAATCCGGCCACCCAACCCGCCTTCAGCCCGTTTAAACCCGCCTTCAGCCCGGGCTGATCCATTTATCTGAGGAGTTTGGGTAATATCCAACCAAATGCTGTAACATGTAATTTTAATATGACCTAATAAATATTAGTAGTTGGCTCAGTCTAATTAGTTCAACAAACTGTAATTAGCTTCTGCAAAACGTTACAGTTACCTAATATTATTAAATATTCATCATTATAAATTGTCCGTTTATTTTTAGATTATTACACTTGATCGAAGAACAAAATCTTTCAACTTCGTTGTTGGACTTTACTCTAGCTGCCCTTTAATCGTGCCATCACAATCGGAAATTGAAACAACACCATTCACAAACGATCTGGCTTCAAATGCTCAATGTACAAATGCAGTTTCAAATTCAAGTTTTGGTTCCCCTTCCCTCCAACTTTTTTTATATAGATATCGTCCAAATTTGCACTTTAAAGTTACACCATTATCATCTTTTGTCAATCTCTTATCTTTGCTCTAGCTCTTGCTCTTACATTTCCTTTTGCTCCTTCTCTCAAGTTGAAGCTGAGTCTTAAGTTTAAAACTTAAGGTTTTTGTTGTAGACACTAAAAAAAGGTTATTTCTTGATAATTTTTCCATTTTTTCTTACTCCTAATTGGTTATTAGTTACTTGTAAAAAAAAGACATAGAACAAATAATTATGGATTCCAAAGAAAATTGCAAAGTCGTTTCGTTTGAGATTAACAATGAAAAACTCAATGCAATTGCCAAAATATGGGTGCTTCAATATTCAGGGATGTCGAGGTTCAAAATTTTGGAAATCCGAGATTTAAGAAATACTTCATCCGTTTTAATATAAGTGATACACTTTATTTTTAACGCTTATCAAGGAAGCGGTTTAAGGGTGTAAACGGTTAAATTTTTCGATGAAATTTTAGCACAAGTAATATATAGTCTCATTCTTGCTTGTATTAAAATTTCATCGAAAAATTTACTCGCTTACACCCTTAAGTCGCTTCCTTGATAAGCTTGAAAAACAAAGTGTATCACTTATATTAAAACGGAGGAAGTATGTTGCTAGTCCTAACGTCTCATCAATCATCAAGCTCAACAATGCCGCCACTTGACCACCAACTCAATCACAATTAACGGAATGTTGGTAAGTAGTGATTAATTTTCTAATTGTAACTAGTAAAATGTTAGGAAAAATTGACAGGAATAATCTCAACTACGACCGTTTTGCTCAAAATAATCCTAACTATGGATTATCTAGAATAATCCGAACTATTATGGATACCTTTTCAAAATAATCCAACTTCATTTTTTCTTGCCTTCAGTGATCCATTTTGGGACTACTATATTTATGACATAGGAAGGCTTGCGGCAAAGTTCGACAAAGAAGCCAATCGTCAAAAACGGGGGAAATGATTTCTTCTAGTCAGGCTCACGTTGTCAGAATGCTTAATAAAATACCTTTTCGGAAAGGTAACGGCCGAAAACAGCATTTTAATTATTACCGTTTTTAGTTTTTTTGCTTAATTTCGTATTAGGGTTTTAGACTATTTAAACGTTTTAGCCGTCATTAGAAGACACTTTTCAATTGAGTAATAATACTTCAGAGTTAATTCTTTTTTCTAGTGGATTCCGGAGTTATCTACAAGTTTATCGCTTGTAAACCTGTTTGTTCGTTTGAGGAATTGCGTTTGCTTTTCGGTTGATAATTCCGACTGCGTCAGGTGGTATCAGAGCAGGCTTTCTCCTGTTTCTTTTCGTATCTTGAACAGCCATCTTTGGAGAACCAGTGACCAGAGCAGACATCGAAGGGGTTACCGCGGCTTTTACCACGACATTACTGCTTTGACCAATCAGATGACTACGTTAACTACACAGGTGAACAATATGCAGAAGATTAAGAATCAGCAAGGAGACAGGAGAGGGGGACCAAATTCTTTTCCACAGGGTAGAAACAAACAACCTATCGTAGATTGTTCGAGTTCTGAGGAAGAAGAGCCTCTCAAGGAAGAAAGGAGTGACGAGGGTAATCATTACAACAAGCATGATTATTGTGTGAAGGCTGATATTCCCTTGTTCCATGGAACCATGGGGGTGGAAGATTTCTTGGACTGGCATATTGATGTTGATAGGTTTTTCGAAGTAATGGAAGTACCTGAGAATAAGCAAGTTACGATACATGCTAAGGAAAGGCACCTGTTCAGCGGCAGAACAATCCTTATGTCAAGCCCAGCGGGGATACATGCTATCGTTGTAATGGCAAAGGTCACAGATCCAATGTTTGTCTGACCCGGATAGTAGTTGTTGTTTTAAAAGGAGAAGGGGAGGAGCTTCAAGGAGAGAATGACGAGTATGATGATGTTGAGTTTGTAGAGGAGGAGTCCGATGAAAGAGTGAATTTTGTGTTGCAAAGGGTCCTGCTAACCACTAAAGATGAGGGGCAGCGAAAGAATTTATTCAAAACACATTGTTCAATTCAGAACAAAGTGTGTAAACTGATCGTGGATAATGGAAGCACGGAGAATCTGGTCTCACAAAAGTTAGTAGATTACTTGAAGTTGCCCATAGAGCCTCATGAGAGACCTTACACCCTCGGCTGGGTGAGCAAAGGGTCCCAAGTTCGGGACACATTGACTTGCAGAGTTCCCATCTCTATAAGGAAGCACTACAAGGAAGAGGTATTTTGTGATGTTCTTGAAATGGATGTTTGTCATATCTTACTTGGTAGGCCTGGGCAGTTTGATAATGATGTTACTTATTTAGGGGTGGGATGACGTGATGTTGTTTACTTAGGGTGCACACAGAATTGCTATGGCTCCTGTTTTGCATTTTGGCCTTAATCTAGGGGGAAGAAAATCAATTTTTTAGTAATGGCTTATAATGATAAAGAACTTGATGAGGCCATTAAAGAAACTGATTGTTTTTTTCCAATAGTGGTGAAAGGGTTGTTGAGTGCTGAGAAGGAAGAAACCCCAATTCCTACAGAGGTGTTGGAAATTCTAGAGGATTTCAAGGAGTTGATTGCTGATGAGTTACCTAATGACTTGCCTCTCATGCGAGATATACAGCACCAGATTGATTTGATTCCTAGTTGTAGCTTACCAAACCTTCCTCACTATCGCATGAGTCCTAAGGAGAATGAGATTCTGAGGGAGCAGACCAAGGACTTGCTGAAGAAAGGGTTCATTAGAGAGAGTATGAGTCCATGTGTAGTTCCAGTGCTTCTAGTTCCCAAGAAGGGAAATCAATGGAGAATGTGTGTTGATAGCAGGGCCATTAAAAATAACCATCAAGTATCTCTTTCCAATTCCTCGACTGGATGATATGCTTGATGAACTGTCAGGTTCTAAGGTGTTCTCAAAGATATATTTGCGAAGTGGGTACCATCAAATCAGAATTAGGCCTGGAGATGAGTGGAAGACTGCTTTTAAGAGCAAAGATGGTTTATATGAGTGGTTGGTGATGCCTTTTGGATTTTCCAACGCCCCTAGCACTTTCATGCGTTCGATGAATCAGTTTCTTCGTCCTTTTACTGGATCTTTTGTGGTGGTTTATTTTGATGATATTTTGATTTATAGTAAAAGCAAGGCAGAACATGTGAGACAGGTGTTGCAAGTTTTACAAGAGAACTAGTTGTATGTTAATCTGAAAAACTGTACCTTTTGCACCAACAAGTTGCTTTTCTTAGGCTTTGTTGTTGGTGAGGAAGGGATTGAGGTGGATGAAGAAAAGGTGGGGGCAATTCAGGATTGGACAACGCCTACATCAGTGACTAAAGTTCGAAGTTTTCATGGACTGGCTACATTTTATAGAAGATTTATCAGAGATTTCAGCACCATTACGGCACCTATCACTGAGTGTCTGAAGAAAGGGAAATTCAGGTGGGGAGTTGAGCAAGAACAGAGTTTTGCATTGATTAAAGAGAAGTTGTGTACTGCCCCTATATTAGCGCTCCTTGATATTGATAAAGTGTTCCAAGTTGAGTGTGATGCCAGCGGGGTGGGTATTGGAGCTGTCCTGTCCCAAGAGAAGAGAGTAAGAGACCAGTGGCATATTTCAGTGAGAAGTTGAGTGATGCTAGGCAAAAATGGAGCATATATAACCAGGAGTTTTATGCAGTGTTTCGAGCTCTGCAGCAGTGCGAGCATTATCTCGTTCAGAGGGAGTTCATTCTTTTCACTGACCATTAGGCATTGAAATTCCACCACAGCCAGAAGGTGATAAATAAAATGCATGCTCGGTGGGTTAGTTTTTTGCAGAAGTTTCCTTTCATTATCCAGCATAAATCAGGAGTTTTGAACAAGGTAGTTGATGCATTGAGTAGGAGGGCTTCCCTGCTTATTACCTTAGCTCAGGAGATTGTCGGGTTTGAGTGCCTGAAAGAATTGTATGAGGAAGATAGTGATCTAAAAGACTTGTGGGGCAAGTGTTGTAAAGGGCAGCCGAGCGCCGACTTTCATATACGTGAGGGCTACCTTTTCAAAGGTGATTAGAGATCTCCATGGTGGTGGACTTGGCGGACATCTGGGTAGAGACAAGACACTTGCTGGTCTGGAAGAGAGGTATTATTGGCCTCACTTGAGGAGAGATATTGGTGCTATAGTCCGACGTTGTCACGCTTGCCAAGTATTCAAAGGTCAGTCCCAAAATACTGGTCTTTATATGCCTTTACCCATTCCTATTGACATTTGGCAAGATTTGGCAATGGATTTTGTGTTGGTCTTGCCACGAACTCAGGGCGGCGTGGATTCTGTTTTTGTGGTAGTTGATCGAGTTTCCAAAATGACTCACTTCATTGCTTGCAAGAAAACTGTTGATGCATCAAATGTAGTAAAGCTGTTTTTCAGGGAAGTGGTGCGGCTTCATGGAGTTCCTAGCTCGATTACTTCAGATAGGGACATCAAATTTCTTAGTCATTTCTGGATTACTCTTTGGAGGATGTTTGGGACAGCGTTGAACAGGAGTTCTACTGCTCATCCACAAACAGATGGGCAAACTGAGGTGACTAACAGGACCTTAGGCAATATGATTCGAAGCGTCTATGGAGATAGGCCAAAGCAATGGGATTTGGCGTTGCCCCAGGTGGAGTTTGCTTACAACAGTCATGTTCATTCAGCCACAGGAAAGTCACCCTTCTCTCTGGTTTACAATTCTATTCCTAGACATATGGTTGATCTGATTAAGTTGCCCAAGTCTCCTGGCAATAGTACAGGAGCAGAAATATGGTTGAGGAGATAATTGTTGTCAAAGAGGCTGTCAAGGGCTCAAGGCTAAGCTAGAAGCTACTGGGCAGAAAAAACAAGGTTGCTGCTGATAAACGCAGGAGAGTTAAGGTTTTCAGTGTGGGAGATGATGTGATGGTGTTTGATAAGAGGTTTTTAGTGTGTCGTTAAGGCACTAACAACCGTTTAACAAACAATATTTATAAACCTAACAAGCAACTATTATGAACGTAGCAATGGCAAGTCAAGGGTCGAACCACAAGGAAAAAGGGATTGACTAAGGTCTATTAAGTCTAAAATTACCTAAGTATTTGGGGGTGTGAAGGATTGATTAACTATCAACTAATAACTAAGCAGAATTAACAACTAACAATTAGGTATGAGATGTAAATATAATAAGGCAAACGTTAGAGTTCGGGCTACTCGTATGAATTCGGGCTAGGCAACAACTACCAATGCAATTAAAGTTCACAGGCGAACGTCATGCAAAGTTAAGTTCTCCTCTAAAATACTCGAGTCCTCTCTCGAATGGCCCTCAAGTGTAATCAATTAATCAATCAACTAGATCCTCTCTTGAATGGTCTCTAGTCAATTGATTAATGGATTCAATAAGTGTGGAAAACCCCTAATACAAGGATCCTCTTAATTTCTACCCAATCTCTTAGTCTAGAAATTAAGTTGATTCAAGGTAATGACAAAGAATTCAATAATCAATAAGAGGAATTGAAAAGAGATTAATAAAATTAAATATGATTAATAAACCAATGAAAATAGAGAGAAGAGATAGAAAGAAATATACTTGGATTAATTGGGCAATTGAATCTTCAATAAGAGTGCCAATATGAAAAACTAAGAGTTTGAGAGTGTTTAGAGAGAAAAACTAAGTAATTAGAGTCTAAGAGTTGAGTCAATCCAAAGCAAAAACGCAAAAACCTATTTATAATATCCCATAAATAAAGACAGAAAATCAGGAAAAAACCCGAATACAGGTCGACACGGGCATGTCCAAAACGACACGGCCGTGTAGACCTGCTCTTCAGATTTCAAGTCTTCACAAAAGTTACTGCCTCCGTAGAAATTAGACAAGGGCGTGTCAAAATGGACACGGGCGTGTTAGCTTGAACTTTTCAAATCAGTGGGCACTTCTGGAAAAAGACCAACACAGCCGTGACCTGCTGATAAGCTGCCAACTCAACTTCAAACGATCATATCTCTCTCGTCTCTTATCGGAATTGGGCTTATGATGAGTCGTTGGAAAGCTATCGAAACGAGCTGCACTCCTCCAACTCGAATTACCTTAATATGATTTATGGATCAAACGTTATGTCTATTTGAAGTTCAAAAGTCCAAAACTAGTCTTCCAATGATCATATGACTTCAAAAACCTGCTAGTTAGGCTGGAAATCATCCAAAAACAACTAAATAGATAATGAATCGACATTATAACTCAAAGGTGATAAAAACCATGAAATTCTAGGCTTAAATGCTCTCAACTACATGCAAGGACTATAAAAATGGCCTACAATTAAGCACAATAAAGTGATGATCAATGTTCCTGCGTAAGGAGAGGTTCCAGTTGGTACTTATGGTAAACTGAAACCTCGCAAATATGGTCCATTTAAGGTGACTAGGAAGATCAATGATAATGCGTATGTGGTAGCTCTGTCGGATGACATGAACATATCCAACACTTTCAATGTCGCTGACATTTATGACTATCATGCTGATGAGGTCTTTATGAAGATAAGAACTCGGGGTCGAGTTCCTCAAAGGTAGAGGAGACTGACATAGGAAGGCTTACGACAAAGTTCGATGAAAAAGCCAATCGTCAAAAACGGGGGAAATGATTTCTACTAGTCGGGCTCACATTGTCAAAATGCTTAATAAAATACCTTTTCGGAAAGGTAACGACTCAACTACAAAAACTCAAAACAACGCCTTGACTCATAGGCTTTTTAAGCCATCCGAGTTCGTTTAGAGCCCGAAAACAGTATTTTAATTATTTCCGTCTATAGTTTTTTGCTTTATTTCGTACTAGAGTTTTGTTTAGACTATTTAAACGTTTTAGCCGTCATTAGAAGACACTTTTCAATTGAATAATAATATTTCAAAGTTAGTTCTCTGATCTGGTGGATTCCGGAGTTCTCTACAGGTTTATCGCTTGTAAACCTGTTTGTTCGTTTGAGGGATTGATTGCATTTTCTTTTCGGTTGATAATTCCGACTGCGTCAATATAGTAGAATTAAGAGTTTGGATTATTTTGAGAAGGTATCCCCCATAGTTTGGATTGTTCTGGAATAACTCATAGTTGAGATTATTTTGAGCGGAACGGTCATAGTTGGGATTATTCCAGTCAATTTTTCCTTAATATTATTAGTTTTGTTATAATACTAATATTTCCATTAGTAATTTTTAAAAATTATGTCACCTTTAATATTGCTGAATATTTCGACTACTAAAATGTAAGTAAATAATAATATTTAATGCTATTTGATGTTCCCATTTGGAATAGGAAAAATTGACTGGAAAAATATCACCTTTTGCCGGTCTTCCACCACTGGTACCACCTTCAATTAGTCCAGCAATAATCTCACCTTTGACCCCTATATTCTCTCATTGGTACGGGATGACGACAACCTGTTTGACCATAATAAAATGACTTAAAAAACACTTTAAAAAAAAGAAAACCCCTCCCCTCCCTTTCCCCAACTGCTGCCACCCCCTCCCCCCATATGACCTTTTAGCATGATTTTGAGGTACACTTAGTATAGTTCAATCAATTACCTTGGCATAAATTTTGTTTTACTTTTGAAGAATTGGTCAATTCTTGATGTGAAGTGGGTTGTATTGTAAATATTTGTGTTTCTAAGTATCAATTTCTCTGAAAGTTGGAAGCTTTGAGTAATTTGGTTATTAGTAGTGGTTGTTTGTTGTTTCTGCTGCTTGAATGCTGTGATTGTTTATGTTTTTGTTTTGCTCGTGGTGGATATTTATCGACCCTTTAATTGGTAGTGACTCTTAGGTTGATGGTGGTGTCTGGTTGTGGGGAGGGGGTTCGAGTGGTGTGCCATGGTAGTCCGTTTTTGGTGCTCCTAGGAGCACGGAGCATGGTGCACCCGGATTTTAAAACAAGTTGGCAGAATTAATATATAATGAATTACGGGAGAACATAACATTAAAAGGTCGTCATAAAGAACATATAGTGAACACTAGGAGAACATAACATTTATAAAACATATATTTGAAACAAAAAGAACAAAATACAAATTTCATAGAATAAAATACTATTTTTAAATGACAAAGTACAAATTTTAAAGAACATACATAAATTTTAAAAAAAAACCCAGCAATTCTAAAAGAACATATACTTGAAACAAAAAGAACAAAACATGAAATTTCAAAGAGCAAAAATACTTTTTTAAAGGAAAAAATACAAATTTCAAAGAACATACAAAAATTTTAAAAAATCCAGCAATTTTAAAAGAACATGTACTTGAAACAAAAAGAACAAAATCTGAAATTTTAAAGAACAAAATACTTTTTTTTTTACAAAGAACAAAAAACTAAATTTCAAATAACATATAATTTTAAAAAAAAATTTACATTTTTAAAAGAACATAAAGTAGTATACAAAACAACATTTAAAACATGTTCTTTAACTAACATTAATGGAACATTATGCATTATTCAATGGAACATTAAAAAGTAAAAGAAAAAGTGCTAATTAAAAGAACCTATAAGAATAATTAAAAGAACATATAAGAATAATCAACATAACACAAAGACACAACACATCAAAAAATAGAAGAACACCTGGAAAAATCGGAGTGAGGAGGAGAGAGAAGGAGACGCCGGAGTGAGGAGAGAGAAAACGCTGGTGAATGTTGCCCTAACTCGCCGCTTTTCCCTAACCCTAACCCTCCGTTTTGCCCTAAACCTAGTCCACCGCCGCTTTTTCCTAACCCTAGGTCGTCAGTGCTCCCTCCCCGCCGCTTTGCCCTCTCCCGATGCACAGAGCACTGAAAAGTTTTCAGTGCCATGGTGGGTAGGGGGTTTCGAGTGGTGTGCAGTGGTTGGGATGGAGTTTCTATGGGGTCTGGTGGTGGGGAGTGGGTTTCCGGTGGGGTCTGGTGGTGGTGAGTGGGGTTCTGATGGGGTGGGGTGGTAGCAGTGGTGGAAGGGGAGGGGAGGGGAGGGGAGGGGTAGGGGTTGGCTGGGTGGGGGGGTTTCTTTTTATTAAAGTTTTTTTAATTACTTTGATTTAAAACTTATATTAAAATTTTAAGTTTAAAATATACTTAATTAGCTATTAGTTAAGTAATTAGGAGGATTATTCATGATTGTAGATCACCAACAGGTTACGGACCAATCAGAGAATATGGAGGTCAAAGGTGGGATTATTGGTGGATTAATTGAAGGTGGTACCAGTGGCCGAAGACCGGCCAAAAGTGAGATTTTTCCTGTCAGTTTTTCAAATTTTATATTGGATAAAGTGTACTTTGATAGTTTTTTGCTTTTGAAAAGTTATAAAAAAGAAAAGAAAAGTGGGTGATTGGGAAATAAAATATTCTAAAGTGGGCCATGTTTAAGACAAAAAGGAAAAAATGTAGTAAATATTTGATTGTTAAAGGGTAAGATGGGGAAATAAATATTCTTAAAATGGAAAAAATTCTAAGTGGCAAGAACTTTTTGAAACATTTAAAAATAAAAATGGGAACATCAAAAGGAAACAGAGAGAATATTATTTAGATAAGATAATGTTAGTAACTAGTAATACTCTACAAAGTAAAAATAGTTAGTAACTAAACAGAAAATTATAACTATACTTAGGGTCTGTTCTCTTTGTGTAATTCTAACTGAACGGAACTGAATTTATTGGAACTGAACTGAACTTATTGCGCTAAACTGAACTGAACTGAACTTATTGGAGATGAACTGAACTGAATTGAATTAAACTATAATAAATATATAAATAATAAGGAAATGATAATAATTATGAATATTAAATATTAAATAATTATAATTCTAAGTAATAGTAATAAATAAATTATAATTTAGAATAATATTAAATGAATAATGATAATATTATTTTTGAGAAATAATAGTAATAATGATAAATTAATTTTAAAAATAATAATTACTGATAATAATAATAATTAATAATGATTAATTACTATTATTAGTAATAGTATATTAATACTTGATGATGATGGTATAATAACAATAATGTATAAAAAGTAAATTAATATTACCATTATAATAATAATAATTAGTAATTATACTACTAGCTTAAAACATGAGTTGATATGTGCTTCTAACCAAACCACGATTTGTGGTGGGTTGGTTTATAATATTTACAAATCAAATTCCACCACAAACCGCCAAAGTATCTTTAATGTTCAACGTAACGACGATGTTGTACCTTAAATAGTAGTACTCCAGTATTATTAGCAACTTTGTAATTTTTAACATCTTGTAGCTTATTTATATGATGTAATAGTGAATATCTAGTCGTAAAATAAAACAACAATTGCAAATTAGAATACTCGTATTAACATGAAATTTGGTTAACCGCGCATTATCCAAACCATGCTCAGCCATAATAATAATAGTAAGTAAAGATATGATACAAAAAATATATAAAAATAAAAATAAAAATAAAAATTATTAATAATAATAATGATAATAATAACAATAATAATGAGTAAAATAGATAAGACCAATAATAATAATAATAATAATAATAATAAACAAACTGAACTGAACTGAATTGAACAGAACAGAACTGAACTGAACTTATTAGAGGTGAACTGAACTTATTAGAGCCGAACTGAACTGAACTGAACTTAGAAGAGCTGAATTGAATTGAACTATACTAAACTGAACTAAAATGAAAATAAGCTGAACAGAACATGCCCTTAGTAGAAATTAAAATCAATGGTACATTGACTACATTCTAACTAATACTCCAATAGAAAATAAAACTCTTATACTTCCTCCGTTTTTTATTAGTTGTGACACTTTAATTTCACGTACTCCTAGGCAATTTTTGGAGAAGAAAGAGATAGAGAGAAAGAAAGAAGGGAACTCATGTGATAGGAGAGAGATAGAGAGAAAGATTTGCCCAAAAAGAAAGTGTCACAACTAATTCCAAACTTCCTTATATAGAAAGTGTCACATTTTAAAAAAAACGGAGGAAGTATTAGTAATGAATTGTTAGTAAGTTTGATATTGTTACTTGTTATTGTTACTTGACTTGTTAGTTTGTATTTACTCATAGTTTAATGAGTTTTTTGTTAGAAACAACCTTTTATAATCATTTTTTTGCGAAAAACAACATTTTAAATTTTTTTTTGCAACTTACAACCTAAAACCTAAATTTTTTTGCAAAATGAAACCTTTTTCTAATTTCCGTCATTGACCGTTAGTTTCCACCCCAAACCACCCCGACACCACCACTACCCCACCCGAGACCACCCCAAAACCACCCCCACCCGAAACCACCCCAAAACCGGCCCAGCCCACCCGAAACCACCTTAAAACCACCCCCAAAACCATCCTAGAACACGAAACCACCCATAAAACCACCCTAGATTCCGCCCCAACAGTCACAACCATTCGGGTTAGGGTGGGTGGTGGTTTTGGGGTGTTTCGGGTGGTGTCGGGGTGGTTTAGGGTGGTTGGGGTGGAAACAAACGGTCAATTAACGGTCAATGACGGAAATTACAAAAAGGTTTCATTTCGCAAAAAAATTAGGTTTTAGGTTGTAAGTTGCAAAAATAATTTTAAAAGGTTGTTTTTCGCAAAAAAATGATTATAAAAGGTTGTTTCTGACAAAAAAGTCTAGTTTAATTTATATTTTGTAATAACAATGTAACTTTAATATTGTTAAATACTTTGATTAAAAAAATGCTACTAACCAATAATAACGTTCAACATTCTTTAAATAATATAATACAAGTAATTAAAAAAATTAGTAACTAACCATATGATTATAACTATACTTAGCAGTAACTAGTGATTAAAATCATTACTATATGGTAACTATAGAAGGCAATGGGTCTTGGACCTAACCCAGACCCGCCTAGACCCAACCCATTATAAGGGTTTGAATCCAAATTCTAAAGACCCAATGGTGGTCCAAGTCTAAGAGAGCATGGGTCGTGTAAGAGTATGAGTCCACATATGTCATACTCATTCCTGACCCACAACCCGTTTAAGCTTTTATTAGTTATTAGTTTAAAAAAATATAAGGAATGCTTTTATTGATAAATGCATAGGTCGTAACATTTTAAACTTTTACAAGTTATCTTCACAATTCTTGTTAAGCTCATGACTATTCCATGGTTGCACGAAACTATAAAATAAGGCGAAATAATTTTTTATTAGACTCAACAACGTGATCAAAACTTAAAATATAGGGTCTGAAAATTCTAGACACAATCGGGTCTAGGTAGGGTCTAGGTCGGGTCTACGTGGACCCGACCCATACCCGACTGTTTTCCATCTCTAATACTCCAATAACAAATAAAACTCCGATATTAAGTAATAAAATGTTAGTAAGTTTAAATATCGTTGCTTATTAATTTGTATTTACTCATAATTTCATTAATATTTTATAATAATAATGTAACCCTTCTTAATTGAAGATGAGGAAGGTTCTCTAAAAAGGTGTTGAAAGAGAGACTTCTTGGGTCTGGCCATTTTATGAAAGAGTACTTACTGTCAACCAACCTATAGAAGTCGTGGGCTGCATCTAGAAGATGAGGAAGGTTCTCTAAAAAGGTGGTGAAGGAGAGACTTCTTGGATCTGACCATTTTATGAAAAAGTACTTACTGTCGGCCAACCTATAGAACTCGTGGGCTGTAAGATGCAAGTGTTTTTGACTGCCATGCAAAAATTCCAACGCACCTAAGTAAGCAAAGTACAAATGGAAATAAGGAGATGATTGGTAGGAGAACATAGGATCATCATTTCAGAACGGTACACCTAATGAGAAAGAAACCGTGAGCTTATTTTAATTAATTTGATGAGAAAGAAAGGAAAAGCCCCCAAAAGAAACTAAGAGCATCACTAATGGTGAGCAAAAAAAATAATCTCAATCTTCTCTTTCCTCATTTCTCTCTTCTCCACATCACCCAATTGAGATTTTCCAATTGGGATTTTTTTCCACTTCTTAACACTGATCTTGTAAAAACTCAATTCTGTTCTCTCTCCTACTTTTTGCCTACCCCATCACATTTTCTCTCTCTTCACCCAATTTCAAAACTACACTACATATTAATTTATTATAATTTGTTATTACTAAATTGTATTATTATGGTGATTATTATTAATTAACATGAATTAAAAATGGGATTAATAGGGTGATTAGGATTTCCAGATTCCATAATTAATTTTGATAATTTTGTTCTTTTTTTGATTTCTAGTTCACAAGATATTGACCGTGAAAATTTTACATTCACAAAGTAGAAAGAAATGACGATGCAATGAGAGCACGCCAGCTGGACTGACACGCATCAGACCCAGCTGGGTGCCTTTATTTTTATTTTTTTCGTTAATTTGCCTTCAAACGGCATTGTTGCTTCTCTACGTCCTTGCGTTTTGATGGCTGGCATTTATTGATGGGGCCCCTCTCTCACACCTCATTCCAATTGAGAAATCTCGGTTTACAGAGATTTTACCAAAAATCTCAATTGTTGAGATTTCTCAACTCTAGCATTAAGGGTTTTTTAATCTCCAAAAATCTCAATTGGATTGAGATTTTTTTGAGCCACCCATTAAGGATGCTCTAACAACAGGTTTTAAAAAACAAAAACAATAGGTAAATTAAGTTACACCGAGCATAAACCGCAGACACCATTCTAGCCATTAGCTTAGGGTTAATCTTATGACTTATGTTGCTAAATTTGCAATCCTATTTCATGCATAATCAGCAACATCTTATAAAGTAATTATTTCAGGAATATTTGCGAAAAACGCAAAGATTTTTTGCCAATAACAACCTTCAAGGCTTCTAATTCTAAAAGCTTTATTTCTGATGAGTTTCCATCATTGAATTGGTTGTTTACAAGAACAGTTAAACAAGCTTCTTGAAGTTATTTACAACACTTTGCTAAGAATCAATTTCCAGCAATACACCATTTTGAGAGAAAGGATTCAAAAACAGAATATCAGCATAAAGTTCTTCATTTCCTGATTAGCAGATTACATTCGAGAAGTTTTACTCCGTTTATTACATATAAAACAAATGTATATACTGTAACCTAAACCAACCAACAACAATAAACTTTGAAGATATCATGTACAACATATCTTAGACTGCCTTTCTGAGAAACTGGATCAAATTTAACCACTAAGAAAAAAGGGAATCCCAAAGCAAATATATAGTATGAACAAAACTAACAATGAGGTCTGCATCATTAGTTTTATGACCAACAGAAGCAATGAACCATGTAAAATTGATACGTAGCTCTACAACTTGGACCTTGATTTTTCAATGAGTTCTCGTCTGAGGAGCTTTCCTGAAGCGGACTTTGGGACAGCACTTAAGAAAGTTACCTTCCTTAATCTCTTGTCAGGTGCAACCTGTAGCAATGACAGAGTAATTGGCAAATGATCCAGAAATCATTAACTTCATTTTAACAGTCTTAGTTTGACCACCCTCTCAGAAAAGGGGTTATGCAATGTACAAAGGTTTTGACGGAGAAAACTTTGTTCCTTTTGTGATTTACCTGATCTGCAACGAACTTGATGACATCTTCTTCCTTCAAGTAACTTTTAGGTGATCTAACCACAAATGCAATGGGGACTTCACCCGCTTCATCATCAGGATAGATAATGGGGAAAGCACAAACTGTCAAAAGAAATGTTCAACAGGAAACATAACGTCTAAGCTAGAACCAGGTTGTCAAGTGACTGTTTAGCTAGAAAAAAGCTTACGGGATTACAGCAGCATCTAGTATTTCAGGATGTGTGATAAGAATAGCTTCAAGTTCTGCTGGCGCAACCTAATGTACAGCAAAAAACATACTTAATTCCGATCTTGAATTTTTTGACGAGCTCAAATTTCTGATGCATCAAGTCTAAAGAAGAACGACAAGCATCATCAAGCCACAAGTTTCTTTGAGATAAAAATAAACAATCAACATTTGGGTAGATAAAACAGAGCAATGACTTTCTTTGCTCTTTTATCTTACTACTGTTTTGCCCCTATAGGCTCCCTTACGAGTAGATACGAGGTGTTTGTTTCAACTGCTGACTACTGCATGAGCCACAATTTCATTAGAATGTCGGTCGCAATTGATCAGAAGTTTCTTTTAGCAAAACTAAAAAAAAGCAGATTGTAGGGTTTTGTTTTTTCTCAATAAACAAACTAGATTATATTTCTAAAGAGCTGTGATATCTTGGCCACATTCAATTTTCAGGAATAATTTCAATTTATCTAATAATTTTTTGCCTACAAATAAAATGCTTCATGATTAGAACTCCTATACCCCAAAAAAATGATGCAAGCTATAGATAAGTCGTTAACATGTTATGGAAATCAAAGGATCTACTCTCCATCTTCATTTATCTTGGACCTTAGCATGATGCCATTTAAAAAGTTCACATGACCCTCTTATAGACACACAAGAAACAGACTATTGGAAATTAAAAAAAAAAACCTCAGATCGAATTTGAACTTTTAACATAAAGTGAAGCATTGCACAAAAAAATTGGGTGTCACTGTATGAAAAACCAAGAAAAACATTTACATGGTAGACAAACTAGATGCACATGTCACGAGGCTTCAGGTCAAAGGTTGTGTCCAGCATCTGATACATGAACGCACATGGGCCTTCCCAGATAGGAGGCCTCAATGTTAATTTCCATTGTCAAATGAGGTAAGCTGCGCTAGTTATATGTTCCCTTTGGGGAATAATCTATAATGAGGCAAGTGCAGCAGGCAGTATCTGTTTTTTCAGATTCATATCCTTCATAAAACTTTGTTGTAGGTAATTGGTTTCCCAAGTCGGAACTCGGAAGTATTTTACCCAGGCAAAATACAGTACTCAAAGAAAAGCAGAACCATTTCATCTTCCAGACATCCAAACATAGAGATAAAGGGGAAAAGCAGGGCGATAGTTATACAATTATATTAAACTTATGATCATAGTAGAAAACCTGAAAACCCTTGTACTTGATGAGCTCTTTGAGTCTGTCAACCACATAAAGTCGCCCTTCCTCGTCAAAGTACCCAAGATCTCCTGTGTGTACCCACCCTTGATTATCAATAGATGACTTGGTGGCTTGTGGATTATTAAAGTAGCCTGTACATTAACATTATATTGAAAATTAAGTTGGTGACCTATAAACATAAGAAAAAGAACAAGAATTTGCGTTACTACAAGAGGATACACGGACATTTTTGGACACAACGCGTATATAACTTTCAGGTGAGAAAAATCATGCTCATCTTCTACATATGCAGTTGTTTAACAAGGCATTGGATTTCCAGTACTGATATTTCCTCACAATGCCACCCTAAACAACAATGGTATAAAGACTCCATGACCCCATTCACTCTGGCCAACATTCTCTCCCACATAAACCTCACTTGTTCCGCAAACCACAACTTAGTGTCAGACACATATTCCACGTAGCACATCTAGATGTGAAGCACAAGGTTTAAAATATTTCCAGAGCCAATCCAGATGCACCAGCAGACAATTTAAAAGGCAGCTACATAAGGACACAGACTAAAATCTCAGGAGGGGAGGGGGATAACTGAGAGGAAAAAAGGAGCAGCAGAAGAAACATTAAAAACAAGAAAGAAAACTCAAAGACCTACGAAAGAAAAAGCTTTACTTCTCCCAATGTCTTTTGTCAAGCGCTGGATGCTTTGACCTCCCTTGCCCTCTTCCATACTCTCCAGAATCCTAACTTTCTACTAGTCATACTAGTGTCGTGACTGTCGTCAACGTCTCATATGCCTGAACCAACGTAATCGGCTATCCCTTACCTTATTCTCATTGTCTGAACTCTAAGCGTCTTCCAAATATCTACATTACTATTATTATGCCCTAATGTATTCTCACACATCCATCTCAACATGCACTTCTCTGGAAATTTGTCTTCATTGTCCATGTGCATAAACTAAGAAAGACAAAATATACAAGGGATCCTTGTTGCCTACATTCAAACCTATATCAATTTCTGTTTTGCTTCTTTTCCGAGGGGAGGAAAAGGTGTTTGTTTGATTAGACGATATATGTTTATGAGACTGGAGAAATCACTCTTAAATGCTTGTCTGAGTAACATGGGGGATCTAATATTGCACCTTTATACTTTGTTTGGATAGCATAAAGGGAGGGAAAGGAAGGGGATGGAGAAAAGGGGAAGGGGAGGGAAGAGAAAGGGAAGGGAAATGTATGTTCCATTTTCCCTCCAAATCTTTCCAATTTTGGAGGGATCAAGCTTATTAAAGAAGGAGGGAAAATGCTCCCTCCCTCTCCCACCCCTCTCCTCCCCCAAACTATTTTCCCAAACAAGAGAAATTGTCCCCCTCCCTTTATCTTCTCTACCTTTCCTTCAATTTCTTTCTATCCAAACAATATGTTAATGATGCATTCACAAGTTGCAACTGAATACACTTAAAAAGTAAAAATTGTCAAACTATAAACCGTCTTCTTCCTTTCACTTTCTCTTCCGTATAGAAATTGGTTCCAAATCTCCGGTGCATCTTAAGCTCAATTTCTTATGACCTTATGCGTATTGCTCTGTAAGAGATAATTAGCTGCATGAACAATTGTCCAAGCACAAGAGCTCGAGACTATCCTCCATAATGTGTGGCTACAGAAGCTTGCTTTACTTTCCAGGCATCGAATCACAGTTTCATACAACTATGTGGACCTACCACTTGAAGGTTTCATATCATATAAGTAAATAATAATATTTAGCTCTCCTAGGCTGGGATAAAAATCATTGGTTACTGCTGCTTTACAATAAGAGCTAGACTCTATAAAAAGATCTATGACAAGAAAAAGTGCATAAAGGTTTGCTTCTTCAATCAAGAAAACAGTAAACATATGCAGCAGAGAAGAATTATCACATTTCATCATATTAGGCCCTCGGACCCATATTTCACCCAGTTGCGTTGGGGGAAGAGGCTTCAATGTATCCACTTCAACTATCTCTGCTTCAACACCTGCAACCAACATTCCAGTTGCGCCAGAATGTCGACCTCCTAATCTTGGGTGTTCCACGGATATGATTCCACACGTTTCTGTCATACCATACCCCTGACATCACGATTTCAAATTGTATTAGGAAACAGTCACTCGACAGCCATATGTTGGAACATAGTTGTAGTCTCACAAAATTAGCAATACTAATGAAGACATAAAGTACATTAAAGAAGGATGCCTTATCCAGCTAATTAAGTTCAAATTGTTACTCAAGTTACAAGTATAAATTCTTAAAAGTATTCTGTATTCATATTGAGGAACATAAGATGGTGACAGCAACAATTGTCCACAAATTCAGTGCAATACTTAACATTAAACAGATGAATTAGTAACAAGTAATTCAAGAACATATACCTGAACAATCCTAGCCTGAGGCACAATTTTAGAACACTCTTGCATCATCTCCTTACCCAAAGGTGCAGCACCAGAACCGATTTCCTTTAAAGATGAAAGGTCATACTTCTTAACAGCATTGTGCTTAGCCAATGCAAGCATAATTGGAGGAACAATCCACAATTTAGTAACCCTATAATTCTGAATGGCTTTCAACATCATCTCGAAATCAAACTTTGCCATACTTACAACAGTATTACCTTTCTGCAATTGAGAGTACAAAATCACAGATAAACCAAACACATGAAACATTGGAATCACACACAAGAACACATCATCCATTTCACCAAATTGCACTTGATCACTTGTCATCATTAATGAAGCAGCAATAAAATTCCTATGAGTCAGTACCACACCTTTACTTACACCTGTAGTTCTTGATGAATACAATAGTGCAGCAGTATCACTTTGTTTGATTGCAACCTTTGGAAAATCCACATCAGACACATTAACCAAATCAGTAAAGTAAACAACTTTCGAATTTGAAACGAAATCCCCATTACCCTTCTTACACCCTAAAATCAAAGAAGGTAAATTAAGATCCTTTACTTTATCCCAAAGTTCAGGGACAGTTACAATCAATTTAGGCTTGCAATCATCAACTTGTTTCTTAATCTCTAAAACAGTATAAAGAGGATTGACAGTAGTTGCAATAGCACCAATAGCAATAGTACCCAAAAAAACAACAGGGTGTTGAATGGAATTGGGAGCAAGTATGAGAATAACATGGCCTTTTTGAATACCCAGTTGGGTAAATCCATAGGAAAGTTTAGCAACAATGGAATGTAATTGAGAGAAATTTAAAGTATCCCCAGAAGCAGAATCGATTAAAGCAGGTTTTTCAGGGTAAGATGAGATGTTTCTGAAGAGAAATGAGACCATATTGAGATTTGGATTTGTGGGTATGATTAAAGATGGTCTAAGTGACCTGTAAATGCCATCACGGCCATAGCCAGAACGCTCCATTGAAAGATGCGGGGATGGAGAAGAGAAATAATGTTATCAGATAGGAGATAGCATATGGAACAAGTTTATCAAGATTTTATTGTATAGTATAGAATTTTATCAAGATTTTGAGATTAGAGAATGTACTGTAAATTGCATTATTCTGGAGTGCAAATTTTGGGTAAGATGAATGACCACGCTTACGTAATTGCAGAACTTTTAATATGGCGATTTGGCTGGTCCCATCCCATGACTTCCAGTCCCATTCAAAAAAAATATTGTGTGCACATGGGCCATGGGGGGGCTGCTGCTTCGCTGATTGTTACTATCACATGAAGTATTGAATTTCAAATGAGATAAACGGAAAAGTCCAGTTAATCACCTTGATAAACAAAATTGTTAATCAAGTGATATTTTCAGGAATTTGGTTGTTTCTATCTAAAACAGTTACTTGGTGGTGCGTGAAATGCAATCTTACAAAATTGTTAATCAAGTGATATTTTCAGAAAGGTAGGAGTTGTTGGTTATTGTTCAAATGCGTTTACTTGGTGGTGCGTGAAATGCAAACTTGTCTCGAGGTGTGTTGGAACAAAAATGGTGTGTTTTATACTTAGGGCATGTTCTCCCCATCTTATTTTCAATTCAGTTCAGTTTAATTCGGTTCCAATCAATTCAGTTCAGTTCAGTTCAGCTGCAATCAGTTCAGCTCAGTTCAGCTCCAATCAATTCAGTTCAGTTCAGCTCCATTCTTTTATAACCATTTTGTTAAATATTGTTATTATATTGGTCTAATTTATTTTACTAATTACTCTTATTATTATTGTTATTATTTATTTTATATCATTATTATTAAGTATTATCATTATTATATCTATATATTTTTTGTTTATTATAGCTTTACTCATTATTATTACTATTATCATTAGGGAGGAACATGGTTTAGGTCAAAAGTATAAACCAATCAAATCACGTCAAAACGGTTTATGATGCAATTTTGTACGGTCCGACCCAATCATTACTTTATTACTAAATATTATTATATTATTAAATATAATTATTAAAATAGTAATATTAATTTACTTCTTAGATATTATTGTTATTATATAATCATCATCAAGTGTTAATATATTAATACAAAGACTATAAAATAATTTTTATTAATTATCATTATAATCATTATCATCATCATTATTATTATTAATAATAATAATTTATGATTATTAATATTATTTATTTATAATTATCATTTAAAATATCCAAAGTACTATTATTATTATTATTCATTGTTATTACTTATCATTATAATTTTTATTTAATATTCATATTATTATTGTTTAAATATTATTTATATATTTATTTAATTCAATTTAATTCAATTCAATTCAATTCAATTAAGTTCAGTTCTGTAATATCCCGAAATTTGTTAGTTTATAAATAATTATTTTACGTATACAATTAATCTAATTTGACGACTTTTGAGAATTTAATTTCTTGTCGCCAAACTATTTTAGAGGTGTATAAAGATTTAAAGTTATTTTGTTTAATTTTTAAATCCCAATTCATTTGATTGAAACTTTTTGCAACATTTTACAAGAGTTTGATTTTCGTTTTACGTTAAATCTTTTAAGGGCCTATTTTACATCTTACATATTGGCTTCTGGAAAGGGAAAAAAAAAAAGAAAAGAAGATCATGAAAATTCTGAAATAGTGTTCTGGAAACTTCTCAAGAGGAAATGGAAGGGTTTGGCCTTACAGACAATTGAGTGAATCAATTATCATTATCAACATTAACACTTAATACATAATCTCATTCATTCAATTACACCAACAGTTTGGCAACGCTGGTAACGCCAAAGCACTGGTTCACCTTTCGTCTTCCTTCTCTTCACCTCCCATTTCGCCATCCTATATATACCCTCTAGTTCACATAACTCAACACTCATTTTCTTTCCCTGCTAACTGGTAATACTCTCCTTCTTCCCCTTTTCTTATTATCTAGGTGTTTATATAGAAGAAGAGCTCACACCATACGCATACAACAACAATAACAACATCAATCTTGAATATGTAAATATCCCATCAACACCACAAATTGCCGGAATATCGACATACATTCACAAACACAACACCATATTTCTCTTCCGCCATTTATAAACTCTGATCTTTTCTCACAATTTCGAATCTATTATAAATAAATAAATAAACCGCTAACCCAGACGGCCCACCGGCGACCGAAGGCCGACGACCTGAACCGGCGTCGTGCTGTCTGTCACCGAGCTCCTCCTTCCTTCTCCTTCTTCTTGTTCCTTTCCTCTTCTCTCTTTTCTTTCTTTGCTTTCATTCTGTCTCGTGTACTCTGTTTCCAAATTTAACTCATGAAACCTTACTTATATACTAGTAGCTTTACACTTTATTGTAAAAAAAAAAACTATAAGTTGGGGAAACATATGGCAGTAGCTCCAGCCACGTTCCCCCCCGCAAATAAGACTGTGCACCCTGGTGCACATACACAAACATGCTACAAAATGTGCCCAGTCTGATTTTGGGATTTATCAAAATGTGGGGGCCAGCTAGCAAGCCAAAAGCAAGTTTATCTTTTTTGTCCTTTTGCATGTTACATTCTCTCTCCTCATTAACTCTCCCTTTATTCTTCATTTATATCTCTGCTTCCATTCTCTTTGCTGAATTTATTATGTGAATCTCAAATATATTGTCATAAATTTAACTTTTTTTTATTTTATTCACGTTTTTATTCATAATTCAATTTTTTTTTGATGTACGTGCACAGGCAAATGCATTTTATGTACACTCTTAAATATATTAATGTACATCAAATTTAACCCTTTTTATTTTATTCACGTTTACATTTATAATCCAATTATTTTTTTAATGTACGTGCACATAGAAATGCACTTTATGTACACTCTTGAACACATTAATGTTCATCAAATTTAACCATTTTTTATTTTATTCACATTTCTATTCATAATCCAATTATTTTTTTAAATGTATGTCCACATGCAAATACACTTTGTACACTCTTGAATACATTAATGTACATCAAATAATTTGCTTAATTCATTGCCCACATCATTATTTACATACTTCCTCATTTATTTCTCAACAACCATTTCTCCCTCTTATTTGTTGTTCATTTGTTTCTCTTCCCAAGTTTATTTTTTTTCTAGTTCTCATAAATTTTCAAAAAGTGGATATATGTTTTATTTTCTATTTTTGTATTTATGTACTTTACTTCCTATATTGGATGATTTATTTGGAAATGATGGAATTACCATTGATGATGTTATGTCTTCTAATGAAATGGGAGATTTAGTTGATGGTGAAGAAAGAGAAGAAGATGATTCAACAAATAAGTGTACATCAATGTACATGATGTATTGTCATTGGTGAAGTGGAAATATACAAAATACTCATTGGTGATTTATTATCATTAAGCCCAAAGGAACATTGTTTGCAATAAGTCAATATGTATAAAAAAGCATTATAATTCAAGAATGAAATGCAAGATACTTGTTCATTATAAATATATGTTCATTATCATCAATATATGTTCATTATCATCAATAGAGATGTCCCTTATCAATAGAGATGTTTATAACCCTTAAAATTATAAATATATGTTCATTATCATCAATAGAGATGTTCATTTATCTGAAGGTACTTTATGTTTATTGGATTCGCATCAATGTTCATCTGAGTTTGATACTTGTTCATTCCCTCTAAATTATAAAAATGTACACTCATTATATGTATAAGTGTACATTGTTCTTCTTCTACTGTAAATTGTGGTTGTCATTATGTAAATTATTTAAGTTCATTAATGATATTCATTGTTTTACTGCTAATATAAAGCTCTTAAATGTACATTCTAATTTCTCTACTGTACATTATGGTTGTTATTATGTACATTGTAATCAAGCTAAAAGTTATGAAGTGAAAATATACAAAATACCCATTGGTGATGTATAGTCATTAAGCCCAAAGGAGCATTGTTTGTAATGAGTCAATATGTATACAAAAGGATTATAATTAAAGAATGAAATGCAAGATAGTTGGATAATTACAAAAGATTGGATAATTAGTATCAATGTTAATTACAAAAAAGTTGTTATAGTAAACATATTAATTGCCTGGCTGAATTGGGAATTTCCCCTTGACCCATGTATTTGCATTATCGACAACACATGATCCACGCTTGTTGGAAGTGATTAGGAGAATACCAATGCAGTATTGTATCCTCAGCTAGTTCAGCTTTTTCAAACTAGGTGGAGAAGAAAATTAGAATATCAATCAATGTACAATATATTAAGTAAACCAATGTACATATGTGTAATTGAATGAACACAAGTGCAGAATGAGTGAACATCTAATGACTTTTTAATGATCAAGAACTTCATGATGATGTAGATCTGCATATTATAATTGTATATGGAAAGTAAATGTACACAAGTATATATAACAGAGTACAAGAAGATAATTGAAATGAGCACATTAAGTTGCTTACATTATCAAGTATATATAACAAAGTACAAGAAGATAATTTCTATATTTAGAGACAATGAGATCCCAACAAAATAAATGACAACAAAGTTGGAGAGTACAATGAACACTTGAACTCAAGTAATGAACATATATCATTCTTTGATGAATAGAGTTTGAATTAGATTTTTATCATTGTATATGAAAAAATGATATCACAAAATGATAGCTATGTACATCTTTGTATTTCAAATGTACATCATTTTATCTCAAATGTAAATCAATTCATGTGAAGATTGCCAATGTACATCAATTCACCATCTCACCTATATATATGAATTAACATCAAAACCAATTTTTTTTCTTCAACCAACATGCAAAATATGTTTTCAAAAAAAAAAAAAATCTTCTAGTCTTCACACAATTCTCACCTATATATATGAATGAACATCAAAACCAATTTTTTTTCTTCAACCAACATGCAAAATATGTTTTCCAAAAAAAAAAAATTCTTTCTATTTTTCACACAATATAAACATGCATATATCTTTTAATTGTATATGGAAAGTAAATGTACACAAGTATATATAACAGAGTACAAGAAGATAACTGAAATGAGCACATTAAGTTGCTTACATTATCAAGTATATATAACAAAGTACAAGAAGATAATTTCCATATTTGGGAACAATAAGATCCCAACAAAATAAATGACAACAAAGTTGGAGAAGTACAATGAACACTTGAACTCAAGTAATGAACATATATCATTTTTCAATGAACAGAGGTTGAATTAGATTATCATCATTGTATATCAAAAAATGAATATCGCAAAATAATAGTTATGTACATCATTGTATTTCAAATGTACATCAATTCACGTGAAGATTGCCAATGTACATCAAACATCAATTAAAGAAAAAAATACCTGTATTTTTCGTTTTTTTGAGATTCAGAAGATTTGGTCTTTTTATTCTTCACTTTTTTAAAATTAAAAAACTTTTCAATTGGAACATCTTCTTGAATTGACCTTGCAATAAACCAATTTTTTTTTCTTCAACCAACATGAAAAATATGTTTTCAAAAAATAAAATTCCTTCTATTCTTCACACAATATAAAACATGCATGGATGAAAATGGCTTACTCGGCTCTCCTTCTTCTTTGTTTGTAGTTCGAGTTCTTTTCTAACATCCATTTTGAAGTTGTTTTTGTTGTACTTCAATCCATATTTGAATTTTTTGGCTTCGGTATCTTTTTTCTTCTTGAGAATGTTGAGAATTGTGAATAAAAATGATAGCTTTTTGTGTAAATGGTGTAAAAATGGAGGATGAGAAGGTTTTGGAAGATGGAAGAGAAAGTCAGAGAGAAAGATGAGGGAGAAAGATGAGAGAGAAAGTGAAATGATGGAGTTGTAAGTGTGGGGAAGTGGGAAAGAAGAAAAGGAGGTTTACTTTTGAAAAAAGGAACTGTCAAATCACCTTGTTCAAATTCACTTTGTACATCCATTTTTGCCTTATGTACACCGGATGTCAACTGTCACTTTCAAAGTTGCGTTTTGTATTCAATTTCTTGCGTTTTTGACCTGGAGCACAATGAGAAAGGTGCTCCAGGGTGCACCTTCGACTTATTGCGTTTCCCCCACCCTTTTATATATAAAAAAAATTAGTTTCTTAAAAAAAATCTTAACTTTGTTTTCTTAATAAATTTTTTATAAAGAGTTATGTTTCTAACTTAGGAGTATGTTTAACAGTAGTTTTAAATCTTGCTTTATTAGTTTGACTAATTAGAATTATTATTGTGCTATTGTAGACGGAGAATACTTAGAAGGTGAATTTTAGGCCGACTTTTGCTACTCTACGCGCACTCGAGGTAATTTGCAATGTCCATCCACTTTAGAATCCCGTATAGGAAAATTACGTGTTACGTGTTTACGAATGTGCAATTGTATGAACTTTATTATTATTGTGTAAAGTACTACTATATGTATCATATGACTATATTAGTATTAATATTGTTATTATAATGTTATAAATAAGTACTTTAACGTTACTCTACGATGATGGTTTTGTACAACTAATGTTATTATGTTATTCTAAGGGAGCTTGGTACTGGTATAATTAACGTTAACTCGTGTAAGTTGATAACTATTGGATTATGGAAAAGTTGTGATCAAACGATGTATGTGATTTCGGACTTTATAAGTAATGTGATATTGGACGTTTGACTTTTCATAACCAAAAGTAATTAAAGTGTAATATGTGTTATTGTATGTGTATAGTGTGGTGTATGTTGTAATTATATGTTCTTGGTTGTCCTAAAATTTACTAATTACGTAAAGTGGAAATATGAAAAGGGAATGAAACCTATGGATTTGGATCCTCCATAGGTAATGAACAGCTACCCGGTGAAGTAGGGAACCTAGTGGCGTTTGATCATTAGGCTACCAACAGGTGTTGAACTTTTATTATTCTGTTATTGTCTTCCTCCTAATAGTGGACCTAGTGGCGCGCGTTTGCGGAGATCATTAGGCTATTAGTGAGGGGTGTGCACACTAGGGACATTCTGTAAACGATGTTGGCCATTAATTATTATCTGGGTGACGACCCACTGTTGAAGTAGGTGGTTACTGGGACTAGTCCCGGCCTACTGGCGTTCCATTCCCCTTTCTTAATTTAAAGGTGATTTTAATTTAATTATATAACGGATTATATTAACGTCTCCTTTTTTTTGATTGTTTGTGTACGTGCGTATATTATAATATGTTATATACTCTATGAAATTATTTTCAAAATAAAACTATTACTTCACTATTTTACGGGATGGAGTTGGAATTACTTAGTTTTTACTAATTTTTGTATGTTTCTTTTCTTTTTCTTTTCTATAAAATTTTTGCAGGTTGGTGAAAGGGGATTACGTTCCAAGAGTGAGCGCACAAGTAGTGTTAAGTCCACCTAGTCGTGAAATAAAGGACAATTCTGTTTAGAGGTTTTTTTAAATTTAAGTATCATAGGACTTGGATTGTTAAGGCGAGATAAGTTAGTTTGGTTTTATTTAATACTTTAACTAGCAAGAATTCAACTTTTATCACTCTTTAAATTACTTTAGTTAGCCTTACATTCATTTTCGAAAGAAAATAGATGTGGCGTAATAACCCCAAAATTCGAGTGGTCGTTTTTCAAGATAAAAATATTGACTTTATTTAATAAAATACGGTTCAAATTTTCGGGGTTGTTACAAGTTCAGTTCAGCTCCAATCAGTTCAGTTCAGTTTAGTTCAGCTCCAATCAGTTTAGTTCAGTTCATTTCAGTTCAGCTGAATTATGTCGAAGAGAACAGGCCCTTAGGGTCCAAAGTATATCGCTCTTATGGTCTGTTCTCCTCAACTTCTCTAGTTCGGTTAAGCTTCATTCAATTAAGTTTAGTTCAATTCAGATCATTTCGTTCAGTTCAATTCAGGTCATTTCGTTCAGGTCTGTTCATATCCATTCGGTTCAGTTCAGTTCAACTTCATTTCTTACGTTATTTATATTAATAATTATTATTAGAATATCATTATTATTAGTAGTAGTATTATCATTGCTTTTTTTTACTAAATATTGTTTTTCTCACTATATCGAAAATGATAATAAAAGACTCACGAAGTACACATTTCAATAATAACATAATTTTAATAATAACAACGAAACTTATAATTATTGACTCGACATATCACATATATACATGTTTTGATAGTTGAACTATTGTGAAAAATAATAATACTATCGAACATTAGCTAGGTTCACCATCTTCATACCCTAATGGAAAAAACCTTATTTGATCTGGACTTTTGAAACCTAACTGGTCCAAAATTGAGTCTGTAACACCCCGAAAATTCTCTCTTTATAAAACATATATTTTTCCCAACTAAAATAGAGAATTATTAAGGCGTTATCGCCCGTGTGAAAACGTATCGGCTTACTCAAAGTATTGCAGCGGAAAACATTAAATATACTTTAGTAAATACTTAAAACATATTAATTGTCAAACTAATATTCAAACTTCGAAAGTAATTCAAAATCAATCAAAACATTTTAAGAATAAATAATCCAGAAGTAACTTAATTAAAGTAATGTAAGAGGTAGGAAGCAAATAAAATAATAAAACGATCTCCCAACATCGCTTCCCAAGTCCCAAATGAAAATTTGAGATGATGCATCATGCTTTAAACCTGTAGGCAAATACTCAATTGAAAACTACTCGCCGATAAAGGGTCATCACAGGATCAATAGGCACATCCATGATCGACACACAGAAAAGCACGTAATCAACAAGGCTGAGTACATACATAAATAAAATAAAACACGAAACCTAATCATAATACTAATGAACAACCAAACATGATTAATAAAGTACCTCAAGACTTCAACTCATAAAATAAGACTTGACTACACACGACACACAACATGATAAATATTAGTAAATTGAATAGACAATGGATCGAGTTGTCCAACAAAAAACCAGTCTTCAAAAATGAAAGACCGAGTTACGGATGCGACTCCGCAACCCTTTAACCAACGATATCGAGGAACCTTTAGAATTAAAAATAGGGTACGGTGATCAATTCGACCCCAAGAAAAGTCATGGGCTACCACCATGTAATCCAACTCATACTAGTCCAGAACTTCAGACGTGCACTAGTCTAAAGCTATCACTTCCACTTTAAGTATTCATAAGTTATTCGATGTTGGAATCTAAGCAGACAACCAACACATAACATGAATACAACAAAATATTCCTCTTTTATCTTAGGATTAAATAAGTGATCAAACCATTCCAATTGACCAAGAATTAACCCTCCAATTTATTTGTTGACTTAGATCAACAATCGAATGTCCAATGACAATAAATATACATATCCTACAAAGCCATCGGTCTTTGCAAAGTAGTAAAATAACCATAACCAATAATAATCCAACTTACTCACAAAGTCCACGGCCTTTGAGAGTAATAAAATATCCAATAAGGAAAACAATACCAAAATCCACAATCCAACAATAAAAACATATTAATCCCTCACGTTAATTAATAAATAAACTTCCCTTCCCAAACATGTTTGAATCAAACATCCATTCAATCATGTAATAAAACATAAATGCAATTAACATGCTCAACAACACGTAATTCCAATTCAATAGCCAGGTAAGAACCATAAAAGGGTTCTCCATACATGATACTATAAATAATCCTAATCCTTAGGACATGATACTAGTCTTACACATAAGGACATGTATGTACCTTGTGTAGACAAAGTGAGAGACCACTTTAGAATTCTAGAAGTCGCCTAAAGTAAATTCTCCGCCTACCAAAACAATAATACAACAATGAATTAATATTTTAATTAATTCACAGCAATATAATTTATTTTAAAACGCTTCAAAACTCGTTTTAAAATACTTTAAATACATTAAAGTTCCAACCTTTAACAATCTTTAATATAATACTCATAAACCTATACTTTAAAACCTCGAAAATCGTTACTTTAATACTTAAAACTCACTTTAAACCATAAATAATAAATCTGAAATTATAATTTATATTCATAATAAATAAAAATCAGATTTTTAATAATTCGAATAATAAAGTTTTCAACTTTATTATAAAAACATATAAAAATTATAAAAATTATAACTTTAATATTAAACTATAATTAAATATTAAATTAGAGGATAAAGGTTAAGAAACAACCGAAGAAAACCACGAAAAATCGGACAAACACGAAGAAGACATGTGTAGGGTGCTGCGATTGTCGTTTGCGGACGAAGGGGAACGGGGAGTGGGTGCGTGGCTGCTGCGCGTGGCCGAAAAAAAGGAGAGATAAGGTGAGGGAGTGTGGTGGTCGGCCGGACGGCACACAAATCAAGAAGATAGGGAGAGGGGGCGGACGAGTGAGGAGAGAAAAATGAGAGAGAAAATAAGAGTGTGCAAAATTGGGGTTTTGGTGGGTATTTATAGATTTTGCCTAAAACCTATAGCACTTAGGTTAGGTTTAGGCTTGGGCTTAAACAAATGGTTTGTGCTCATCAACCCAACATTTAAAATCATTTTAAACACGACCCAAAACCTTTAAATAAAATATTTAATACTTAAATTCAACTCAATAAATATTAATGATTATTTAAAACGTTTAAACAATCATTTGACTTTCAAAATAGTCAATACTTAAATAATTAAATAGAAATAAATATGAAAATGATTATAAATATAATTTGAATATATTTATAAAATTCATAAAATTACGGGGGATTACAGGGTCGGACCAGATAGGAGGGGAACAATTGACAAAAACTAGCTGATTCGACCAATGGCCAAACCAGTTAAGTAGTTAATTGATATGGGGCCGGATCAGATAGGAACAAAAAAAAAATTCTTTTGCATTTTTCTGTTAAAAGTTGACAAATAAACTATCGTATATGATTAAAAAAAATTATAATTCAATTTTATTTCACTAAAACAAGCTTGTTTTGCTTGTAATTATTGACTCGACATATATAACTCAATTTTATTATAACTTGTAACTATTGACTTGACATATATACGATTTTTTGCTTTCAACCATCTTATGGTTCATTTTTATGATCAATTGATCCATGAGTGTAGGTTGTTTTTACCATTGCCCATGATACATTCACATTGTTAAAAAAACAATGAGAGGGAGTGCTCTTAGGGGCCATTGAGCCTCCTATTTTTGTCCTAAAATAGGATTGAAAAGCCAGTATCTTGTTGACACATGGCATGACCTGATTGCTAAACAAATCACATTTGGTTCTGGGACTTCTATTGAGTTAATCACTCTAACCCTCCTTGGTCCAAGAGTAGCCACTCATTTTTTTTGGCTAATTAGGGGTCGACATGTTTTAGCTCGTAGGGCTTGACATGTGTTAGTCTTAATTGTGGGACACATTTCTTACTCTGATGAGTGATGAGTGACACATGTTGAGTTGAGACTATGCCATATGTCTTTCTTTGTTAGGCTGATTTTATCCTATAACATGTTGAAATTTGTTTTTTTTCCAACACTTCTAGCCAAACATCTGTTTGTTTGTTTTTGAAAAAAAAAAAATAGAAACCTTGAATCAAAACTAATCCCGGACGGCGGGCCCGTTCGTTATCACTGTGGTTTTTGTTTTTCAAAGTCATATGATAAGTATATCCTATAATAAATTAAAGTCGTCAGACGTATAAAAATAAGAATAGTTTTTAAAACTGCCTTTCTCGTTTCTTGTTTTTGGTTTTTTTTTTTAAAAAAAGGAAAACTAGTAACAAAAAACAATCACGAACAAGTTTTAAGTTTTATGGTTTTACTTTCAAGCTTTGGTCAATCCCTAGATAGGGAGACTTTAGTCACATTCTTTTACTTCTTTAAATAAAGATAATATAACAGACCTTAACATAATTTAGATGTATAATACTTTTAAGGTATCATTTAACTTTATACCTTTAAGTTATCTTAAATTGAAGTATACAAATATTAATATTTTTAAAGGACTGGGGTTGGCTTAAGTGGTGAGACTTTCCAAAAATTCCCTAACTTGGTTTAGAGATCAATTCTTACCCCACGCATTTCCTTGGGGTTTGAGGGGAGAGAGGTTGGAGGGAGTATGTCTTGTAATGGGCCTCTAGGTGGGGGTCCCGTGCGAGGGCAGTCTAGAGGATTATTTATCTTACCTTAATATAATCTCATACTTATAAATGAGATTATATTTATAAAAAAGTATTAATATTTTAAAACCTTAAACTTCTAAGGTAAAACTTTACAACTAAATTTAAAGTTTAATTTTTTTATCCTATAAGGAAGAAGAGGGGGATGCCAAAGGCAATATTAATTTTTTTTAATTTTTAATTTTAATTACACAACTCTCTCACTATTTTAGCTAGCAAATTCGCGAATAAAACACGAATCACTCTTTTTTTTTATTGAAAAAACAAGTAAAATACAGAGTAAAACACAGAGGCGTATTAAAGGGGAAAAACTGGTCTTTGGCGTTTAAAACGTATAAAACACGTTTTATTCCAAAAAAATTGTTATTTTCTTTTAAAAATCACCAACCCGTTTATTCCTTCACTGCCATACGCTGATGCGCTCTTCAATTCTTCACTACCGTTTGACGTCTGACCACTGAAAGCTATCAGCTTGCCGCAGCTCTGACCACCTTAAGCTACCGTGTGCCGCCATCCTCCTCTTAATTTCTATGTTGACAATTTGTGGGTGCTGAGTTTCTAAGGTGAGATATTTGTTTGGTGTATGTTGAGTTTCTTTGGTGACAGTGGTGAATTTAAGATTTGGAAGGTGGCGGTACGGTTATAAAATAAATTAACCATCCGATATTTTTTTAAAAAATAAACAGTTAAATATTGCAAAAACCAATGTAAACATAAAATTTAACGTACGAAATGCAAATAGTTCAAAAGAGCTTCATTACAATTACATCATCTCAAGTAAAATTTTACAATTATATCCTACGAGTTTTCATCTTTTGGAAACACCTCATTACATCATCATCACTAGAGGTGTTAAAAATTGACACGACCCGCCAACTCGACACGAAATCGACCTGTTATTGTAATACCCCGAATTTTTAAAGCTTATTTTATTATTTATTAAAGTTTAATATTATTTATTTACTGATAATTCAACTTTATTTGATAATAATGTTTATAAAAAAAAAATAAAGATGATTTCATTTAGTTTTTGAATTATTTAACGATTTTATTGAAATGATTTATTTAGTTTTGAATTATGTAATGATTTATTTAAATTATTTTATTGAAATGTATTTACAAAACTAAATATTCATTTTCATTAATTCTAATTAATGTAATTATTATTGAATTTGAAGTACTCATTTAGTTTGTGGGCATACTTATAAGTCCATCAATATTAGTCATCCCATTTGAGCCCAAGCAATACATTACCAAGTCTAAAGTCCAATTACAGTTTAGCCATCTAAACACACACATAAAAATAAGGGGAAAAGCCAAATAAACAAAATAAAAATAAAAATAAAAAATAAAAAAATGAAGCAGCATCACTCATCTCCTTCCTGGCTTCCTTCCTCCCCTCTTCACGCTGACTGAAACAGCAAGCAAAAAAAAAAAATCAACAACTCTTTGTCAGATGAGTTGAAACTCATCCACAACCTCAAATTTTCTGATCAAGATCAACTCTATAGTCAAAGAAATCTCAAACACCATACCTCACCATACTCACCATTAATGGAGCTTGACTCCAAAGCTCAAAATCTGACCAAATTGTTCTATAAATACCAACCCAAACCCATTCAATTGCTCAAGCAAACCACACTTTCAAGGTTTGTTTCAACTTCTCCCTCTCCTCTTTCAATTTCTGATTTTTGTGTTGAAAAATAAAATTAAAAATTAAAACTTTAACCACCTCTGCTTCTCTAAGACTCGCCGGAATCCGCCACCTGAACCGCCCCAAAACCCACTCCGACCACCATGCCCTGCACCCCCTTCGCCACTCTTCCTCGCCGAACCCACGACCCGAAACAGCAGATCCCTGCTCGCTGCTTGTTTCACCCGCAACCACCACACACTACGCCAGCCCCTGCTTCCCATTCGCTGCGCCTGAAACCGGCCGCCTAAACCCGAGCCACACCGCAACCATCACCCTCCCTTCTTCCTCCTTCGCATGCCCCCTCTGTTCCCCCCTTTTCCTCTGTTTTCCTTCCTTTTGTAGACTGATTCAAAGAATCAGTATTGTCTCCCTCCCCTTATATTCTTTTTTTAAAATAAAAAGTTTTCTAAATAAAAATTTATTTTGTCTAAGTTAAATGTTTTGATATAAAATGGTTTAGCTTTGTCTTTATATACACTTGAAATGCTTTATTAAATATATATTTTGTTTGAATGTTATAATTTTGAACTATTAATGATGTTTGAAATAATTAAGAAAACTTTTCAAGGTTATTTGAATTATTGGAGTTCGTTTATTTTATAAATCAAAAAGGGGTTATTTAAGTAACTAACTTAGATCTCGTTAATCTCGTTGTAGACTCCGAGTGCGTAGACGAGGATTATTAGGAGCTTTGATCTGTTCGTGAATCTAACTTTTAGGCACGCGTCACGAGGTAATTTCCGATGTCCATCTAAACATAGATCCCGTAGTATAAAAATAATTTAATTACGTAACTATGTGATTAGAAATGTGAATTATGATTATGAAAATTATTATGAATTATAACTATTGACTTAAATGCGGATTATGATTAGTAAAATGACTGATGACTATGGACCATGGACTATGGACGATTTGTTATTTTAACGTTATTGATAAATAATCTAATATTTTATTCTCGACATTTGTTTAAATAAAGATTAATTGTTGATGTTGTTATCATTATTATTATTTATTATGATATTATTATTATTACTATTATTATTATTATTATTATTATTATTATTATTATTTCGTTATTAAAAGTTGAAAATGAAAATTTATAATGGATTAGTTATAAATTGGAAAATGATGGATTATTAAATTTACAAGTGATGGTTTTTGTATATGAATGAATATGGGCTTTCTGGGTAAGCCGCGAATAAATTGAGTTATGAATATTGGAATGAATACATTCACACTTGGTTAAATAAGATATTGTATATGTGTATATGATTTAAGTGATGACTTTCATAAAAGATATTAATCACTTAAAGTGGAATATCGGAGAGAAATGATGAACAGGTTGCCCTGTATGGGAGGTTCAGCGGCCACCTACAGGTTTCTTTGTTACTATGCTGATTTTTCTGTTATTTGTCTTCCTTCTATCTTGATGTGTTTCCAAGTTACAAGGGGTGTGCACACTAGGGACTCTGTTTATGGCCATTATAATATTTGTAGGTAGTTACTGGGGATTGACCCCGGCCTACACCCTTGAAGTAAGTAGTTACTGGGGATTGACCCCGGCTTACTGGCGTTCTCTTTCCTCTCCCTAAATAAACGGATAATACTGAATTATTGAATTAATTGAAATTATGTGATCATTAATCTTATATACATATGTATGCACTTATGTGATTATTAATTGTATTTATATATGTATATGTGCTATGCTATCGACTCTATTAAACTATTATTTTCACAAAGTATTTTCAACTTAAGTATTTTACGGGATGGAGTTGGAATTACTCAGTTTTTCTGATTTTTGGGAGCTTGTCTCTCTTGTTTCTTTTCAATGTATTTGTGCAGGTGGGTGACCGACTGGGGGAAACAAAGAGAGAACTTTTAGAGTTGTCATCCACTTAGTCTTAATTAAGTTTCCGCTGAGACTCTGAGACGTTATATTAATTAGTGTTTTATTGAACAATTTAGTTGTTGTAAAACTTAATTTAATTTGAATTTAGTGTGATGTTACCTATTAGCCTTGCATTTATTTCCAAGGAGATAAGTGCGGCGGTAGCACGTCATCCGAGTCGAACCCTCGTGGATTTCCCCCCAACGAGTTTTATTAAATCAAAAAGGGTTCGATTTGGGCGGGGTGTTACAGTTATTAGCGGGTTTGGGTCAAACGTGTTGACTCGTTTAAGTACACGGGTTGACACGACATGACACGTTTAATAAACGGGTCGAATCAGGGTTGGAGGGGTTCAACCCGTTTAACTAAGCGGGTTGACACGACATAACACAAATTACTCAATTTTCAATTTTTATATGTAAAAACGATATGACACGTTAACATGACCCGAACTCGACACGGAATAAACGGGTTTGGGTCAAAGCTCTTTGACACGTTTAAGTAAACGGGTTGACACGACACGTTTATTAAACGGATCGGGTTAGGGTTGAGGGGGCTTTAACCCGTTTATATAAGCGGGTGACACAAATATGACACGACACGACACGTTTACCAGGTCTAATCATCACTAACTTGCAAGTAGAGGTGGTAAACGAGTCGTGTCGTGTCAAGTTCGTGTCGGGTTCACGAGTTGGCGGGTTGTCTTCCCTAACCCGACCCGTTTACTTAAACGTGTCAAGTTCCTTGACTCTAACCCGGCACGTTAATTAAACGTGTCAAGTTCGGGTTGACCCGTTTAACTTTTCTTATATATTTGATGTTTGCAATTCATATATTTTTTGGTTTAGAATTTATTAAATTTCATGCGGTAGTTAAAATAACATCTAATAATTTATAAAAGTAACATTAAATAAACTAAACTCAAAAATAAATGAATGAAGGTAAGATATAATAGGGGAAATTTTTAAAATGCGTAGATAAACGAGTTGTCGTGTCGTTTTCGTGTCAAATAGTTTGACCCTAACTCAACCCGTTTAATAAACGTGTCGTGTCGAGTCAACCCATTTACTTAAAAGTGTCAAAACTCTTTACCCAAACCCGCTAATTTCGAGTCGAGTTGTCGTGTCGTGTCAATATTTACCACCTTTACTTGCAAGAAAAGGTCTGTTAAAGATGGAGAAGATAACATAGAGGATTTTTGTGACTTCCCTCCACCTCCATCGAAAAGAACCACAAACCTTTATTTTCATCTTCCAATCCTACAATTATATAACCATTAACCAATCTATCTATCTATCTATACTTATTACTAAAGCAAAATCAATGTGTACGCAATGTCGTTAAACCCATGAAAAGGGGGACACATGTCGCTTGAGTAATAAATTTAGACACATGACATGCTTACAATAAGAATTAAGACAATATATATTATGCCAAGATTTATGCACTGGAATAATAAAAAAAAATGATAGGAAAAATATTTTCATACTCGACATGATTGATCAAGCAATCAAGATCCTTTCATGGCAATGTTTTTCATGGATTTACATTAGTATTATACACGGTTTGATATCTTTTAAGAACCACTTTGGCAATAGTAATTATCCTATATTATGGAAAAAATCTTATACTTCCTCCGTTTTTTTAGCCGCAACAATTGGGAATTTTTATGAGAGGTAAAAAATTTAATTGTTGCAGCTAAAAAAAACGGAGGAAGTACATGGTTTGACATCAATAATTTGCACGATTTGGCATCAATAATTTACACGGTTTGGCAAATATTTTACCCATCAATATATATAATTATTAATATACATTCGGGTGTACCATAAGCATCATACACCTAATGCTATTTTTTGCTCAAATAGATTTGGGTGTACCATAGTCCATAAGGCTAATTTCCAAGTAGACAATGTATTCCAATTATATTTTATTTGATTATATCAATAAATGTACCTAGCTAATTATTGTGTAATAACTTTTACATCGTAAATAATACTCCCTCCGTCCCCTAAAGAAAATCTTATTTCTTTTGGGCATTAAGTTTAGGGAAGGAGGTTTAAATGAGGCCTAAATTTTCATTTTATAATTGAAAAGTAATATAGTGGATATTATTTAGAATTCTTTAGTAACAGAGACAGTGGGGCCAAATGATTTTTGTAAGAAAAATATAATAATTGGTGGACCATATCCAAATAAAGAAATGAGGATTGTAATTGGGATAAACAAAAATGAAAAAAATGGAAAATCCTTTAGGGGACCGAGGGAATATTTCGTTAATTATTCATACTTATGCCCTTTCTCAGTTTATATTTATTTGTCCCATCTACTATAGCTCCGAATGCCAAGGAATATGATGTTATAGGCATGTGGGTGGGGATAACAATTAAGGAGTCAATTTATTTTATAGTAAATGTGGTGATTAAAGTATGTGAGAGAAAATTGTAAAGTACACGTGGGACCAAAAAGTGATAAAATTTTTCCATACAGGAAAAGGTGAAAAGGTAGGAAAAAGAAAAAGAAACGTACAAAAACGAAAAGTAGGACAAACAAAAAGAGACGCAGAGAGTATATTATGATTGTAAATAAATATCATCAAGTTTACGTTATATTATCTCGAAACTTTTTAAAATTATTAACACAACAATTATCCATTAAAATATAAATATGAATACATTGAACAATCACAATACCCGTGCTTTTACACGGGTCCTAAAACCTAGTTATATACAGAGGTGAGGTGGTAAGGTTTGAGCCTACGAGGTGAGTGGTGTGAAACTGAAAGAGAGAGAACGTGCAAGTCCTTATTGAGTCGGCTTTATTTTGCTCCAAAAGATGGGTTTCTAAGGTCTTTTTGGCCTATATTCATCTTTAAAAAAGCTATCTATACATATATTATGTGTTGGGCTTTCCGTTTATCGCTTGTTTTTCATTTTTCGAAGTTGGGATGCGCATGTACCCCAATGTACCCCTAGATCCGCCATTGGTGAGATATTTGTGCATTGGTTTTTCTGTGTCCAAATTTTGTTTGGTGATTTGAGGGCTACAATTGTTTGATCTCGGATCCAATGTGATTTTTTTTCCTTTTACTCCTGTGTTTCTTAAGCCTTGGTTATACATGTGTGTATATATATATATATATATATATATATTAAAAATGCACAAAAATAATTGCCGAATTTTTGGCCGAATTTGTCAAATTGAAACCGTTTTAAATGGATATACATACGTATGCGAATTATAAAAGTCAACGCTTTCTTAGTCAAATATATAACCGTATTTTTCTAACTAAACTCACTATAACTAATTATTACAATTTTTGTTTTTTTGAAAATAAAAAAATATAAAACACGCTAAACAAATTGAGTTGGTTTACTATAAGACAGTTTTAGGTTAAACTTTAACCTCAGACCAACCATATAAGCTTTAAAGAAGCCCATGACGCGCGCCACACGCTAAGCAGTCCAGCCAAGTTGATTTTTTTTAACTTTTCGCCATAAAACCTTAAATTTTGCATAAAAATCCATAACTAATATCATATGTGGAATCGATATTAACAAATATGCTAAAAATTGTTAACTTTTAAACTTAAAAACTTAACTCTTGAACCTAAAACCTTGAACTTTTATATATTAACATAAGTTATTTTGTTTAAAAGTCTTACATTAAGACCAGTCCAATAGGCCCAGTACTCATTTTTTCAAGCCAGCCTTGTCTCCACCACCCCCAACCATCCCCTTCAATTCATTAGCCTTATTAGTTATGGAGTTTTATGCAAAAGTTAAGATTTTAGGTCGAAAAATTAAAAAATCGATTTGTCTGGGCTCCTTAGCATGTGACACACGTAATTAGACTTTTAATTGGCTTATTAAACTGGTCTTACATTAAGCTTAATGTAAAACAGTCTTATATAAGACTTTACCAAATAAATTAGACATTATTTTTATTCGAATTTTATATACTTTTACATGCATCGCGTTCACTTACGGCTATATGTTTTACATCGTGTTAAAAACCCCAAAACCCCTAATTTCGCCCGTCTACCCGACACCCTCACTGCTCTGATAGGTTTTAGTCGTGTCATCCCCGCCATGGGTGATGGGGCTAGGGTGGATGTTAGTCCATCCCTGCCCGCCCCGCCCCGTCGGATCCCCCCCATAGGTATTCTTCAAATGCCTAAAATCCTAAATGTTATTAGCTGTTTACTGCTTTTATTTGATACTTTTATTTTCCAAAGGCTAAAATCCAAAATTACTTTTAAACTTTTTTTTCCCTCTCCCTTAACCCTAATAGATTGGGGCGGGGATGTGGCGGGTGCGGGGACTCACGCGGGGATGGGGCGGGTGCGGGGATTCGGGCGGGGATGAGGCGGGAATAGATTTTGTCTTGTCCCCATTGGGGCGGGGATGAGGACAAGGTTTTCCTCCGGCATGGGTAATGGGATGGGGATGGGGATGAGTTTTTTAGGCAGGGATGGGGATAGGAATGCCAACATCCGCCCCGCCCCGCCCCATTGACATCCCTAAATATGACCCGATTAAGAATGAAATTTAATACTCCCTTTGTCTCAATTTGATGTTTCCATTTTCCTTTTTGGGATGTTTTAAAAAGTTCTTCTCAATTTGAATATTTTTCATTTTAAGGATATTTATTTCTCTATCTTACCCTTTAACAACCAATTATTTACTACACTTATTTACATTTTGTCTTACACTTGACCAACTTTACAATCTTTTATTTCTCAATCATCCACTTTTCATTCTCTTTCTTTTATTTTTTTAAAAGCAAAAAGGTACTAAAATACACTTTATACAATATAAAATTTAAAATATTTTTATCTACCTCAATTTACATTGTTTTTTCCCCATATTCCAAATGCAAACATCAAATTGAGACAAAGGGAGTACAACTTAAACTGAATTAGCTATTTTTAGAAAAAAGATATTTATATTATTATTTAGAAAAAAGATCGGCTATTTTTATTTTTGTCTGTGGATAAAGTGATCCATTGATTTTATGGTTGAAATGATTAGCTATGGTCGACACTCACTATAACTTATGTGCTTAACTATTAGTTATTATTTAGTTTTCTATTTGTAAATATTTCTTTTTGTAGATTTTGGATATTGCTTAAGAATGCTCTCGGAGTGTTAATCACCATTCAATATATTTTTCAAAATGGTACTAATTTTGGGATATATACCAAAGTCACTGATAAATCAATTAAATTAAAATTTTCAGTTTTAGCTACTTTATATAACTTACCGGCTTAAAGCTCAGAAACCTCATTGGTAAGTATTAAAACTTGAAAAAGCTACTTATTGACAAGTATAAAATAAACTAATAAATTTACCGGCTTAAAGCTCCCAACTTCAATTATAGAGATAAAAAACTATTGAAAAATCCAAAGGTATCTGGGTGAATAGGTTAGGACTTTTGGAGAAATAATATAAATTGTGTTAGAATACTGGTGAACACAAAGACCATTTTATAATTGAGAAGATAATGAGACTATTGAGTAACTATAAAAAAAAATTATATCCCATTTATTTTAAACGAGACAAAACCGGTTACAACCTGAAGTATGGGTTAAATGGGATACGTTTCACTTAATGATTGGTTCTCATAACTATATTTTATTAAAAAATTTAAAAACATAAAAACAAAATAAACCACCCCTCCTCCGTAAAAACGCTCTTCTCCGCTCTTGCCACATCTCTCATCTCTCTCTCCATTCTCTTTATCTCCCCGAAAAATCTCGAAAAACGCTGGCAAATCCTCCATCTCCGATGATTTTGGAGGAGAGTTCGAACGTTAAAGATGGTGACGGTGGTGGTGTAGATTTCAGACTTCGAAGATGGAATTTCGGGTGGTGGGTTTTCGGTGGTTATCGTCTTATAGATGGTGGAGGTGGTTTATTGGTGGGTTTTGGTGGTAATCGAGGGTTTTGGTGATTTTCGATGAGGAAGAGGTGGTTTAAGTGGGAACGGTGTAGCTATTGGGCTGATTGTGTTCGGCCATGATGGTGGTGGTATTTTGGGCGGATTTGGGTAGTGGTTCTCAGTGAGAAAGAGGTGGTTTGAGGGTGTTGGTGGTGTTTTGGGAATGGTTGGCGGTGGTTGGTGGTGATTTTGGGTTTGGTTGAAGTTTCAAGGTGGGTGACGGTGGTTGTGGTGGCTGGTGATGGTGGTTGTGGTTCGTGGCTGGGAAAGGAAAAAGGAGGAAGGTTGCTTTGTGGCAGGGGAAGAAAAAGGAGGTGGTGGTTGTGGGTGCGGGGTGGCTGTGTGTGGCGAAGGGGAGGGTGGGGGGAGGAGAAGGTTAATTGTTTTTTTTTTTTATTATTATTATTATATAATTAATTAGAATTAGTTTTGATGAAAAAATACCTTTTGTTTCTGTCCAAGACAACAACAGTGAATGTGGTGGTGGGTACTCGGTGGAATCGTGGCTCCCAAACGTCCTTCGTGGTGGTGGTTACCTGCAAAACAAGGAGAAACCTCGGGGGTGGTTCCGAGGATCGCCTCTCCGATGCCTAAGTCAGTCCAAATTGAGCATAAGATCTCTAGTAGAGAGAAAACGAGTATCAAGTGCAAGTATTTTGTGAGTGTTTGATTGAACGTACCTTACCCATGCATGGGCATGGGTATTTATATGAGACATGGACTTGTAACTGACCTAGTAAAGTGAGTGGGCCTCTTTGGAAGTGGGCCAAGGTGGAACGAGGCCTTCATTAAACTCCAGCCTAGAGGCTATGTCCGGAGCGGTCTGCCTGAGGAGGTCTGCTCTGCTCCAGGCGCTCTGACGTGGAGTGGCAGGCTGCTGCCAGCTGGAGGTCTACTAGGTAGACCCCATACAATTTGCCCCCCGGACCCAGTATTTGCAGATTGCAATATGCTGGGTGCATTTGTTTTTGGTCTGGCGTTCTGCTCTTCGCAGAATGATACGTGGCTGTCTGTGAGTTGCTCTTCACAAACTCCAGAATGCTTCCATTTTTCCCGCCCATTTGGTTGGGGTGTTGAGCAAGGGTCATTAATTCATTTTGAATTGAATTGTATTGATGTGACTCTTTGGGCTCCCAAGGAATGTAATGATGATAAGTTGGTGCTGAGTAGACGAATTATGCCTATTTAAAGGCTGAATCGACCTTTTGTGAAACTTTTCAGTTTCCTTCCCTTCAAACTCTTTGCTTTCAAACTTTCTTGTTGTTCTTCAAGAATTTCTTTTCGCCCTAGCCATTTTCGAGTGATTTCTCTTGATTATCCTGGGATTTGTCTGCGTTTGGAGCTTAATTTGATATTTGATACTGTTGCGTTTGTGGCTTTCGTCTTCTCTTCCTTGGCGTCTTCCGTTCTCCATCTAGGTAAACTCTTTTTCCCAGATCTACTTTTGGTTTTTTCCTTCTTGGATGGTTTTGATGTGATCTTTTCTGTGTTTATGGATTTCTCCCCCTTTTTCCTTCTGTACGCACTTATTTGCCTGTGTTTTGAGGTTAGGGTTTCTTTCCTTTGGTCTTGAGATGCGATTGTTTAGTTCTTTGTTTCATAGATCTGTTTGGTGTTGTTTCGTTTCCGCTCTGCCGCTCTGAATGATAGGCTCTGCCCTGCTTCTTCAGCAGGACTCTGCTCTGGTTGGTAGGCTCGGCTCTGCTTGTTCAGCTGAGTTCTGCTCTACTGTTGACATTTAAGATTTTTAGGGTTTGCTTTGTTTACCCTGTTATCCTCTTTACTTGCTGGGTTGTAAGCCTGCGATGTGTCTTCATTGTTTTGTCTGCGTTATTTGCAAGAAAATATCCTATTTCTTGGCTATTTCTGATCTTCACATACCATACACATCCTTGCCCCCTAGTCTGGTAGCTCAGTCTGTAGGTCTGAGGTGCCAGACTATTTTTGCATGTATCTTTTTGTAAGAAAAGCAAGAAAATATCCTATTTCTTGGCTATTTCTGATCTTCACATACCATACACATCCTTGCCCCCCAGTCTGGTAGCTCAATCTGTAGGTCTGAGGTGCCAGACTGTCTTGTGTTGTGACTGCAAGTCTGATGTGCTGTCGTCTGTTTCTTGTGTTGTGTAGAATGTCTACTTCTCAATCTGCTGCTTCCCGTGGGAAGGGTGTGGTATCTACCTCTTCGTCCGAGCCGGATGAGCCTTACCCGATGGACACTCAGTCCCCGTTTTTAAAGTTGGATCTGCCTCGGTGTAAGGACGAGGTGGTTCCGGAGGAATGGGAGATCTTTGACCCCTGGAACGGTCTTCGTAAAGAGTTGTTGGGTCCTGAAACCAACAGATTCCCTCCCAACTACAAGTTTAAGCCCACTCTGCCCGCAGTCAAATGGAAGTACAGCGACCATGAGATGCGGAGTCTTGCCCTTTACGACAGCAAGGGTAAACCTTATTTGGCGAGGAAATCTGCAGAAGCGTTCAAACGGGCGCATGCTGCATACTACCTTGAGATTGCTGCGGAGATCAAGCCGCTTCGCGGGTCTTGGGTAGTGCTTCCCCGAGAGGGTCAGAGCCTGGCAGATGTACCAGAGGGGTACACTGCTGTTTATATGAAGCAGCTGGAGTTCGGGCTTAGATTCCCCATCCACTGGTTCTTGGAGTGGGTTCTCTGCGGGTATCACATGGCTCTCTGCCAAGTCAATCCCCAGTCTCTGAAGAAGATTCTGGGGTTTATTTGGGTTTGTGAAGCTTTGGGCTTCCCCCTCACCATGAAACTCTTTCAATGCCTGTTTTACTTTAAGAGGCAGGGGGGAGTACAGCTTTTTCACCGGCTCGGTGCGGGCCAATCATCTGACGGTCTATCCCGTTGATCTCAGTCTGAAAGATTGGCGGGATAGTTTTGTCTTTGTTAGGGTACCGACGGAGGAAGGGCACCCTTATCAATTTAAGGCCCCTCTGCGCCCTGTGGAGCCTAACTTCCAGAAGCAGTTGACCCAAATGTGCTGAACTGGGACGAGAGGGTAGCTTACTACTACTTCAAGTCCAGATCCAAGGTTACTGCCGGGAAGCAGTTCTTCCCAAGTACTGGTTACCGCATCACTATGTGATGTGTCAGAATGCCTTCCTGAGGATAGGCCATCTGTTCCCTGACTATACTACTGGTAAGCACTCTGCCAGCCCTTAACTCTGCTTCTCATTTTCCATTTTGCTGTGATTCATTGTTTGTACTGTGTTACAGCTCCGTGCAGACAATTTGTTCGCCAAGTGATTAAGGGTGGGTTTTGAGTTGGCGGGCATGTTCTGCCCCTTTCCATTATTTTCCTTCTGCATTCTGACTTGCTGTAGCTAACGAATATTCTAATATTGCAGAGACTCTGGGGTCTGCCATTCCTTGGGAGCTGGGTTTGAGTCAGTCTTCAGTGTGTCGCAGGTATCGTCCGGTACCTGACCCAGGGACCTACACCGTCCATGATTTCATCAGGGAGATTAACACTACCTCCTTGGACCATCCTTCCCTCCGGACCAAGCGCCCGGAACTTGTGGATAGGTTTACTGGGACGTCCCAGCCGCAAGGGGGCCCCTCTGCCACTGTCACAGAGATTCAATCTGATGACGAGGAGGAGGCGGCGGCTATTCCTCTGCAGATCCATCGTTCCCGGCGTGCTGCACATCTTCCGGAAGACGATGATGATGATGGATCTACAGAGGGGGCCAGCACTCTGCAAGGGACTGTTCTGATTGTTGAGCCCCTGCAACAGCTTCCTCCTGCGCAACCAGGTATTACTTATGATGAACCACAAGGTATTCTTTCTGCTTGTGTGCACTCTGCTAATCGCTTCTCATTTTCTCTTTTTACTTTCAGAACCGCCTGTGGTGGAGAATGTGCCCATGGGAGGGCCTGACCAAGCGGCGACAGAGTTTGACAGGACGGAGAAAGAACCTACTCCAGTGGGTGGTTCTGCTCAGCCTGATGAGGTTGGTCAGGAGTCTCACCAAGCCATGACAGAGTTTGACAGGACGGGAGCGGAGGCTGCTAAGACTGTCACGACTCAGTCTGCAGAGAATCAGAGTGAGGGCCAGTCAGGTAGGTGTCTTCTTCAGACACAGACTGCTCTTTCTTATAGGTTTCTTTTTACCTGCACCTTCTTGATTTCCCTGTTTTTATTTTAATGTGATAGGTTCCGCTGGGCAGGCCGTCCCTACGCCTGTTCAGACTAACCAGGAGGTGGTGGAGCCTTTCCAGCATGAGAGGGTGGAGCAGCAGAGCTTGGCTTCCGCCCCAGTGGTGGAGACTGTCGTGTCTCCCCCTGTTCAGAAGTCTACTCCTCCTGTCCAGAGGCCTACTCCTCCTGGTAGGAAGGCTGCTCCTCCTCCTCCCAGAGGCTTTAAGCAGGTCCTTGCCCCTACTCCCGAGGATCTGGCGCGTGTGGTTAGTATTTCCTTTTCCTCTCTTCCCTCTTGTAGAGTCAATTCGTTCTGTGCCTTACTTTGCTGACGACATTTTTTACCTTTTGTTTTCTTCAGCAGCAATTGAGGGCTAGGAAGGTGTAGTCTGCTGCGGCTCTTCAGACCTCCGCTCCCACTGCGGGCCAGCTTAAACCCCCTGCAGAGGGTGCTCAGCAGACTGTGGCTGAGCCTGAGGTCTCTTCTCATTCCCAGAAGAGGCCAGCAGAGAGGCAGAGTGAGGAAAAAGCTCCTCCTCAGAAGAAGACTCGTCTCCCTGCTGGCTCCCCTCGGATCGTTGTTGTTGAGGACGACGTTGCCCCCAAAGGTGTGTACCCCTTACCTGGTCTTAGCTCCGGCCTTTTCCCTTCTGTGGAACTGACTGGACTTTCTTTTGGCTCAGGTTCTCTGCAGTGGGAATCGGCGGACGACCAGCACGAGGCTCAGGGGCGGGAGCAGATATCCGTGACCTTCCCTGATCCCAGTGAGTGGTTGAAGCTTCTGGCAAGTCGCTTCTCACCGGACTATGCTGTTCAAGATGTCCCTCTGGTGAGTTGTCTGTCTTTTTTACAGTCATCTGTTTATGACATTAAGTTTTCTTTTTGATCTGCTTTTTCCTTGATTACAGGCTGCGCGGGCCGGCGCCTTCATTGGGGAGTTCTGCCATGCTGTAGGGTTGGGTAGACATGAGGCAGATCTCCCTGAACTGCAGCAGCTTAAGGCTCAGGTAGCACAGCAGAGAGCAGAGTATGCCAAGCTGAAGGCTCAGAACTCTCTGATTGTGTCTACCTGTCGCGAAACTGAAGAGGAGAGGGATGCTCTGATTGTGGAGCGCGACACCTTGCGGACCGTCAACCAACGCATGGAGGGTCAGCCGGCGCAAGCAGAGGCTATCGCGGCTGAGCATTCCCGGCTCTCTTCCCAGCTTAGTGAGGCGTTGTCTCGCGCTTCGACAGTGGAGACTAAGCTGAAGACCTCCGAGGCCCGGCTGCAGGCAGCGTTGAAGGAGCAGGAGCAGCTCAGGGGTCAGCTCTCTGCTATACGGGCTGAACATGAAGGCTGCTCTGCTAAGTTGGCTCTGCAAGCCAAGGAGGCTGAGGCAGCTCTGAGACAGAAGGAGGAGGAGCTAGGGGCAGAGTTCTCAAAGTTGCTTTCTGAGAGGGAGGCTCAACAGGCTAGGGAGGCTGAGGTAGCCCTAAAGCAGAAAGAGACTCAGCTGCTGGCGGAGGAGGCTGCCCGGGCTGCGCAGATGGAGGAGGCGTTCGAGAACAAGTACTGGGAGGACTGCAAAGTTGCGGTCCGCAGGGTTCTCTGGCATTTGCAGCCCTCTTTCAACTGGGATGCCTTTGAGGATGCCTACGCCAGTCAGGTACATATGCGACCTCCGGTGACTCAGGAGCTCAGAGATCTAGAGTTTCTCTATTCTCTGCCTTCAGAGGGAGAGTCTTCAGAGCAACAAGCTGATGGGAGCTCTGCAAAGGATGGCAGCTCCGTTCCTAAGCAATAGGAACTCGGGCGGCTATCTCATGCTTCGCCTCAGTCTTCTTGTGACTCCTGTCTGAGCTGCTGAGGTAGGTGAGCTGGGAGCCTGTGCTGAACTGATTGCAGTCCTCCGTTTTTGCCCTCCGATGATATCCTAATTGACTTATCTTGTAATATTTGTAACTAAATAATCAAACATTTCCTTCTCATCTGTATTTGCTCCCTTCTTTTGATTAGGTAGCCGCCGTTGTTGTAGTACTATGTAGCACTCTGATTTGGCTTATAGTCAGATCTTTTTATGTAAGATTCAAGTGTTTTTCCGGCAATGCGAGTTGCGTTCTTCTGTTGACTTTTGTGCTTTCTATTTGATGCATGCCAAGTTTTGCTATTTCTGCTGAGTACTTGCGTTCTGCTCTGATGTTGATTCTGTCGTGCTATCAAGCAATATATCTGAGTGTTTTTGTTTACTTGGCTTGGTGGCCGGTGAGATTTGCTAAGAGATGGGACTTTAGGGGCCCTTTACTCTTCTGCTCTGCCTTATGTATGACAAAGATTCAACAACATCAGAGCAGAGGAGGTATTTTGACGCCCTAAGTCATGATGATTCTGGGAGTTTTGGGGTTCGCCCTTTAGCTCCTTCTGCCATCTTTTTCGTGTCGGGGTACTTTTGGTTCTTAGGAACTCTGGCGTCCCCATTAACCTTAGGTGTCTATGACTTATCCTTGCTGCTTTTTGGGCCTTCGGCCCTGCAGGTTTGGAGGTAGAGGTCTATGACATCGGTAAGTCGAGTCGACATCCGATCACTCTGCGGGCCTCGGGGGCTCTGGACAGAGTTAACCTTTTGGCCGGCTCCCTTTCTTCATTATATAGTTTACTTGTGTCTGAAGAGCCTCTTCAGCCTTCAGTCTGACTCAGACCTTGTTTTCTTTTGCCAGACTGTGGTATTTTTTCTCAGTCTGCTAAGGGTCTATCTGATTTTGGCATTTTGTTTTTCATAAAGAATTGATAAGGGGACGGGGGTTTAATGCGAAATGGAGAGTGGTGGACAAAGGGTGGCTCAAAGGCCTTTCATTCATGGGCGTTTTGATACAATCTGGGTTATACGAAGTATTTTTTCAATATTCGGGCGTTCCAGTTGCTTTTAAGTTCACTTCCATCCATTCTTTTCAGTCTGTAGGTTCCGGGGTGTAGCTCTTCACTAACCTGGTAGGGTCCCTCCCACTTGGCTGACAGCTTTCCGTGTATTTTGTCTTTTTGCACAGCTGCTGCATTTCTGAGTACCAGATCCCCTACCTCCAGAGCCTAGCCTTCCTTTCCGGTTATAGTATCTGCTGTCTCTGGCTTTGTAGGCTTCCATTCTGAACCTAGCTTCGTTTCTGTATTCATCCAGCAGATCTAGATTTGTCCTCAGCGCTTCGTCGTTCAGACCTGGCTCAAATAGGCTGATCCTTAGACTCTCGGACCCGATCTCAACAGGCATGACAGCTTCAGAACCATATACCAGGTGGAAGGGGGTCTGCCCAGTTGATTCTTTGACTGTGGTTCTGATCGACCACAAAGTGTTAGGCAGCTCCTCTAGCCACTTGCTTTTTTGCTCCTCTAGCTTCTTCTGTAGGCCTATCAGGATCTGCTTGTTAGCGGCTTCGGCCTGACCATTGCACTGAGGGTTGCAGACTGAAGATAGGGCATATTTGATCCCAAACTGCTCCAACCACCCTGATAGGGGCATGTTGTCAAACTGTCTCCCGTGGTCGAAGACGAAAGCCTTCGGAATCTCGTATCTGGTGATGATGTTCTGCCACAAAAATTTTCTGATGGCTGCTTCTGTGATGGTGGATAGGGCTTCTGCCTCTACCCACTTAGTGAAGTAATCTACCCCCACAATTAACCAACTCTTCTGATATTGGGCCGTTGGGAAGGGTCCCAGGATGTCTAGCCCCCATTGGGCGAATGGGATAGGGTTGTAGATTGGCATGAGGTCGTTTGCGGGCAGCTTGATGTTCGGCGCAAACCTCTGGCAGCTGTCGCATTTTTTCACCAGAGCTTCAGAGTCAGCTTTCATTGTGGGCCAATAATAACCGGCTCTGAGAGCTTTATGGGCCAGAGCTCTTGGTCCGATATGGTGTCCGCAGAGTCCTCATGAATCTCCCTCAATATGTAGTCTGCATCTCTCTGCCTTACGCATTTGAGTAGGGGTAGAGAAAAGACTTCCTGTATAGCTCTTCCCCGATCAGGCAGTATCTGCATGCTGTCAGCTTGAGTTTTCTTGCTTTCATTTTCTCTTCTGGTAATTTGCCAGTCTGTTTATACTCAGCGATCTCCTTGATCCACTTTGGCATATCTTCCAATTCCAAAACTCGCTCTGCATCCTCGCAGATTGCACTGGTGGGTCTGACTTCCACCAGAACAGACCTGTTCAGCTCTTGCAGACTGCTGCTTCCCAATTTGGATAGGGCATCTGCTTGTGCGTTCTGTGCTCTAGGCACTTGTTCAATTCTAAAAGTTTCAAAGTTTGAAATCAAAGACCTCATCCTGGCTAGGTAGTTCTGCATCGTCGGCTCCTTGGCCTCATACTCCCCCTTGACTTGGTTGGTTACCAACTGAGAGTCAATTTTGAGGTGGACGTGCTTGGCTTCCAGGGTCTGGCAGAGCTGTAATCCAGCGATGGCCGCTTCGTACTCTGATTCATTATTGGTTGCCGAAAACATGAACTTCAAGGCATATTCAATGATTTTTCCCTCTGGGGTTCTGATGACCACGCCTGCCCCAGAGCCGTTGATGGTTGCAGACCCATCTGTAAAGACTTCCCAGGCTCTGGACTCTCCTACTGATTCCTGATAGGCACACTCTGCTAGGAAGTCAGCTAGAGCTTGTGCTTTTATGGCGGTTCGTGGGGCGAATTTGATACCGAACCCTGTCAGCTCCAGGGCCCAGTTCATGATTCTCCCTGATTTGTCTACCTTCTCCATTGCCTTTTCCAGAGGCATATTTGTCAGCACAGTGACGGGATGTGCGTCAAAATATGGCCTCAGCTTTCTGGTGGCCAGCACTACTGCGTAGGCTGCCCTCTCTATTAATGGGTAGCGTGTTTCTGCACCCGTGAGGGTGTGGCTTACAAAATATACCGGCTGCTGCTTCTTGTTCTCTTCCTTCAACAGGACTGCACTCACAGTTGCAGCTGTAACGGCAATGTATAGGAAGAGAGCTTCCCCTGTCTTGGGTCTGGCCAGTGTTGGCAGGCCAGAGAGGTGTGACTTCAACTTCTAGAATGCCTCCTTCTGCTCTGCTTCCCATCTGAACTCTTTGTTCCCCTTCAATATTTTGAAGAATGGGAGAGCTTTCTCCGCAGACTGAGCTATGAATCTGGACAGGGCTGTCATTCTGCCTGTCAGCCTCTGAATGTCTCTGATGCTTTTAGGCTCTGGCAGATCCATAGCTGCTTTCACTTTGTCGGGATTCGCGTCGATCCCCCTTTTGCTGACCAGATAGCCCAGGAATTTCCCTGACCGTACTCCAAACACGCATTTCTTAGGATTCAGTTTCATGCTATGTTTGCGGAGGTTGGCGAAGGTCTCCTTTAGGTCTGCTATATGGTCAATCTCAGTTTTTCTCTTGGTGATGACGTCATCAACGTACACCTCCAAATTCCTTCCCCTTTGACCGGCAAAGACCTGATCCATCAGCCTTTGATAGGTGGCGCCTGCGTTCTTCAGCCTGAAGGGCATCATGACATAGCAGAATACCCCGATAGGGGTGATGAATGCCGTCTTCTCCTTGTCTGCAGGGTCCATGAAGATCTGATGGTATCCGCTGAACGCGTCCATGAAGCTGAGCAGAGCGTGCCCACTGGTAGAGTCTACCAGCTGGTCGATTCTTGGCAAGGGATAGCAGTCCTTGGGGCAGGCTTTGTTGAGGTCTGTGAAGTCAACGCACATCCTCCAGCTCCCGTTCGTCTTCTTAACCATTACCACATTGGCCAACCATTCTGGATATTTTCAGGGCTCTATGAACCCTGCCTCAAGCAGCTTCTGAACTTCTTCCTCGATGGCTTTATTTTTCTCCGCAGAGTAGTTCCTCCTCTTCTGCTTCACAGGTCTGTATCCTGCAGCGGTGTTTAACTTGTGGTTGATGGTGGCTGGGTCCACCCCAGGCATCTCAGCTGCCGAGAAAGCGAACACATCTGCATTCTCCTTCAGCAGACTGATTAGGTTGACTCTGGTTTCAGGATCCAGGTCTTTGCCTATCCTGGCTGCCCTGCCTTCTTCCGGTCCCAAGAGTACCTCTTCGGTCTCTTCCCCCGGTTCAGGCTTATTTGCCTCCTGCTCTGCTTCTGGCCGAGCATCGGCCTCACTGATAGCAGCACACTCTTCCTCTCTTTGCTTGGCCTCTTTGGCCTTTCCTTCCTTTCTTTCTTTCCCGGCTTCTTCAGCCTGGTCCTTCTTCGGCCTCTTTCCTCTTTCCTTCTTTCTTTTCCTTTCTCCTCTTTCTCCTGGACCCAGAGTGGTCAGGAGGAGGAGGTCTTTTATCCTTCTTTAGGGCGGTCAGATTGCATGACCTAGCTGCTCTCTAGTCTCCCTTCAGTCTGCCCACTTCTCCAGTACTACTTAAGAAAAGCATGGTCTGATGATGGGTTGACGGGATTCCCTTTACTGCCTCGATGAACTTCCTTCCCATCAGAGCGCTGTATGGTGACGGGAGGTCTACCACCAGAAACTCTTGTACTACTGCTCTCTTCACTCCGTTCTGCCCTTCTGTGGTCACTGTCAGATGTATTTTCCCCTCTGGGATGATGGAATTCCCCGTGAATCCGACGATTGGAGTTCCTCCTTGCTTCAGCATTGAACGATCTAGCTCCATTTTATCGAAGGTATCCTTATAAAGGATATTCACGGCGCTCCCGCCATCTACCAGTATTCTTCGCACATCTATCCTGCTAATCTCCAGAGTGACCACAAGAGGGTCAGAGTGCGGGAAACTGATGCCTTTGCAGTCTTCTGCTGTGAAGGTCATGTTTGGTAGATCTGAGCTCAGCTCTGCCTGGTTGATGGAGTAGAGGTTGGGGTGGGTGAGTTGCCTTAGATGAGCCCTCTCTCCCCCTATCGAGCTAGAACTGCCAAATATGACGTATGCCGTCTTCTTTTTCCCTTCCTTGATCTCTGCTCGCTTGTCCTGCAATGTCTGCCCTTCGCTCTGTTGCTCCTTCTCCTTGATCCCCTGATTCCAGGCGAGGTACTCTTTGAAGTAGCCTCGTCTGATCAGGCTTTCCAGATCGTTTTTCAGGCTTATGCAGTCTTCTGTATTATGGCCCGGCTCCTCATGGAAAACGCAGAACTCTGCCATGTTTGAGCCTAGGCTTCTCTTCTTGGTGGGTGGTGGTCTGTGCCACCTGCTGTCATCTCTGTGGGTCAGAAAGATCTCAGCCCTTGGCGCGCTGAGGTTGCTATAGTTGTTATATTTCTCTTGGGCCTTCAGCCGGTCTGCTTCTCTCTCTGCTTCTTTTTGTTTTTCTCTCCCTCTGCTCTGATGGGGCCTGGGGCCTCCAAAATTCAGTCTGCCTCCCATGAACTGGTGCTCATTCTGCCTGGTATCCTGTCTAGCAGGTCTGCCTGTTTCTGCTCCGTGTGTCAATGCTTTGTTGAAATCTTCGACGGCTATGTATTTTTCTGCCAGGGCCTCGCTGAGTTCTTTCATGGTGACCCATTTAAGATCATCTCTGAATTTACTGGTGTGGGGTAGGGCGTTCCTCAGAGCGTGCAGAGCGAGCTTCTGCTCCAGCTCTGGGATGTGCACCAGCTCTTTGTTGAACCTCCCTATGAAATCCCGCAAGCTTTCATTCTGAGTCTGCTTCAGCAATAGCAGCTCATGTGTGGATTTGTTCCTCCTACTTCCGCTAACGAAATGCTCTTTGAATCTCTTCTTCAGTTCATCAAAGTTAGCAATCCTTCCCTGGGGAATAGTCCTGAACCAGGTTTGTGCTATCCCTGTCAGAGTGGCAGGGAAGTGTCTGCACCATGTGGCCTCATTGTAATTTCCTAGTTCCATGTGGGTCTCAAAGGCTGCCACATGCTCCTTTGGGTCTCCCTCCCCTTCGAACTTGAGATTGGACGGGAGCTTCGCTTTCGACACTCTGGCCGCAATGATTTCAGGTGTGAAGGGAGACTTGGAAGGAGATCTAATCTCCTCTGCTGGTGAGGCCACAATGGGTCTGGAGTTGACTCTATGGGTTATGAGTCCTCTGAGGTCTATGGGGGCTCCATTATCGCCAAAGCCCTCTTCTGGTATTGTTCCTAACTTCTGACCGTTCCGCCACCAGGCGCAGACAGGGCCTCTTCAGCTCCTGGGTTGTGCCTGGTTCTGGGTCGCGGCTGGACATTCTGGGCCACGCCCCTTGGATTTCCTCTGTGGACAGATCTCCGGCTTGAGCCTGCCGTATACCCTGTGGGTGTCGGTTCCTTGAACATACTGGGATGATCTTGCTGCATTATTTCAGTATCCCACTCTGCTTCCTGCCAGCCCCTCTTGATGTACCCGGGTCCAGAGCGGCTAGATAGGCCATACTCCGACGTTGGGGTGGGTGTGATGTTCGTCATATTGTACCAGCATAAGGGGTCTGCTGTGGCTGTCTCCTCTTCAGATGACAGCCGCAGGTGCCTTCGAACTTATCGTGTGTTCCAGTTCTTTTTCTCTTTCGAGCAGGTTGGCTTCCAACAGTTTGCATAAACTGTTGAGCAGACTGCAGCACTTGAAAGGCTGCTTGAAGTTGCTCCGGTGTGGGCATGACCACTAAGCTGCTTGGCTGTGGGGTCTGCCTGGTTTCACGGTGGGGGGTGATGGTGTTTTCCCTCCTGCCTGATCTAGTGGTAGCAGCACTACCCCTTCTTGTTGATCTCGTGTTTGTTTCTCTCAGTGGAGAGTTGCTTTCTCCTCCTGAACTGTCGGAACCGAGCGTTTCTGAGGTTGGAACCACCATTGCGAAGTTGTAGATTGGGCTTTTCTACTCTTCCCCTCCTTCTAGCGCCAAATTGTTTCTGTCCAAGACAGCAACAGTGAATGTGGTGGTGGGTACTCGGTGGAATCGTGGCTCCCAAACGTCCTTCGTGGTGGTGGTTACCTGCAAAATAAGGAGAAACCTCGGGGTGGTTCCGAGGATCGCCTCTCCGATGCCTAAGTCAGTCCAAATTGAGCACAAGATCTCTAGTAGAGAGAAAATGAGTATCAAGTGCAAGTATTTTGTGAGTGTTTGATTGAACGTACCTTACCCATGCATGGGCATGGGTATTTATATGAGACATGGACTTGTAACTGACCTAGTAAAGTGAGTGGGCCTCTTTGGAAGTGGGCCAAGGTGGAACGAGGCCTTCATTAAACTCCAACCTAGAGACTATGTCCGGAGCGGTCTGCCTGAGGAGGTCTGCTCTGCTCCAGGCGCTCTGACGTGGAGTGGCAGGCTGCTGCCAGCTGGAGGTCTGCTAGGTAGACCCCATACACCTTTTGTTCAGGTTACCGGTAACTTGTCTCATTTAAAATAAATGGGGTATAAAGGTTGCATTATTTCAGAATAATCGAAAGGTTCTTTATCATTTGCGAACCATCAAAAGATTGCATTATTAGAAGCAATTTTTCCAAATATTATTGAGCGAACTTTTGAACTATTTTATTTTTCATGTAAATACATGGATTATAAAAATAGAATAATGAGTTTGAAATTCTCGAGTTAAATAATAAAAACGTTGGGGGTATCAGTCTATACTTAGTAATCACATAATTAGGGAATAATGTATTAAAACTTATTTGTCATAGATTTACTTAAAAACGTGACCCAAAATACTCAAATCACAATTATTTACTCTAGACTGAGTTTTACGGGATAAGATTATTCTGAAAAATCCAATAATTTTTGTATCACGTGGACTTTTAATTTGCAGAACAATTAGAATTTCACGTGCATTTTGCACGGGTCTAAATACTAATATGAATACTACAATTATTCTTTAGTTAACCAATATTACAAGAAAAAAAGCAAATGTTAAACAACTTATTTTCATAGTAGTATTTCCTGGAAAAGCAAAGTAGTAATGAATAAAGAAAATAATTAAATTACTTAAAAATACGCTTAATTAGTTGATTCGCATACAATACGCATATAAGAACACGTAAAAAAGTGACAACAACGAATAAATAAAGGGAAAAAAAAGGGAATAACGTTTGAAAGGAGAATTTTAATTTTAACCCAAAAAGAGGTTAGGTTTTAACTCCCTTCCAAAATGCATATCTAGTGTGAAAAGAAACAAAGCTTCCCCAGTGCCCCAATCCTTCTTCCTTCAGAAATCAAAACCCTAGTCCCTTGCTTAGTCGCTCCTGAGTCCTCAGCTTTGGTCTCCAGCTGCCGCTAATACCGCCTCAGTTTCGCCGGCAGAGTTTCGGCTGAAGTGGTAAGGTAAGTTTGGTTTGGGTTTATGAATGTGTAACGCAATGCAATTTCTGCACTTAGAGATATCTGCTTCTAAAATTGAGCAAATATTCCTAACTGCAACTATATATTATTAAGGCCAAAGTTTCAATACAAACCACTAACTATCACTTATTCAGCTTCCTATTCCTAATCCTATTCCTAACTGCAACTATATTATTAATTAATTTTGCTGGTAATTTGATTATTTTGGGCTTTTAGGGGTCAGGCCCCAAGTCGCCCCCACTGAAAATCCGCCCTTGGTTGCATTTGTGGTTCTATTATTCACTTTGTTGATTCAAATATGTCGTAAAGTTTCTAGTTTTCTTTTTTTGATTTAGAAATTACCATGTTGATATGTTATGAAATTCACTAATTATGTTTTTAAATTTATCCTTACCCCCAAACGTTAATTCTTGGATCCGTTAGTGGGATTTTAGCACATACCTATATTTTTCTAAATTAATGGTGCCTATTTGCAGGTGAACACTAGAGTGATAAATTATTCGCTTCTTAAAAATCAGAAGAGCAACAAACATAGATATTTTGTGATATCTTTGGTTGGAGACTAATTCTTTAGGCTACCAATTTGCTACCATTTGACACTTGATTCGTTCATCGGAAAAAATGCCGGTGATTGGCTTGGCGTGGGAGCCCAAGCTCCCATCGTTTGGTTCTGGCTCTTCTTCTTCCTTTGGGACAACTAAATCCCATGCCACTGTTGAAAATAACACCTTATATAAACCCACCTCCGAGCTAATTGATGGCTTGTATGTTCCCCCGAATAATCCCACAAAACTCAACAAATTGCTCCGTAAACAAGTCAAGGATACCACTGGCTCTAACTGGTATATTCATTTTGTCACTTTGTTTTACTCTCTGATAATTTTTTACATTTTCAGTGAAATTAGTGTAACTCTTTTTGTGGCGTTTGTTGTTGTGGGATGTGAAATAGGTTTGATATGCCTGCACCAGTTGTGACGCCGGAGTTGAAACATGATCTCCAGCTACTGAAGGTATTAAACCTGGTTTCTTTATGGTTGATTTTGCTTTGGATACCTGTTTCTTAGCAATTGTTTACTTAATTGATTTATTTAGAACCAACATTTATTTAGTAACATATACCGAATTCATTAATTGTTACTAATTGAGAACTGATCATCTGCCCCTGTTTCTAGGTATAGATTAGCTGTTTTGTTTAGTCTCCTTATAGTTGATCTCTTGATTCTGGTTGATGTGTGGTGAACCATGGTTATTAGCTGGGGAGTCTTTGTTGTGTATGGTGGTATCGCCATATGGGACTAACTTTCTTGCCTGTCTTTTGGAGACGAAGCTATATTGTAGATATATAACTCATTTATGTTTATTTTGAAATGTTAGCAAGTGCAGTATTTCAAGTTGTTATGTCTTTCTTAATCCTGCAATAATATAGTACTTCATAAGGCTTTCGTTTTCAATTTCACTTCTATTTTTTGGATATTAATCTTGTGCTTAGTTTTAGATCAAAAGTGGTATTGTGTTCTTGGGATGATCACCCTTGTCTTCTAATCAAGTCCAATGCACACTAGATGAAGGGTTTGCAACTACCTTTAATTTCTTAGGGCGTGATGCTTTAGTAGTGCTTACTTTATTCACTTAGGCTTATGATGCATTTCTTTTGTATGAATTCGGAGACTCTTCTTGGCTAGGAGAGAGTGTATACTTTAGCTTAAGGAGGCCTCCCCTCCAAAAGCTAAGTAAGTTCACTTAGGCTTCTGCTACAATTTTCTTGTATGAATTTGGAGACTCTTCTTGGCTATGAGGGAGTGTTTAGTAGTTTAACAGTTTTAGCTAAAGGAGGCTTTTGGTTGAAGGAGAGACAAGACAACTACTTCCTCTGTTTTCTTGATTTTTTTCGTTCTATCTATTCTCATGTATGAAATTTGCATATTAATTGCTTCATATCCATCTTGAAAAGTTTTTCTTTATAGCTTTCAAGTATCCGCTACTTTTTTTACTTTTCTTAAGAATTGTTCCTAATCCACATGATACAATAGAAAAAAAGCAAAAGAAGGATTTTATTTATTTATTTTATTTTAATGGAGGAACTCCAAATGATCTGATTTCACATGTAGAAGCCATAGTATAACACTCCATTTCCCGAATTTAGTTTTAAAAAGCGCGCCTGAGGCGCGCCTAGGCGGCAAGCGAGGCGAGGCGCGTGGAAAAACGCCTCCGGCCACCGAGGCGAGGCGTTTTTCCAGAGGCGCATGAAGGCGCGCACTTTTGGCCGCTTTCAGGATCGAGGCACGGGTGAAAGTTATTGAGGGTAGATCTGAGTTGAAAATTAAAAAAAAACCTAAATTTCTTCAAATTAAACTTACAATAACTTTAATTTACCTCTTGCGAGCAAAAACCCTTTATTAATTGCTATAAGTTTCATAAATCTGAACAACAAATCAAACATGTTAATTTGGGGGAAAAAACCCTAAATCTTGACCCGGTAGCAATTAATGGCCGGCACCTAGCCGGAGGTGACAGAAACTGCCGGACATCCACCTCCGGTAGCCGGAGACACCCTGGTTGCTGTCGACGGCCGTGTATCGGGGCCTGGTTTTCTTTCTTCTCTTCAGTCTTTTGCTGTCGGGGCTGGTGTTCTTTTTTTTCATTTTCTTTAAATTTTGATTGGACGTATTACTGTATTGTAAGAAAAGTAAGTGGAGCATGTGAGTGAACTTTCTATTTTCCTTTTTCTTTCGGGAAGAATTATGTTCTACTTCATATTAGTTTTATTATTCCAGTTTTAAGGTGCTACTTCATTAGTGGAAAAATTATTATTTAACCTTTTTTAGGTGATGTATTAATTTTAACGCATGGGCTCATTCGTTGGAAAAAAAGCAAAAATAGTAATAACCCCTCAAAAAAATTATAAAAAATATAATAATAAAAAGTGCGCCTCGCCTACAAGAGGCGTGCGCCTTCGCCTTGCGCCTTGCGCCTAGGCTCCGGGGACCATTTGCGCCTCGGTGCGCCTCGTGCTTTTTAAAACTAAGTAATCCCGATGGCCTCAAACATCTCCGTAACTTCATTGTATTAGCCGTTCTTCAGCCTCCAGTAGCTATATGAGTTCCAGCCTATACGATTTCTAGCTTCTGCGTCTTTATATACTACCTTGGACTATCAAGTTTTTTGGGTAAAAATCAACTTTTGTCTCCCAATGGCTGCATCTTACCAAGGCCCTTTTCAATAGAGTGAAGTAGTGTGGGGGTAGGAATGGGGGTTGTTAGGGGCCACAGCTAAATAGGATGGTGCTGTGGTGGTCTCATGTTTGAATATGATGAAAATTTTTAAGAGGTGTTTGCGCGGGAACATAATGACACTTTAGGGTGTATTTGAGTTTATTTTCACTTGAGGCATATTTGGATTGGGGTAATGCATAGTTATGGTACTGAAGATAAATCAAAGAGAATGAACATGAGTAATGGTGGTGGTAGAAGGGATGATATAGAAACTAATGCAAGGAAATGGGGGTGATGTATTTTGGTAACTATTACCCCAAACAGGAGGGTAGCAATTTTCCCATTCTCATAGTCACAATCATCTATGGCCACCTGCATCTGCCCTTCATTATATGTTTTTATCTTCTTATTACTCCGTTAATACATTACCCGCATTTCTGATCCTGGCCTTAAGAGTAGTGCTATGCTTCGGGGATTTTTCGAGCTAAGCTTCCAAATTATAATATATAACTGTAGAAACTAGCCTTCTGCTTCTTTGAAAAGAAGACTTAAAAACGATGAGTATTTAGAGTATTGTATCTGTTCCTTACCAAATTTTTTTGCTAATTAGTAAAAGGCTTTCTAAACCCTTTAAAGCTACTTTCTGCAACAGTTACCTGCTATTGACCACATCACCACGAAACATTTAAATTGTAACAAGGATCATAGACTCATAGTCCTGGAAATCTCATATTCTATTTTCAGGAACTATGTGGTTTCCCATACCTGGTGTACCTGTTGTGGTATTTTTCTCCTCCTTTAAAGACCCTAGTTTTCCTGTGAGTTCTTTTGAGGAGACTGGTTGCTGCCATATATCATTGTACAACTTAAGAATGCTGCCAAATTAGACGAATTCCTGTTACAATCTTGCTTTGTTTAAAGGATTGTTTTGGGTCAGCTTATGAATTGTAGAGTGCTATCAAGGGATGGATGTGTTTGGAAGCTCTTCTAAGCTGCTTGAGTATTTCTAGAAAAAACTTAGAGCCTTGATTTGTGGCAAGGGGACTTAAATTGTCACCCTTTTAATGTCATAGATTTGTTTATTGTACATTGATGTATTTTTTTCACAATCTTCCCAGTTGAGGAATGTCATTGATCCTAAAAGACATTATAAGAAGAGTGATACGAAGTCAAAGACATTGCCCAAATACTTCCAGGTAAATGCTGCATTCCGGTTGAAACTCCTTTTTTCTTTTTCCAGACCCTGGTTGCTGATGCTGTTAATACTTTGTTCCATCATGGTAATAATTCAGGTGGGTACTATTGTGGAGTCAGCATCAGATTTCTTCTCCTCTAGGCTCACCAAAAAGGAGAGGAAGAGAACAATTGCAGATGAACTGCTTTCTGATGGTCCCCTTGCAAAATACCGGTAAGTCACAAGAATGGTACTTCAGTATACCTAGTTTAAAAGCCGTAAAGCTTGAGAACCTTCTCTGTTTGCTGATATACCCACATGCCTTTGCTTTACAGGAAACGAAAGGTTAGAGAAATTGAAGAGCAACGTCGACCCGGTGGAAATGAAAATTGGAAGATAAGGGGCAAGTTCACTCAAAAGCGAGCCAAGGAGAAGAGGCATTTGTCAGAACAAAGGTCTGGAAGTAACAAGAAGCGCTTCAAAAGAATTTGAATGCATAATTTGAGACAGAACACTTTGTCCAAGTTCCTCCACAAGTGGGCAAGTGATTGAGAGTCTTGCGGAGCAGGATAGCCATCTTAATAGGTGTTCGTTGTAGTAATAGGACTTCTACAAGAGTAAGGACTTAAAGAAGGATGGCTTAGGCAAAGTTAATCATCAGATTTTGCACTGAAGCTGCAGGCCAGTGGACCAGTTTAGATGGTTTAACATTCGACATGCATGTGATTGGAGGATTGTTGGTGGGTTCAAATATTTTCAGTGATATATTCGATTGGTCTATGTTTTTTGTTAATGTAAAGGGTTGCGCAAAAACGGGTTCACAAATATCTTTATTGAAGCAAAAGTAGACTGTGAATCTGTGAGCACAGTTGCATTGAACAGCTAACATGGAATTTAGATTTGCTTCAAAATTTGTCCACTTCATGCAATGAACCACCGCAAACGTTTGCTAGTCATGAAGAGTATTCATCATATGCTTGGGTATACTAGGAGTATAGTGCATTTAATACTAGTTTTTGCTCATTTGGATGATCAAATGAGTAAAATTAGACGTTCAAATGAGCAATGAACAAAAAATAGCCTTAGGTGAACTATTCTCAAGGTACTGTGTTAGGTGTATGATGAAAAACCGAAGTCATGACATTGAATCCTAAATCATTCATGCTGTTTTTTTGTTCCTTGATCAATTTCCTGATTAATTTTAAAGTGAATATGGAGATTGGGGTGGGGTGACTGGTCGGTTTTGAGACGCAATGACTGGTCAGGGCTTGGCCCTAGCTGGGTTGGCTAGACTGCGCTGCGGTATGCTGTGGGTGGGTGGAATGGGCCAATGAGGTCAGGGGAAGCTTAGTGGAGGCATTTATTTATTAAATAGATTTAGGGATTTAATCAAGAATTTAATGTTATAATAATACTAGGTTTTAGATCCGTGCAAAATAAATGGGAAATTTTTGTTCATTTAGGGCCTGTTTTCTTCGTCTAATTCTTGCTGGAGCTGAACTGAACTTACTGGAGCTGAACTGAACTGAATTTATTGGAGCTGAATTGAACTGAACTTATTGGAGCTGAATTGTACTGAACTTATTTGAGCTGAACTGAACTGAAACAAATATATTGATAATCATTAAACAATAATAATTATGAATATTAAATAATAATTATACTTCTAAGTAATAATAATTGATACTTTAGATTAGAATAATAATTAATGAACAATGATAATCTTATTTTTGATGTTATAAAATGATAGTTATAAATAAATGAAAATAGTGATAATGATAAATTAATTTTAAAAGTAATAATTATTGATAATAATAATAATAATAATTAATAATGAGTAATTACTATTATTTGTATTAATATATTAATACTTGATGATGATTTTATAATAACGATAATGTTTAACAAATAAATTTATATTACTATTAGAATAATAATTAGCTTAAAACATAGGTTAGTTTGTGCCTTTAACCAAACCACAATATGCGGTGGGTTGGTTTATAATATTTATAAACCAAACTCCACCACAAACCACGAAAGTAGCTTTAATATTCAACATATGACGTTGTACCTTAAATAGTATTCCAATATTATTAGCAACTTTGTAATTTTTGATATCTTCTAGCTTTTTGAAACTTATCTTTATGATGATAGTGAATATTTAGTCGGTAAAATAAAGCAACACTTGCACATTAAAATACTCGTCTTAAGATGAAAGATGGTTAAACCGCACACCAACTCAAATTATGCTCAACCATAAGAATAATAGTAATAATAATAAGTAGAGGTATGATGATAAAATAATATATATATATATAAAATAATAACAATGATAATAAGTAAAATAAATTATACCAATAATAATAATATTATTAAACAAAATGGGTAAATAATGAATGGAGTTGAGCTGAACTGAACTGAACTTATTAGAACTGAACTGAACTTATTAGAGCTGAACTGAACTGAACTAAACTTATTAGAACTGAACTGAAAATAAGATAAATAGAACAGGCCCTTAGTGTGTTTTTAGGATTATAGCTATAAATTAATGGACAATGGTTACGTTAGAAGTTAATTTTTTATATGATATTTCGTACAATTTAGATGAAAAAATTAATGGTATATAATAACGTAAAATTGTTACCCAATAGTTAGATATATTCACTCATGCAATACGATATAATAAAAGAGCATATCACGAGGAGCAATTGTGAAGAATAGCCATTGTCGAATAATTATTTGGTTCATTCTTTGACTGACATTGTTAATATAGAGAAGGAAAACGAGCGTATTCTTTTATTAGAATAATCCCGTGTTTTTCCTATATTATATTTTTGGTGGTTAAAAGAAAATTGATGTTCATATAATATGTTTTATTGGTATCTTCTCATATCATTTCACATCATCTTTTCGTAATTTATTTTTAATTTTTTGTTTAAGAAAATAATATGATTTTCATAATATTGATCTATTAGTATTTTCCATATTTTTTCCTATATTATGTTTTCCAAAATTTATCTTATATTTTATTATTATTGTCCCATATTCTTTCCCATATTTACATGGGTCAAAATTTTGCTTTTAAAAAATGATATTCATGTATTAGTTAAAATTTTTAAGCTTCTCCTATTAGTTGATTTATGTGACTAAAAAATATGCAAAGGTCCTTACATTGTAGTATTAAAGTTTCTTTCCCATATTATTTTTTTAAAATTTTGCTAAAAATTGATCTTTTTAAATAATATATTTCATTAGTATCTCCTTTTTCATATACTTCCCGGATATTTTCTTTTGAAACTTTGCATTTTTTTTTATTTTGGTATGTGATATATCACATTTATATATAGTTTTTAGATGCATTTAGATTGCATTTAGAACTCCTCTTAGAGCATTTAGGTGCATAATGACATGAATTTTACATAAGTTGTGCTCCACTACTTCCCGTTTGTGTGTTTCGATGATTTTCAGGTTATTTTGATGCAAATTCATTAAGATTATATAAAATCAAGCCTATTAATCATTGAGGATGAAGGTAGCTTGCAAAAGAATCACTATGCATCCCTTTGGGACAATTTTGAATTGGAATGAAGCAAAGAGTTAGTAAAAGAAGTGCCAAAACTGACACACGTTTACTATTTTTATCATAACTCTTGATAGAAAATTGATAATCAAGAAATTCCAAATGCGTTGGATTCTAGACTTCAAGAGCTTTCCAATGATAGGTCACACGTCCCAATCGGACTTCTGGTTTAGGAGATACGACCTTCACAAGTTGACCCAGTTTCGCCAGTTTTCAGCCGATCAGGCGGACTTTAGCCAGATCGGGCCTTCTACCCGAAGGCTTCGTTTTAGGCCTAAATTGTAACCCTTCTCCTATCTATTTTAGAGTGGTATAAATATTTAGCTTCTTTTATTTTGTGAGACACTTTATTTTCAGCTTTCATTAGTTTAGTTTTAATTGCTTTCGTAGAGTAAACACTTTAGATTAGTTTTGGAGGAGATCAAATCTCGGATTATTTTCAATTAAAGTTATTGCTTTCCGTCATTCGGTATTTTTCTTCTCTATTTGACAGGCTAAAGTCGTATCACCTAATCAAAAATAAATCTAAAGTCCTCTAACAACAATAGTTAAGGGAAGTAGGGTCGAATCCACAGGGAGACATAGTTTCTAAGTGAATATTCAGCCACACAACTACTTCAGACAAGATCAGACAAGAATTAGCTGAACTACTAATTAAACTAATAAAATCAATATAAAAGTGGGATTTAAACTATGGATTAAAGGTCTAGGGCATTAGTTTGGTCCACCATGCTTATACCAATCAAAAGGTCGAATAACTAATAAAATCTAGGTCTAGGGTCGAACAATGGGAGCCAATGTTAAGCCTATGATCGGGTCATAACGCTCGTGATTCAACATATGAAGTAAGATCGCTCACATAATCAGAATCAATAGTGTGTTCTAAGCCTCTAAAAGTAAACCTAGAATCGGGTCATACTCAAGTTGCCAAACATAGTTCATGCAATTGTACACTGACATAAACTACGAATTAAAGAACGAATCACACTACAATTGAACTAAACAAAACCTAGAACTAATAGCAATTCAAATAGATCATGGTATAAACATGGTTTTCCTCCCTAAAACCCTAGAAATTAGACTACTTAGACATGATTGAATTAAAAAATAACAAAACTAATATAAAACCCTAATTTTTGCATCATGAATGAATAAAATAATCAAACTAAGCAAACAAGAAATAAAAGAAGGAACTAAGAGTAAGAATAATACCAATTGACAGAAAACAGAAACTTTTAATGAAAATAATCCAAGGTTTGATCCCCTTTGAATCTACTCTAAAGTGTTTAACTAAAAGAGTTCTAAACTAAAAAGTAATGAAACTAAAATAATCATTTGTCCAAAAAGATCCCCCTAAAATCAATCAAAATAAACTATTTATACTTCCTCCATATCAAAAAGATTGCAACTTCTGCCATTTTACGCCGTAACATAAAGATTGCAACATTTTATTTCTTTCCTATTTTAGTATGTTTTTTAGTATAAAATGACTAAAATACCCCCATTTAAGAAAATTAAAACATGTTTATATCTCCATTAAAATATCATTAAAGTCTAACCAAATATTATTTAACCTAATGACTTTTACCTAATTCAAACCCAATTAATCAACCATCCATCCATCTTCAATAACTCATCAAATCCCCACCATCTCCTTCAACCACCGCCATCTCCACCATTTTCTCCGACCACCACTGCTCACCATATCAACGCCACCATCTTCGTCACGCGAACCACCTTCGTCACATCTCAATTTTTTAGGTTTTAGGTTCGATTTCCTTCTTTTTTTAGGTTTTAGGTTCGAATTTTCTGGCTTTTCTAGGTTTTTCGGTGCATCTATTAACCACCATCGTTGTTGTGTTGTTGTTCGATTTTTTTAGGTTTTATAGGTTTGATTTTTTTGGGTTTGTTGTTTGTTGTTTATGGGAAATATAATTGGTAGGTTTTTAGGGTTGTGGAATTGAAATCTGGGTTGGAGTGTTTGAGTTGGGGTTCGAAATCTGGGGGAGGAGGTTTGAAAATCTGGGTTGGGAGGGTTCGAAATTTGTGTTGGGAAGGTGGACTCGAAATCTGGGTTTTGGGGGGGGGGGCGAAGAAGAGGTGGTCAATGCGGAGGTGGGTGTCGAAGAAGGTGGTTGGCGCGGCGGTGGTTACAAATCTGGCTTAGTTTCCAAAAAAAATTGGGTTTGGTGGTTGACGCGGTGGTTGGAGTTGGCATGGTGTTTGGCGTGGTGGTTGCCGTTGGAGCTCAATAACCTCAGTTTCTCTCTCCTTAAAGTTTAATTACCCCCCTAATTTTACATTATGAAAAATTGCCTAGGAGTTTGTGCTACTCTCATTTGTTCCGATCATTCAGATACGGAGGAAGTACTTGCTTTTCAATTAAAATATGACCATCCTCCGTGTAAACTTGGCAGCTGGAAGACTATTTGCCATTTGGAAATTGAGGCCCATTAGCACTTTATATGCAAACGCAGCAGGAACATGAGATTGTGGGCTTCGCTACTATCTGACCGCAACAAGACAAATCAGAGCCCAACCACCCTTCTTTGTACACACGCACATAATGCATTTGCCCGAACCTGTTGGGCTCCCACGCCCGATCGGGCCGAAATCACGGACAGCCCATAATTGTTTCTCTTAGCACGCTGTTCAACAACCCTTTGCATATGTGCTGGCACCTGATGGAATCGGGCCAAACAGCCCGATCAGGCCCGAAGCAATTTTGTAGGTAACCACCACCACGAAGGACGTTTGGGAGCGACGTTCCACCAAGTACCCACCACCACATACACTGTTGCTGTCTTGGACAGAAACAATTTGGCGCTAGAAGGAGGGGAAGAGTAGAAAAGCCCAATCTACAACTTCGCAATGGTGGTTCCAACCTCATAAACGCTCGGTTCCGACAGTTCAGGAGGAGAAAGCAACTTTCCACTGAGAGAAACAAACACGAGATCAACCAGAAGGGGTGGTGCTGCTACCACCAGATCAGGCAGGAGGGATAACACTATCACCCCCTGCCATGAAACCCGGCAGACCCCACAGCCAAGCAGCTTAGTGGTCATGCCCTCACCGGAGCAACTCCAAGCAGCCTTTTAAGTGCTACAGTCTGCCCAACGGTTTATGCAAACTGTTGGAAGCCAACCTGCTCGAAAGAGAAGGAGAACTAGAACACATGGTTCAGTTCGAAGGCACCTGCAGCTGTCATCTGAAGAGGAGACAGCCACAGCAGACCCCCTATGCGGGTACAACATGACAAACATCACACCCACCCCGACGTCGGAGTATGGCTTATCTAGCTGCTCTGGACCCGGGTACATCAAAAGGGGTTGGCAGGAAGCAGAATGGGATACTGAGATAATGCAGCAAGATCATCCCAGCATGTTCGAGGAACTGACACCCACAGGGTATATGGCAGGCTCAAGCAGGAGATCTGTCCACAGAGGAAATCCAGGGGGCGTGGCCCAGAATGTCCAGCCGCGGCCCAGAACCAGGCACAACTCAGGAGCTGAAGAGGCCCTGTCTGCGCCTGGTGGCGGAACGGTCAGAAGGCATGTCAGCCTGAGATTAGGAACAATACCAGAGGAGGGCTCTGGCGATAATGGAGCCCCCACAGATCTCAGAGGACTCATAACCCACAGAGTCAACTCCAGACCCATTGTGGTATCACCAGCAGAGGAGATCAGGTCTCCTTCCAAATCTCCCTTCACACCTGAAATCATTGCGGCCAGAGTGTCGAAAGCGAAACTCCCATCCAATCTCAAGTTTGAAGGGGAGGGAGACCCAAAGGAGCATGTGGCAGCCTTTGAGACCCACATGGAGCTAGGAAACTACAATGAGGCCACATGGTGCAGACACTTCCCTGCCACTCTGTCGGGGATAGCTCAGACCTGGTTCAGGACTATTCCCCAGGGGACGATTGCTAACTTTGATGAACTGAAGAAGAGATTCAAAGAGCATTTCGTTAGCGAAAGTAGGAGGAACAAATCCACACATGAGCTGCTGTTGCTGAAGCAGACTCAGAATGAAAGCTTGCGGGATTTCATAGGGAGGTTCAACAAAGAGCTGGTGCACATCCCAGAGCTGGAGCAGAAGCTCGCTCTGCACGCTCTGAGGAACGCCCTACCCCACACTAGTAAATTCAGAGATGACCTTAAATGGGTCACCATGAAGGAGCTCAGAGAGGCCCTGGCCCTGGCAGAAAAATACATAGCTGTCGAAGACTTCAACAAAGCATCGACACACGGAGCAGAAACAGGCAGACCTGCCAGACAGGATACCAGGCAGAATGAGCACCAGATCATGGGAGGCAGATTGAATTTTGGAGGCCCCAAGCCCCATCAGAGTAGAGGGAGAGAAAAACAAAAAGAAGCAGAGAGAGAAGTGGACCGATTGAAGGCCCAGGAGAAATATAACAATTATAGCAACCTTAGCGCGCCAAGGGATGAGATCTTTCTGACCAACAGAGATGACAGCAGGTGGCACAGACCACCACCCACCAAGAAGAGAAGCCTAGGCTCCAACATGGCAGAGTTCTGCGCTTTCCATGAGGCGCCAGGCCACAGTACAGAAGACTGCATAAGCCTGAAAAATGATCTGGAAAGCCTGATCAGACGAGGCTACTTCAAAGAGTACCTAACCTGGAATCAGGGGATCAAGGAGAAGGAGCAACAGAACGAAGGGCAGAAATTGCAGGACAAGCGGGCAGAGATCAAGGAAGGGAAAAAGAAGACGGTATACGTCATATTTGGCAGTTCTAGTTCGATGGGGGGAGAGAGGGCTCATGTGAGGTAGCTCACCCACCCCAACCTCTACTCCATCAACCAGGCAGAGCTGAGCCCAGACCTGCCAAACATGACCTTTACGGCAGAAGACTGCAAAGGCATCAGTTTCCCGCACTCTGACCCTCTTGTGGTCACTCTGGAGATTAGCAGAGTAGATTTGCGAAGAATACTGTTAGATGGAGGGAGCGCCGTGAATATCCTTTATAAGGACACCTTCGACAAAATGGAGCTGGATCGTTCAATGCTGAAACAAGGAGGAACTCCAATCGTCGGATTCACGGGGAACTCCATCATCCCAGAAGGGAAAATACATCTGACAGTGACCACAGAGGGGCAGAACGGAGTAAAGAGAACGGTAGTGCAAGAGTTTCTGGTAGTAGACCTCCCATCATCGTACAACGCTCTGATGGGAAGGAACTTCATCGAGGCAGTACAGGGAATCCCGTCAACCCATCATCAGACCATGCTTTTCTTAAGCAGCACTGGAGAGGTGGGCAGACTGAAGGGAGACCAGAGAGTAGCTAGGTCATGCAATCTGACCGCTCTGAAGAAGGATAAAAGACCTCCTCCTCCTGGCCACTCTGGGTCCAGGAGAAAGAGGAGAAAGGAAAAGAAAGAAGGAAAGAAGAAAGAGGCTGAAGAAGCCAAGAAGGACCAGGCTGAAGAAGCCGGGAAGGAAAGAAAGGAAGGAAAGGCCGAAGAGGCCAAGGAAAGAAAGGAAGAGTGTGCTGCTATCCGTGAGGCCGATGCTCGGCCAGAAGCAGAGCAGGAAGCAAATAAGCCTGAACCGGGGGAAGAGACCGAAGAGGTACTCTTGGGACCGGAAGAAGGCAGGGCAGTCAGAATAGGTAAAGACCTGGATCCTGAAACCAGAGTCAACCTAATCAGTCTGCTGAAGGAAAATGCAGATGTGTTCGCCTTCTCAGCAGCTGAGATGCCTGGGGTGGACCTCGCCACCATCAACCACAAATTAAACACTACTACAGGATACAGACCTGTGAAGCAGAAGAGGAGGAACTACTCTGCGGAGAAAAATAAAGCCATCGAGGAAGAAGTTCAGAAGCTGCTTGAGGCAGGGTTCATAGAGCCCTGCAAGTACCCATAATGGCTGGCCAATGTGGTGATGGTCAAGAAGGCGAACGGGAGCTGGAGGATGTGTGTTTACTTCACAGACCTCAATAAAGCCTGCCCTAAGGACTGCTATCCCTTGCCAAGAATCGACCAGCTGGTAGACTCTACCAGTGGTCATGCTCTGCTCAGCTTCATGGACGCGTTCAGCGGATACCATCAGATCTTCATGGACCCTGCAGACAAAGAGAAGACGGCATTCATCACCCCTATCGGGGTATTTTTCTATGTCATGATGCCCTTCGGGCTGAAGAATGCAGGTCTTTGCAGGTCAGAGGGGAAGGAATATGGAGGTGTACGTGGATGACGTCATCACCAAGAGAAAAACTGAGACTGACCATATAGCAGACCTCAAGGAGACCTTCGCCAACCTCCGCAAACACAACATGAAACTGAATCCTAAAAAATGCGTGTTCGGAGTACGGTCAGGGAAATTTCTAGGCTATCTGGTCAGTGAAAGGGGGATCGACGCGAATCCCGACAAAGTGAAGGCAGCTATGGATCTGCCAGAGCCTAAAAGCATCAGAGACATCCAGAAGCTGACAGGCAGAATGACAGCCCTGTCCAGATTCATAGCCCAATCTGCGGAGAAAGCTCTCCCATTCTTCAAAATATTGAAGGGGAACAAAGAGTTCAAGTGGGAAGCAGAGCAGAGAGAGGCATTCTAGAAGCTGAAATCACACCTCTCTGGTCTGCCAACACTAGCCAGACCCAAGACAGGGGAAGCTCTCTTCTTATATATTGTTGTTACTGCAGCAACTGTGAGTGTAGTCCTGCTAAAGGAAGAGAACAAGAAGCAGCAGCCGGTGTACTTTGTGAGCCACACCCTCACGGGTGCAGAAACACGCTACCCATTGATAGAAAAGGCAGCCTACGCAGTAGTGCTGGCTACCAGAAAGCCAAGGCCGTATTTCGATGCACATCCCGTCACTGTGCTGACAGATATGCCTCTAGAAAAGGCAATGGAGAAGGTAGATAAATCAGGGAGAATCATGAACTGGGCCCTGGAGCTGACATGGTTCGGCATCAAATTCGCCCCACGAACCGCCCTAAAAGCACAAGCTCTGGCTGATTTCCTAGCAGAGTGTGCCTATCAGGAAGCGGTAGGAGAGCCCAGAGCCTGGGAAGTTTTTACAGATGGGTCTGCAACCATCAATGGCTCTGGAGCAGGCGTGGTCATCAGAACCCCGGAAGGGAAAATCATTGAATACGCCTTGAAGTTCATGTTTTCAGCAACCAATAATGAATCACAGTACGAAGCAGCCATCGCTGGACTACAGCTCTGCCAGACCCTGGAAGCCAAGCGCGTCCACCTCAAAATTGACTCTCAGTTGGTAACCAACCAAGTCAAGGGGGAGTATGAGGCCAAGGAGCCAACGATGCAGAGCTACCTAGCCAAGATGAGGTCTCTGATTTCAAATTTTGAAACTTTTAGAATTGAACAAGTGCATAGAGCACAGAACGCACAAGCAGATGCTCTGTCCAAATTAGGAAGCAGCAGTCTGCAGGAGCTGAACAGGTCTGTTATGGTGGAAGTCAGACCCACCAGTGCAATCTGCGAGGATGCAGAGCGAGTTTTGGAGCTGGAGGATATGCCAGAGTGGATCAGGGAGATCGCTGAGTATAAACAGCTGGTAAACTGCCAGAGGGAAAGATGAAAGCAAGAAAGCTCAAGCTGACAGCATGCAGATACTGCCTGATCGGGGACGAGCTATACAGGAAGTCTTTCTCTCTGCCCCTACTCAAATGCGTAGGGCAGAGAGATGCAGACTACATATTGAGAGAGATCCATGAGGGACTCTGCGGACACCATATCGGACCAATAACTCTGGCCCATAAGGCTATCAGAGCCGGTTACTATTGGCCCACAATGAAAGCTGACTCTGAGACTCTGGTGAAGAAGTGCGACAGCTACCAGAAGTTCGCGCCAAACATCAAGCTGCCCGCAAACGACCTCATGCCAATCTACAACCCTATCCCATTCGCCCAATGGGGGCTAGACATTCTGGGACCCTTCACAACGGCCCAATATCAGAAGAGATGGTTAATTGTGGGGGTAGACTACTTCACTAAGTGGATAGAGGCAGAAGCCCTATCCACCATCACAGAAGCAGCCGTCAGAAAGTTCTTGTGGCAGAGCATCATCACCAGATACGGGATTCCGAAGGCTTTCGTCTTCGACCACGTGAGACAGTTTGACAACAAGCCCCTGTCATGGTGGTTGGAGCAGTTTGGGATCAAATATGCCCTATCTTCAGTCTGCAACCCTCAGTGCAATGGTCAGGCCGAAGCTGCTAACAAGCAGATCCTGATAGGTCTGCAAAAGAAGCTGGAGGAACATAAAATTAAGTGGCTAGAGGAGCTGCCTAACAGTCTGTGGTCAATCAGAACCACAGTCAAAGAGTCAACTGGGCAGACCCCCTTCCACCTGGTATATGGTTCTGAAGCTGTTATGCCTGTTGAGATCGGGTCCGAGAGTCTGAGGATCAGCCTATTTGAGCCAGGACTGAACGACGAAGCTCTGAGAACAAATCTAGATCTGCTGTATGAATACAGAAACGAAGCTAGGTTCAAAATGGAAGCCTACAAAGCCAGAGTCAGCAGATACTATAACCGGAAAGTGAGGGCTAGGCCTCTGGAGGTAGGGGATCTGGTGCTCAGAAATGCAGCAGCTGTGCAGAAAGACAAAATACACAGAAAGCTGTCGGCTAAGTGGGAGGGACCCTACCAGGTTAGTGAAGAGCTATACCCTGGAACCTACAGACTGAAAAGAATGGATGGAAGCGAACTGAAAAGCAACTGGAACGCCCGAATACTGAAAAATACTTCGTGTAACCCAGATTGTATCAAAAAACTCCCATGAATGAAAGGCCTTTGAGCCACCCTTTATCCACCACTCTCCATTTCGCATTAAACCCCCATCCCCTTATCTATTCTTTATGAAAAACAAAATGTCAAAATCAGACAGACCCTTAGCAGACTGAGAAAAAATACCACAGTCTGGCAAAAGAAAACAGGGTCTGAGTCAGACTGAAGGCTGAAGAGGCTCTTCAGACACAAAAGTAAGCTATATAATGAAGAAAGGGAGTCGGCCGACAGGTTAACTCTGTCCAGAGCCCATGAGGCCTGCAGTGATCGGATGCCGGCTCGACTTAGCGATGTCATAAACCTCTACCTCTAAACCTGCGGGGCCGAAGGTCCAAAAAGCAGCAAGGATAAGTCATAGACACCTAAGGCTAATGGGACGCCATAGTTCCTAAGAACCAAAACGTACCCCGACACGAAAAAGATGGCAGAAGGAGCTAAAGGGCGAACCCCAAAACTCCCAGAATCATCATGACTTAGGGCGTCAAAATACCTCCTTTGCTCTGCTATTGTTGAATTTTTGTCACGCATAAGGCAGAGCAGAAGAGTAAAGGGCCCCTAAAGTCCCAGCTCTGAGCAAATCTCACCGGCCACCAAGCCAAGTAAACGAAAACACTCAGATATATTGTGTGATAGCACGGCAGACTCAGCATCAGAGTTGAACGCAAGCACTTAGCAGAAATAACAAAACTTGGCATGCACCAAATATAAAACACAAAAGTCAACAGAAGAACACAACTTGCATTACCGGAAAAATACTTGTATCTTACATAAAAGATCTAGCTATAAGCCAGATCAGAGTGCTACAGAATACTACAACAACGGCGGCTACCTAACCAAAAGAAGGGAGCAAATACAGATGAAAAGGAAATGTTTGACTATTTAATTACAAATATTACAAGATAAGTCAATTAGGATATCATCGGAGGGCAAAAACGGAGGACTGCAATCAGTTCAGCACAGGCTCCCAGCTCATCTACCTCAGCAGCTCAGACAGGAGTCACAAGAAGACTGAGGCGAAGCGTGAGATAGCCGCCCGAGTTCCTATTGTTTAGGAACAGAGTTGCCATCCTTCGCGGAGCTCCCATCAGCTTGCTGCTCTGAAGACTCTTCCTCTGAAGGCAGAGAGTAAAGCAACTCCAAGTCTCTGAGCTCCTGGGTAGCAGGTGGTCGCATGTGCACCTGATTGGCGTAGGCATCCTCAAAGGCATCCCAGTTGAAGGAGGGCTGCAAATGCCAGAGGACCCTACAGACCGCAACTTTGCAATCCTCCCAGTACTTGTTCCCAAACGCCTCCTCCATCGGCGCAAACCGGGCTGTCTCCTCAGCAAGCAGCTGGGCCTCCTTCTGCTTCAAAGTTTCCTCAACCTCCTTAGCCTGCTGAGCCTCCCTCTCAGAAAGCAGCATGGAGAACTCTGCCCCTAGCTCCTCCCCCCTTAGTCTCAGAGCCTACTCCGCCTCCTTGGCTTGCAGAGCCAATTTAGCAGAGCAGCCTTCATGTTCGGCCTGTACAGCAGAAAGCCGACCCTTGAGCTGTTCCAGCTCCTTCAACGCTGCCTGCAGCCTGGCCTCGGAGGTCTTCAGCTTAGTCTCCGTCACTGAAGCGCGAGACAACGCCTCACTAACCTGGGAAGAGAGCCGGGAGTGCTTAGCCGCGATAGCCTCTGCCTGCGCCGCCTGACCCTCCATGCGTTGGTTGGCGGTCCGCAGGGTGTCGCGCTCCATAGTCAGAGCATCCCTCTGCTCCTCAGTTTCGCGGCAGGTAGACACAATCAGAGAGTTCTAAGCCTTCAGCTTGGCATATTCTTGACTATGCTGTGCTACCTGAGCCTTAAGCTGCTGCTGTTCAGGGAGATCTGCCTCATGTCTACCCAGCCCAACAGCATGGCAGAACTCCCCAATGAAGGCGCCGACCCGCGCAGCCTGTAATCAATGAAAAAGCAGATCAGAAGAAAATCAAAATGTCAGAAGCAGATGACTATAAAAAGGACAGACAACTCACCAAAGAGACATCCTGAACAGCGTAGTCCGGTGAGAAGCGACTTGCCAGAAGCTTCAACCACTCACTGGGGTCAGGGAAGGCCACGGACATCTGCTCCTGCCCCTGAGCCTCATGCTGGTCATCCGCCGATTCCCTCTGCAGAGAACCTGAGCCAAAGGAAAGACCAGTCAGTTCCACAGAAGGGAAAAGGCCGGAACTAAGACCAGGTAAGGGGTACGCACCTTTGGTGACGACGTCGTCCTCAACAACAATGATCCGAGGGGAGTCAGCAGGGAGACGAGTCTTCTTCTGAGGGGGAGCTCCTTCCTCACTCTGCCTCTCTACTGGTCTCTTCTGGGAATGAGAAGAGACCTCAGGCTCAGCTATAGTCTTCTGAGCACCCTCTGCGGGGGACTTAAGCTGGCCCACAGTTGGAGCAGAGGTCTGAAGAGCCACAGCATAGTGCACCTTCTTAGCCCTCAATTGCTGCTGAAGAAAACAAAAGGTAGCAATGTCGTAAGCAAAATAAGGCACAGAACGAATTGGAAATTGTAAGACAAAAGAGAGGAAAAGAAAGCACTAACCACACGCGCCAGATCCTCAGGAGTAGGGGTAAGGACCTGCTTGAAGCCTCTGGGCGGAGGAGGAGCAGCCTTCCTACCAGGAGGAGTAGGCCACTGGACAGAAGGAGTAGACTTCTGAACAGGGTGAGACACGACAGTCTCCACCACTGGGACGAAAGCCGAGCTCTGCTGCTCCACCCTCTCATACTGGAGAGGCTTCAACACCTCCTGGTTAGTCTGAACAGGCAAGGGACGGCCTGCCCAGCGGAACCTACCACATCAAAATAGAAATAGGAAAATCAAGAGGGTTCAGGAAAAAGGTAATCTGTAAGAGAGAGCAGTCTGGGTCTGAAGAAGACACCTACCTGATGCAACCTGACCCTCACTCTGGCCCTCTGCAGACTAAAGTGTGACAGTCTGGGCAGCCTCTTCCACCGTCCTGTTGATATCACGTATTTATATAGTCTTTTCTCCCTTATTTACAAGCTAATTTGTGCGTCATTGGAGCTCTTGGGAGCTATTTTGTACTAACTATCGTATATAATTGTAGTTTTGTGTTTTAGTGTTGAATTGCAGGTTTAGTTGAATATTAATTTAGAACTTCTGTCTCCCTGTGGATTCGATCCTGCTTCCATTGACTACCATAGTTAGAGGACTGTAGGTTTATCTTTGATTAGGTGATACGACTAAAACCCTATCACCTGTCAAACTCTGTCATCGCCTGGTGAGACTCCCGACCAGCTTCATCATACTGAGCAGCCTCTGCCTCCGTCCTGTCAAACTCGGTCGTGGCTTGGTGAGACTCCTGACCAGCTTCATCAGACTGAGCAGCCTCTGCCTCCGTCCTGTCAAACTCGGTCATGGCTTGGTGGGACTCCTGACCAGCTCCATCAGGCTGAGCAGAACCATCCACTGGAGTGGGTTCTTTCTCCGTCCTGTCAAACTCGGTCGCCGCTTGGTCAGGCTCTCCCATGGGCACATCCTCCACCACAGGTGGTTCTGAAAGTAAGTAGAGAAAATGAGAAGTGATTAGCAGAATGCACACAAGAAGAAAGAGTACCTTGTGGTTCATCATAAGTAGTACCTGGTTGCACAGGAGGAAGCTGTTGCAGGGGTTCAACAACCAGAACGGTCCCTCGCAGAGTGCTGGCCCCCTCTGCACTATCATCATCGTCGTCGTCTTCTGGCAGAGGCACAGCACACCGGGAATGTCGGATTTGCAGAGGAACAGCCGCTGCCTCCTCCTCGTCATCAGATTGAATCTCGGTGACAGTGGCAGAGGGGCCCCCTTGCGGCCGGGACATTCCAGTAAACCTATCCACAAGTTCCGGGCGCTTGGTCCGGAGGGAAGGATGGTCCAAGGAAGTAGTGTTAATCTCCCTGATGAAATCAGGGACGGTGTAGGTCCCTGGGTCAGGTACCGGACGATACCTCCGACACACCGAAGACTGACTCAGTCCCAGCTCCCAAGGAATGGCAGACCCCAGAGTCTCTGCAATATCAGAATATTCGTTAGCTACTGTAAGTCAGAATGCAGACATAAAATAATGGAAAGGGGCAGAGCATGTCCACCAGCTCAAGACCCACCCTTAATCACTATGCGAACAAACTTTATGCACGGAGCTGCAGAACAGCACAAACAATGAATGCCATGGGGCGCAGCAGAATGGAAAATGAAAAGCATAGTTAAGGGCTGCAGAGCGCTTACCAGTAGTATAATCGGGGGACAGATGGCCTATCCTCAGGAAGGCATTCTGATACATCACATAGTGATGCGGCAGCCAATACTTGGGAAGAAACTGCTTCCCGACAGTAACATTGGATCTGGACTTGAAGTAGTAGTAGGCTACCCTCTCGTCCCAGTTCAGCACATGAGGGTCCAACTGCTTCTGGAAGTCAGGCTTCACAGGGCGAAGAGGGGCCTTAAATCGATACGGGTGCCCCTCCTCCGTCGGTACCCTAACGAAGACAAAACTATCCCGCTAATCTTTCAGAGTGAGATCAACGAGATAGACCGTCAGATGATTGGCTCGCACCGAACCGGTGAAGTAGCCGTACTCCCCCTGCCTCTTAAAGTAGAACAGGCACTGGAAAAGTTTCATGGTAAGGGGGAAGCCCAGAGCTTCACAGACCCAAATAAACCCCAGAACCTTCTTCAGAGACTGGGGATTGACTTGGCAGAGAGACATGCGGTACTTGCAGAGAACCCACTCCAAAAACCAGTGGATTGGGAATCTAAGCCCAAACTCTAGCTGCTTCATATAAACAGCAGTGTACCCCTCTGGTACATCTGCCATGCTCTGACCCTCTTCGGGAAGCACTACCCCGGACCCGCGAAACGGCTTGATCTCCGCAGCAATCTCAAGGCAGTATGCAGCATGCGCCCGTTTGAACGCATCTGCAGATTTCTTCGCCAAATAAGGCTTACCCTTGCTGTCGTAAAGGGCAGTAAGCCGCATCTCATGGTCGCTGTACTTCCATTTGACTGTGGGCAGAGTAGGCTTAAACTTGTAGTTGGGAGGGAACCTGTTGGTTTCAGGACCCAACACCTCCTTGCGCAAACCGTTCCAGGGGTCAAAGACCTCCCATTCCTCTGGAACCACCTCGTCCTTACACCGAGGCAGATCCAACTTTAAAAACGGGGACTGAGTGTCCATCGGGTAAGGCTCATCCGGCTCGGACGAAGAGGTAGATACCACACCCTACCCACGGGAGGCAGCAGACTGAGAAGTAGACATTCTACACAACACAAGAAACAGACGACAGCACATCAGACTTGAAGTCACAACACAAGACAGTCTGGCACCTCAGACCTACAGACTGAGCTACCAGACTGGGGGGCAAGGATATGTATGGTAGGTGAAGATCAGAGATAGCCAAGAAATAGGATATTTTCTTGCTTTTCTTACAAAAAGATACATGCAAAAGTAGTCTGGCACCTCAGACCTACAGACTGAGCTACCAAACTGGGGGGGGCAAGGATATGTATGGTATGTGAAGATCAGAGATAGCCAAGAAATAGGATATTTTCTTGCTTTTCTTACAAAAAGATACATGCAAAAGTAGTCTGGCACCTCAGACCTACAGACTGAGCTACCAGACTGGGGGGCAAGGATATGTATGGTATGTGAAGATCAGAGATAGCCAAGAAATAGGATATTTTCTTACAGATGACGCAAACAAAACATTGAGGGCACATCACATGCCTACAACCCAGCAAATAAAGAGGATAATAGGGTAAACAAAGCAAACCCTAAAAATCCCACAAACAACAGTAGAGTAGAGCTCAGCTGAAGAAGCAGAGTAGAGCCTACCAACCAGAGCAGAAGCCCCGCTGAAGAAGCAGAGCAGAGCCTATCATCCAGAGCAGCAGAACGGAAATGAAACAACACCAAACAGATCTATGAAACAAAGAAATAAGCAATCGCATCTGAAGACCAAAGGAAAGAAACCCTAACCTTAAAAACACTAGCAAATAAGTGCGTACAGAAGGAAAAAGGGGGAGAAATCCATAAACACAGGGAAGATCACTTCCAAACCATCCAAGAAGGAAAAAATCAAAAGTAGATCTGGAAAAAAGAGTTTACCTGGAAGACGCCGAGAAAAGAGAAGACGAAAGCCACAAACGCAACAGTATCAACACTCCAAATTAAGCTCCAAACGCAAACAAATCCCAGGAAAATCGAGAGGAATCACTTGAAAATGGCTAGGGCGAAAAGAAATTCTTGAAGAACAACAGGGAAGTTTGAAAGCAAAGAGTTCGAAGGGGAAGAAACTGAAAAGTTCCACAAAAGGTCGATTCAGCCTTTAAATAGGCATAATTCGTCCACTCAGCACCAACTTGTCATCATTACATTCCTTGGGAACCCAAAGAGTCACATCAATTCAATCCAATTCAAAATGAATTAATGACCCTTGCTCAACACCCCAACCAAATGGGCGGGAAAAATGGAAGCATTCTGGCCTTTGTTAAGAGCAACTCCCAGACAGTCACGTACCAGTCTGCGAAAAGCAGAACGCCAGACCAAAAACAATCGTACCCAGCATATTGCAGTCTGCAAATACTGGGTCCGGGGGGCAAATTGTATGGGGTCTGCTAAGCAGACCTCCAGCTGGCAGCAGACCACTGGTCTTGCCACTCCACGTCAGAGCGCCTGGAGCAGAGCAGACCTCCTCAGGCAGACCGCTCCGGACATAACCTCTAGGCTGGAGTTTAATGAGGGCCTCGTTCCACCTTGGCCCACTTCCAAAGAGGCCCACTCACTTTACTAGGTCAGTTACAAGTTCATGTCTCATATAAATACCCATGCCCATGCATGGGTAAGGTACGTTAAATCAAACACTCACAAAATACTTGCACTTGATACTCGTTTTCTCTCTACTAGAGATCTTGTGCTCAACTTGGACTGACTTAGGCATCGGAGAGGCGATCCTCGGAACCACCCCCGAGGTTTCTCCTTGTTTTGCAGGTAACCACCACCATGAAGGACGTTTGGGAGCCACGTTCCACCAAGTACCCACCACCACATACACTGTTGCTGTCTTGGACAGAAACAGAAAGGAAATGAAGAAAAAAGAGAAACTGAAAGCATGCCACATAACGAGAGAAATCAGATATTCAATAAAAAAAGCAACAGATTATGAGGTATAGGAATCGAACCCCTGACATTGAATGTTGCAACACAATTACGCCTTGGCAACCAACTCTGCTACTATGTTATATGCCTAACAATTTATATGTGGTTTTTCTTAATTATGGCCCCCCCTCAACATTGGGCCCAGGGCGGTCGCCCCACCTAGCCTACCTCCAGAGCCGAGCCTGCCTTCATTCTTTGCCGTTTTAGATTGATTTAATAAATTTCAATCTTCCAAACTCATTTTTATGCTTCAAATCGGCCTCGGGTTCCAAAAGCACCAAATATGACTTGTAACAACTTTACGTGTCTCGTAACCAACTCCTAAAGCTGCAGTTGCTTCAATATAGTTCGGAATAGGGGGAAAACTCCCTAAAACCTGCAATTTAGCATGATAACAGGAAAACCACAACTTGTATACTAATTAGCAAAAAATAGCTCCAAAGAGCTCCAATGACGCACGATTTAGCTCATAAACGAGTGGAAAAAATCTATAAATAAACGTGATATCAGTATGATAAATTAATTAGCACCTTGATAATTTCCAATATTCTCTCCCATATTTTTCTTGTTAAAATTATTGTTACACTTACTTTTGTGGTCGAAGTATAGAAATTTTACCATGACTTTCGGACATTCAACACGAATAATATAGTCATATGGAATATTGTTGGATTCATCACAATGTGCAATTTTTGAATATCACTTTTTTATAATTTTTGCTAACATATAATTAGAGATATAAATCATTAAAGTATTGTATTATGGACTTGCAAGTATTATGGAACAGAAGAAGTATTTTTTTATCTATTTACTTCATTTTTTCCGTTGTTTTCATCTTTTTTGAAGTTTAGCTAAAATTGACTTTCACTGTTTCATTATTTCCCAATGTTTTTTGAATTTATTGATATTGTAAACCAAAATGAATATTCAATGCCTAGAGAAGTAATGGTTATGGTTGAAAGATTATTACACCATAAAAGCAAGACTTTATTTACCAAAACATTGGACCCTTCACATGCTGAGGCACATATATGTCTGGTGGTACATGTTATTAACCAACCTTAAATTTAATAATTAACCAATAAGACTATTGTGGTAAGAACATCATTTTCAATGATCTTAAACCATCTCTTACGTCACTTTAACTCTCTTTAAATCATTTCACAATATTTTCTTAATTTTTCTCTCAATAATGATCTTTAAATAAGAATATCATCCCAATTGGGATGAAAAAAATTATTGTCAAATATATAGTAAAATGAGTCTCAAATATAGAGTTCGAGACAATAAATTTATTAGTTATTCTATTTATTAATTTTTGTTTTGTAGTTTTTAAAATATAGTTGTTAATATAGTATTTTTCGTTGTTTTGGATTGGAAAGTATATTATCTTATAATATCTTCCTAAAATTGTTGAATCCATATAATTGTGACACATGTCACTATTGTTTAGAGGATCCAAAACGTGTCCCATTTTTAATGGTTGAATGATACGTGGCTTCTATAATTTTGTTTTATTAATAAGTATAGATATAGATTAAATTATTAATTAAATGACTAGTTAATGAAAAAACATGGTTATGTTCTGTCAATAAAAAAAGGCTATAGGTATAAATAGATCACTTATGGGTGGAGCAAATGTTTAAGGGGATAAATTTATACACCTTAGAAATTTTATAAAACAAATCTATATCTATATAAATATAATAAAAAAATATAAGTAAGGGTTGCAATCCGCCATGTGTCACCATCCCCTTCTATAGCAATCTATCCCCTTAATTCTCATATATTGAAAAAAATAGTCAATATCGAAGTTCGAACACGCAACCTCAAGATCCTCCACCACAACATTATTGTTACTTTTGTCAAAATCTATGATGATAAATGGATGAAACACAATATTTATGTTGCAACTTTTGATATCCATATTTTAAATGTTTACTTCCTCCGTTTCTAAATAAGTGGAACATAGAGGGGGAAAACCAAGAAATTAGAGAGAGAAAGTTGGGGACCATAATTAACAAAAAGGAAGGGCAAGTTAATTAGATAACTAATCGTTTAGGTAGCTGACCACCTATAATAAACCAGCAGCACCACCTCCACCCTAACAGCCACCACCTCCGCCGCCTCCACCGCCTCCACCCCAACAACCACCACAATTTCTGTCCAACTTTTCTTCCTCGCCTTTTTTGCCTCTCTCTCCGCTTCCACGACCCCTCCTACCAACCACCCCAGCCTTCTCTTCTTCCTTTCCTCTCTTTATCTATCCTCTCTGTTCTTCTCCCTTCCCTTTGTAACGACAGAAATCGTAAAGCAAACCATTGCCTTTTCGAAAATCTAAGGCAAAATTTTCAAAAAATTTCGAATTCAGATTAACAAGTTATAGATCTGAAAAATAAATTAAAGAAAAGTAAGAGGGGTGGTGGAGATTTCGTAAACCACCGTCTTTTCGCCATTTTCGTTGGTGTTAAAGCTTTGCTAATTGCTTAGGGTTGAAGAAAGAAAGAGGATTGGATGCCGCTGGGTCAGACTGGAGAGATGGGTGGTGATGGCTGGGTTGGCCGGAGGAAGGAGATTAGTGGTGGCTGAGTTGGGTTGAGGGGAGAGGGAGAAGGCGTGGTTTGACCTGGTTGCGAGAGTTGGTCGGAGGAGATAAGGGGGTGGTGGGCCTGGTTGCGAGAGTTGGTCGGAGGAGATAGGGGGAATCAGGAGATGGCTGCAGGGAGTAAAAACTTGAATGGAATTAATTAGATTAATTAAAGAGGAAATATGTTGTAATTAGACAATTTTAAGTTAGGTAAGTGAGGGTGTAACACCCCGTCCAAACCGAACCTTTTTTATATCAATAAAACTCGTTTGAGGGGAAATCAACGAGGGTTCGATTCGGATGGAGCGTTACCGCCGCACTCAACTCCTTGGAATTAAGTGCAAGGCTAAGTAACCAAAACATATTCATTCCAAACTAAATTAAAAATCATCGTTACAACCAAATTAAACTTGTTCGTTAAGTACAAATACTACGAGTTTCAGAGTTCCAGCGGAAGCAAAATATTAAACTAGGTGGATGACAACTTCTAGTTGATCTCTCATAATTCCCCTCGATCACCCACCTGCAAATAAACATTGAAAAGGACAAGAGAGACAAGCTCCCAAAAATCAGATAAACTGAGTAATTCCAACACGTCCCGTTATCCACCTATCACGATAACAACACGTGTGAATATAAGCAGTGACTCGTCCCGTTATCCACCTACCTCAATAACAGAAAGTGTGTGTATAGGCCGGGACTCGTCCCGTTATCCACCTATCACAATAACAGAACGAGTGAGTATAGGCCGGGACTCGTCCCGTAATCCACCTACCTCAACAATAGAAAGTGTGTGTATAGGCCGGGACTCGTCCCGTTATCCACCCATCACAATAACCAAACGAGTGAGTATAGGCCGGGACTCGTCCCGTTATCCACCTATCTCAATAACGGAATATGTGTGTATAGGCCGGGACTCGTCCCGTTATCCACCCATCACAATAACAGAACGAGTGAGTATAGGCCGGGACTCGTCCCGTTATCCACCTATCTCAATAACAGAATATGTGTGTATAGGCCGGGACTTGTCCCGTCAACCACCTATCACAATAATGGTCAATCCAACGTCATAACTTTAATTCACACACGGGTTCAACATCCCATTTTTAATTACAACCGCACTTGATTCCATTTCAACAATCTATACATAAATTAGTTGTCATAAGTCTTACACATAATCATGATTTCCGATTTTCCATTTATAATGTTTCCATATTAATAATGCCATAAGAATAATAGAGTAAATAACAATAACAACAATAACAACAACAACAACAATAATAAGAATAATAATAATAACTTCACTTATATGAATAATCGTTTAATAATAATATCTTTTAATAATAATAATAATAATAATAATAATAATAACAACAATAATAATACGTTGATAACAATAACCATAACCATAACCATAACTCATCATTCATAATCCAAGATTCATGACCATAATCCGCAATTATAATTCACAATTAATAAATCCATAATCCATAATCCACAATCATAATCATAATTCATAATTCATAAATAATAATCCATATTCATAATCCTTAATTATAATCCACTTTTAAAATCCATAGTCATACTTGATTCACATAGTCACGTAATTAATTCACATATTTACAAGATTAAATCGTTTTATTTTACGGAATCTACTTGTGGATGAACATTGGTAATTACATAATCCATATTTTAATTCACATAGTCATATAATTAAATCTTTTTATTTTACGGAATGTACTTATGGATGAACATTGGTAATTACATAATCCATATTTTAATTCACATAGTCATATAATTAAATCTTTTTATTTTACGGAATCTACTTATGGATGAACATTGATAATTACGTAATCCATATTTTAATTCACATAGTCATATAATTAAATCTTTTTATTTTACGGAATCTACTTATGGATGAACATTGGTAATTACATAATCCATATTTTAATTCACATAGTCATATAATTATATCTTTTTATTTTACGGAATCTACTTATGGATGAACATTGATAATTACCTCTTGAAGCGTGCTTGAAAACTAAATCACGAACGAATCAACAATCTTGGAAATCCTCGTCTACGCAGTCGAAGTCTATAATTAAACGATATCTAAAATTAGTTACCTAAATAACCCCTTATAATTTTATAAATGAACAACTTGAATAATTTAAATAACTTAAAAGAAACTTATTATTTAAATAAGTTTATAAATCGAAGTTTAAGTTTCTCAAATTTATTTATAAAAATCATTTTAAGTACTTAAACTTTATTTCAACTTTAATATTTATATAACTTAAACGTTTATAAATAATTTAAATAAACATAGAAAATAACCTTCAATATATTCATTATTTTATTTTAGAAACTTAGAAATATTTTTAAGTTATGAAAATTTAATATAAACATTAATAGTAATTATAAACTTAAAATGAAAGTTTATTTTAATTAAACAAAACAACTAACAAAGAAGGATGAGTCATTTTAGAGTGTTGGGCTAACTTAGAATTAAAAATCTGATTTGGGAGGGAGTAAGATTGAGCTTTGGTCTATTTAAAATAAAAGGATTAGGCTTTGGGTTATTTGTTAAGTGGAAACAAAATAAGAGAAGAAGTAAAAGAATCAGTAGAAGAGGAAGGAAGAAGTGGAAACAGAGGAGAAGGGGCTGCCGGATTCCGGCGACCCTGGGCGGCGGTCAACAGGGGGTGGCGTGGCTGCAAGGTGGCGTTTTTGTGGTGGTTGGGCTGTGTTGTGGCAGCAGCGAAAAGGGGGGAGGGGAGCTGCGTTGCTGCTGCACGGTGGCAGCCGCTGCTGCTGCGCGGTGGTGGCCGCTGGCCCGCTGCTGCCGTGCGGCGGCGGTTGGTGGTGGTTGTTTTTGTGGTTGTGTTTTAATGATAGTTTAAGCTTTAGTTTTGTTTTAATGGTGGTTAATAAAATCAGGAATTAAAGAGAAGGAGGAGGAAGAAGTGAAGCAAACCTTGAGTGATGTTTGCTTGAGTAATTGAGTGGGTTGAGTTGGGTATTTATAGAGGGGGAAAATCTGATTTGGGTTTGAATGGTCAAGCACCATTGATGAGGGAGAGGCATGGAGGTTGAAGAGAGGTTGCTTGTTTGACTCAATTGTGTAAGTGAATCAGATTTTTGAGTGGAAAAATCTGATTTCTTGCAAGTGGGTATGGGTTTGCTTGAGGTTTTGGAGAAACCATTAATGGTTGTGGGGTGAAGGAGGAAGGTGATGATGAGGGTGATAAGAGCTTTGAGTTGGGTGATAAGTGATAAGTGGTATAAGTGGTATGAGTAGTAATCAAGCTTTTAAAAAGTTGTACATCAAAATGTTTATACTAGTACATGAAATAACATTTTATTGAAATAAATAAAAGTAGTTGTTTAAAATAATTTTAATACTAGCTAATTAAATTAATAATGGAAATAATATTATATCAAAATAATTAGTGTGTTTAAAATAATTGAAAATAAAATCGTAATAAAAATCAATACTTTAATAAAACTCGAAATTTTTAATTAACACGTATTTTCGCTAATAGTATAATTTATAAAGTAATTAATACGTTTTAAAACTAATAATATAGTTTAAAATTTTGGGGTATTACAAAGGGTGAATCTGTAATTTCATAGTTTAAGTTTTTCTATTTTGAGCTTGGTGTCACTTATTGTGACATTTCCAAATATGAGAAGTGTGTCACTTATTTAGAAACGGAGGAAATATTTCTTAATAATATATCTCACATTTGTTATCTTTAACCACTAATAAATTGTAAAGTACGAAAACTCTGTGGTATCGCCTGGGCTTGAAACTAGTTTTAGTAACAAATAAAGTGCTTAAGATCCTAATTATTTCTCATGTTTGTAAATTGCTTAGAAAAGGACACTTTGGCGAAGAGGAGGTTTAAAATGGTATTTATGGTTATCACTATATAAATTCGTTTGTATTTAAAAGTTGGGGAAGAAGCGTAAAAAGTTTCGAGAGTTGAAGAAAAGGGGATTACGAGAAAGCCAACTTTGGAAGCATCAGGTTTAGTGTTTAATTAGATATATTGTTTGCCTTGTCCACTAGGAAGAGACATTTTGACGGCAATGTTCGTGTGTTTTATGGCTTGAAGCGGGTGGCAAAAATTAATCTTTTTCATCAATGGGCCTCAGGTAGAAGAAGGAAAAATTGGATTCTCAAGGTAAAAAATAATTTAGGGGTTGACGTGGTAGGGGATGAAGAGATTGTTAATGTAGCAATTCAGTACTTTTAGGGGGTGTTTTCCTCTTCGAGTCCGACACAGATTAAACAGGGCATGGAAGATTTTGCTCCACGTAAAACAACACGAATGAATTTTGGGTTGAGGGCACCTTATGTGGAGGAGGATCTGAGGTTCTCATTGAGTTAGATGCATCCAATCAAAGCCCTGGGTCTTTATCGTATGTGTCCTCCTTTTCAATCTTATGGTCATATTGTTGGCCCGTCTGTGGTTCAAACCGTGTTAAATATGTGGAATAGGGGAATCATGCTTGCTTATCTGAATTGGACATACAATGCTCTAATTCCTAAAAAGAGTAATCCTAAAAGAGAATGGGGCTATAAGCTGATTTCTTCGTGTAATGTGATTTATTTATGAGTCTGGAAAATTCTGGCAAACATGTTGAAAGCTTTTCTATCGGACATCATTTTTGTAAATCAAAATGCTTTTGCTCTAGGGCGTCTGAGTACCTATAATATTCTAGTGGCTTTTGAAATGTTTCATTTTATGAAGAGTTATAAAGAGGTTGAAGGATGTATGATTCTGAAACTGGACATGTCTAAGGCTTATTACCGACTTGAGTTAAATTTCTTAGAAGTTGTCTTAGAAAAAGCATTGACAGGATGCTAGTGGGAGGGTTATGGAGTGTGAGAGGTCTGTTAGCTTTGCAATTTTAACAGTTACTAGTTTGAAATGCACAAAACCTCTGGGCATCGCCCGAACCTAATACTAGTGTTATTAGAGAGGTGTTGGATATATATGACCGAACCTAATACTGGTGTTATTAGAGAAGTGTTGGATATATATGAAGCTTCGTAAGGATAACAAGTCAATTTTGAGAAATTAGATGTTTCATTCAGCAACGTGGTGTTAGAGGAGAGGAAAAGTAGACTTGCAATGCAGCTCCGGGTTAATATTGTGGACATTCATGATCGATACTTTAGGTTGGTTACTGTGGTGGTGTAATCCCCCACATTTTTATGTATTTTATAAGTATGTTTATGGGCATTTTTTATTTAGATAATTATATTTCTAGCATCGACTATTTTGGAAGTCAAAAGTTATTTGAAATTTTATGAAGTCAAAGTATTTTAAAAGTTGGACTTTTGTAATGTCATCAAACTATTTTGAAAAGACTGTTAGGTTGATATCATGTTTATTTATAGAGTTTTCCCCCTCATTTATGAGCTAAATCGTGCGTCATTGGAGCTCTTCGGAGTTATTTTGCGCTAACTTTCCCATATAGTTGTGTTTTTGTGTTTCGTGCGTAAATGACAGGTTTTAGGGAGTTTTCTCCCTATTCCGAACTATATTAAAGCAACCATGGCTTTAGGAGTTGGTTACGAGGCACGTAAAGTTGTTACGAGGCATATTTGGTGCTTTGGGAGTTTCCCGAGGCCGATTTGGAACATAGAATTGGGTTTCGAAGATTGAAGTTCATTAAATCTATAACCTTTATAAAAGGGGGTAAGAAATTACTGTTTATGTGAACAGTGTTTTGGGTCTTATAACACTGAAAAACACTATTCATTTGAACAGTGCAAAAAAAGCTCCATTTTTTCGTTTTAGCGTTTTTATAACTGTTTCTCACTTTCTCCACTCCAATCTGTCAAAATGAATGAATTGCAATTGAAAAGGTGAAGGAGACGTCTCATCCTCTGTGTCTCTCTTCAGTCTCTTCTGCTTTATTTGGGTGAAAATGGCAGGCTGGTCTTCTCTCTCTACTCTCTCTCTCTCTATTACTTCCTCTCCTTCTCTTTCATGGCTTCCTTGCAGATAAGAGCATAAGGAACACCGCGTTGAAACGCTCATCTATCTCCCTTCTCCTCTCTAACCTAATTTTGCAGGTCGCGCATGTTGAAGGTCCATTGCAGGTCGCTCATCTATCTCCCTTCTCCTTTCTTTCTCAAATCAAAAGCATCAAAGCTTCGTCTTGAAATAGGCCTGTTTTTTTATCTCAGTTGTCTTATATCATTATTACATATCGACATATCGCAGTGAGCTCTCTCACCTTTCGATTCCCCCTTTGCCTTCAGTTATGAGTTCGGTATCATTGAATCCAGTTCGAAGTTCGATTTTTTTTCTAGGTTTCTTTGAAATCTACCATTTGTGACGATTTAATGCCTTTCTTGTCAATATCTGATCAATTCATAGCTCACTTCCTCTTACGACACTTTGATTTGGGGATTTAGGGTTTAGTGTATGTCTTTAGTTTCATTATATATTTTTTCTCATTTATTTCTTCTTTTCGTTCTTTTTACAGTTGCTGGTGATTCTAGAGTTTTCTTCCAGGTATATCGATTTTTTTTTCTTCATTGGTCCCGATTTCATGGTTGATTTTGGTGATTCTTGGTTGTTGAAGGTGTATGCTTACTGAGTTTGTTATTTTATTTTAGAGTTTCTTTATTTGCTGCTTGATTTGAACACTCAAGCCAGAAACGAAAAGAGCATTCAACTGTGAAAATTTGAAGTTTATTTATATCAACAACTTGGCATCAACACGTCTCTGCCACTTGCTTGCTAAGGTTTTTGATGGGTTTTTCATCTTTCAATTTGGGATGGGTTAATACTTGTTATTTTTTATTTTGAATCATTCCCCATTGATGCTGTGTGTGATTATGTCTATGTGATAATTAGGAATCTGGATTAGGTCATATGGTGAGTTTCTCATATTTCCTACTAAGGGGTAGGATCCAATTTCTAACTTGGGGGGGGGTCTTTGACTCATAATGAGTCTTTGGATGAAGTACTCTGAATGAGAGCAATCCAATGAATTCTTGCATACCTATAAAATAAAGTATGGATATAATTGTATATCAAGGAATAGCAAAGTTTTTAAGAAAAATAAAAGATTAATGGTGTATCATTATCTATTATCTTCTCATGGTTCCTCAATTTTGTCTTGCTAGATATCAGTGAACTGAACCTGCCAAAGTCATGTAACATATCATTCCCCAAGGGAAAGGACGAATTGATGAACTTTGAAGTTACCATTCGGCCTGGTGAGGGATATTATTTGTAAGCATCTATTCTACTAAATTCCATCTCTAATACCAAGACTGTGTCATGGCTGACATTCTTCTCTTAATACCTTGCATAAGCTGTTGCTAACTATTGCTTAGTGCTTACGAATCTCTTGTAGTCTTGGTATAGTTATGAAAAAATTAGGATACAAAGGGGAGATTAATAAGACTAATTTTTAGCAGCAAATTAAGTTTTTAGGGAGACCAGGCCTTCATTGATTTTGATTTGGTAGATTAGGCCTGTGTTTGCTGTTAGTTTTTGCTGCTTGATTTTAGATGAGTTTTTGCAGTTTGTTGAACTTTGTTGGATCAATAATTTACCTTAGTTTAAAATTTAAGGTTGGAGGTTATGATTGTTGTGTTGTCTCATATAGATTTGCAATCGCTAACAGTGACTTGAGGGAGAAAATGATGAATTTCACTATATATTTGCTTGCCCTTCTTTCTCCGATTCACTCCTCACCGTCCACTTTTCCTTTTCATTCCCCAATTTACTCATTCTATGGCTACCCCTCTTTCTTTCCCAATCCACTGATTACTCTCAATATTTCAGCCCTAGCTGCAAAATGGTGAAGAAATTCAATGTAAACACCAAAATGCTGAGATTCAGTGTTTGGCTTTTCAATATTTCTTAACATTTTTCTTTCACAGAGCTAAGCCAACGAGATCCTGAAAGGGTGAAATTGCAAAGAGCAGTTGGAGTGAGCATTTGCGAGGACGACGATTAGAGTATATCCTTCATTTCCCGCTTCACTCTGGTAATATTTCTTCTCATCCTTCGTTTTGTTTGTTCTCAATTCTCAGGTGTTACAACTTTCAATTTCGTTTCCAATTTCTTTTCTGAAATTACTCAGTTTTTTCGACCTCTACGATCCCACTTTTCCAATTCTTTTGTTCCATTCCCTATTTGTTTGACTCTTCAATTTGATGGGTAAATGATTATATGTCTTCTGGGTTGTTTTCTTAAGTTGTTTTGTAAGAAATAGTGGCTTAATTTTTCCTACATAACATTAAGTTACATTTTATTGTTTAGGGATATCTTGACGAAGGCATCCAAATCCCTAATTTTAAGATTTTTGTATTCAACTGATTGATTAAGATTGAGGACCTTTCAAACACAAACCTTTCATTATGATATTTGTCTTAATTTTGAAGAAAGTTTAAAATTTAATCATCTTTTGGGTTAGGCAGAGAGATTGTTCAATGTGAATGCGTTGATTGTTATCTTTTTTATGATTGTCTTTTAGTTCAATGCTTATGTTGTTCAAGTCTTCACTTCTCATCTTCACGAGCTCACTACTAACATCATCAATTCCCTTACTGATGGTGCTAGTGAGGAAGGGTTTGAGGTTCATTATTTTTCCCTTTAGACAAGTAGATTATGCTGAAAAGTTCAGTTCAATTTATCACAATATGGTTTTCCTTATATATCAAGAAGATTTTTTGATTTTAACCAATATTCAACTTAGTGGCAACTAAATTACAACTGATTATGCTCTTTGTTAATGCTCTCTTAGTTTTAGTTTAAATTTAGCTCAATTTGTTTGATGATTAAATTCGAAGGAGGGAGGGAAAAAATTTTGCACGACAGCTGATATATTGACGCAACGTCAGACTGGCCTGGTTCACTACTTGCTACCATGTTCAGTGGTCGTCACACTGTTTGCCAGGACCCTGACAAGCATAACCCTCCTCTCCCTTCGACCTTCTCTATTGATAGGTTTTTATTGTTCTTATCATGAAGATTTTAATTCACGAGCCTAGAGAAATGTAGTATGAACCCTAACTGTCGATTGATCTTATGATGTTAGCAGAGGCAAGTTTTTTGAGATTCTTGGGTCATTTTTTCCCTTACATTTTCTGTATTTGATCTTGTTTTCCCTAATCCCTAACCTTTTGAAATCAAGGTTTGGTTTTACTGTTCTTATCAGGAGTGTTTTGAGTGTGTAAAGGATGAAATTCACCGTGGGTTCTACTTTTTCCCCCCGCTTTCCACCTTTTTTCTTCCTTTCTTTTTACGTGTCTTCGGTCTTTCCTACTTTTGGCTTCTGAAATGTCGCCTATAAGAAAATGTAACAAGAAACCCATCTTCAACAACATCAACAACCCTAAATCATAATCTTAACCTCAATCAGATCCATCACTGTTCTTCTCGAATTTTGTTGTATTTTAGGTTTGATATTGCTATGAATCCTTCATTTTTGCAATTTATATTGAATTTCGTAATTTAATTAAGCAGTTGATTTAGCGATCACATGAAATTGAAGTTAGATTACATTTTTAGTGTTCAATTGTAATTGGTTAGATTAGACTTCCTGACAGTGATTTAGTTTGGGGATTCTTGTGAACAGTAATCGAATGTGGCTGATTGAGGCCTTTTCCTTCAAGTAACACGGATCGAAATGGACAAGAAATCTAACCGGACGGATGTTCTTGCTGCTGGCCGCAAAAAGGTCTTATTTTCTTTCCTCTTATTCATATTTGCAATACATTTTCTTTGAAGCTAGCTTATACCTTCGTTACCCATTCCCTACATATGGCTGAAATTGAAAGGTGGTCTTCCTATTTTCCTCCCTGAATTTATTCACATTTGCACCCGAAATCCACACGAAATCAAGGTAATTCGTCACTTCTGTTGTGAATCTTGAATTATCTGGCCGTTTTCATTGTGAGCTCACTTATGATCAAATTGTTACTCTTCCTATCTTAAGTAATTTTCCCATCTCAATTTCTTTCTCTATCCATTTATCTATGTATGTGTAAAATCCGCGAGTAATTGGGTTCACGAGTTGTTCGATTCTCTAACTTTTCTCATTTGAAATTACTTGCAGGTGTATGCTGTATATTTGCCATTGTTTGCCGCTAACGATTAGGGATAACGGTTCATGAAGTTATATGCTGATATGAGTATCCGTTAAGTTGATACGAATAGGCGAATGAAATGCGTTACATATCATGAGTTACACACTAATTGGAGAGATATGGATTAAATAAACCTCTATATGATATGAAATCTACAGTTTTTATCTTTCTTTTAAGAGCAATGGAACACCTCTAAATTATCCATGACGAGGCCTATGTTGGAACATCATTCTCACTTGAAGGCGTTTGTTTCAGGTTGGTTGAGTATACTGTTGAGCTATCAAGGTATATTGTTCTTGTTCACTTTGAACTTTAACCACCTTGCTGTGGATAATTTTTTTCCCTGATTTTTTTGGTGTGTGTGTGATGGCTTGTAGAGTTAATTTGGAAACTCGAGAGATACAATGCTGTTATGCGTGTCTTGCTACGTGCAGTTGGGCTCTACTGCAATTGTGATAAAGACAAAGGAAGGTGTTGTGCTTGCTGTGGGAAATTGGATCACATCTCCATTGCTGGTATTTTCTCTTCTCTACTCAGCATGTTCATTACTGAGTTTTCAGTATCCCCTGTGTTTAGTTTTCTGTAGTTGCGCACCTGTAAAATATGCCGAACTGGTTACTTTTATTATTTGAAAGCTTGTACCTTAAGCTGCTTCAGTTCCCAGCATTGTTTGATAAATATTTGTGCCAAATGGAACCACGCTGCTCAGAAGAGAGAGAAACCAGTGTAGAGTTGAAGTGGGATGATGTTCTTATGTAATAGATTTAGATCTCCTTGCCTTCATCATTGTTCACTCATTTTTTTCTCGCTGAACATTACTAGAATTGATTTGCCACGTTCATGAGTTTATTACTTGAATTTATATGCTGCATATGCTCTTTGTTTCGTTTATCATATGATATTTTGTTTGATTTGTAAGGGGTGGGAAATAGATTTCTCAATTGTGAAAAATAGTATTCGATGAAGGGGAGAGCAATTTGTTGTAAGGCGGAGAGATGCAATGATGTTACATGTCTACATATATTAAAAGAAAACAAATACTTACTGATGGAACTTTTCGTGTGATAATTTCCAAATGATTTCTACTTCAGATCAGTTCTGTCAAGATGAAGGAGATTGAAATCTAATATATGGATCCCCAAGACAACCAAATGAGCCAGCACTGTGGAGGAGAAGGCTAAATGTCTGAATGATGGATGGAGTATTAGCTTGTAAATATACAATGTTGTCTCATTCAGGAATTTCACAACCTTAATTAATATAATAGGTTGGGTCACTGCAGCTTCAACAAAAAAGGGAGCTTGGAGCATAGCTGAAAGTAGAGTAGATGTAGAGATAATTTTTGTATAATTTTTTTCAAAAATATACTAATTGCAACAATTCAAATGTAAGTTTAAGAACTTTTTGTCAAAAGGGACCTTTAAAACATTTTGGTTGTAAGGAGGTACCCATTAAAATTTTAATTGTGATCCACCACCCAATAAATAAATATATTTGTTATTTAGGACCTACACCTCATTTTCCGGCAACTAAGTCAAATTTCCGGCATTGACTTTAATAAAACCCCCTCTCTAAAAAAGGTAATTGCACCTTACTCTCTTAATTAAACAGCTACTTTCAATTACCCAGACTCAATCACCCAAATTCTCCTTACCCTATTGTTCTTCGCCATTAAATTACTCCTTTCAAACACCCACATTTACTACACTGATTAGCGCATAGATACTCAACAATGATACTCGTGTATGATGGTAGCACTAAAAATATATATGCCTTCACATGATACATGCTCGCTCATACATGTATAAAGATCAAATCATTAATTCTAAGTGGCGAAGAAAACCAGGATCAATGGGAACAAACAAACTTAGCGAAGTATCACTCAATTCACAACTGTCCTCAGTCCAGTAATGTAAAGATTAAATTCAAGAAAAATACCCCGATTCAATTTTAGAAAAAAAAATATCCCAATTCAATTAGTTTTTTTACTAATTTAGCAATTAGATTCAATTTACTCATTTTTATCCTTATCAAACATAAAGATGAACAAGAATCAATATAGAGACTGAATTGATTAAGTAATTCATTGAAAACCATAAAATAGAGATTAACTCACCAGATAAAATAGAAAGACTGAGTTGGTCTGTGGCTCGAGTAAAGATGAAACAGGGGATGGGAATTGGGGGCAGCTTGGATGAAACAGGGGATGAGAATTGGGGGCAGCTTTGTCTGAGTTTATGCAGGCTGTGGTAGCAGAAATAGAGAAACAGGGGTATGATAATATGAATGGCAAATAACAGGGGTTGATAATTTGGGTGATTGGGTCTGCTTAATTGAAAGAAGCAGTTTAATTAAGAGAGTGAGGTCCACTCACTTTTTTCAGAGGAGAGAGCGGGGTTTTAATAAAGTCAATGCCGGAAAAATAGACTTAGTTGCCGGAAAATGAGGTGTAGGACCTAAATAGCAAATATATTTATTTATTGGGTGGTAGTTCACAATTAAAATTTTAATGGGTACCTCCTCACAACCAAAATGGTTTAAAAGGTCCCTTTTGACAAAATTTTCTAAGTTTAACTGTTCGTTTCAATTTGTGGCCATGCATTTTTCAGAATTTCTTTAATTTGTAGTTGAAAATCATTCCCTTTAATTCTTTTTAGTTTTGTACAAGAATATCGTACGTATTTCAAAGGCGTACTAGCTTAAGGGACGTCTCATCAGAGATAATATAAGTTAATCTTTACTGGTTTTGAACAGAGGAAAACCCCACTCTCTTCCTACTCCTTATCTTCTTCCTTACTTCGCTCACATTCTTCTCCATTATTCTTTTTGCCATCGACTTTTCGTAAAAGGAATTAGCTAAAGAAAAATTGATTTACGATAATTCTCCGTTGGAAAAATGGTTTTCAATAATCTTTCGTCCATTCATACGAAGCCTAAACCAAATTAGCTACCTCGTTACATTACCTAGGTATATTTCACTACCTTGGCGGATCGCGCGCATTGCGCGCGGTCCCACAACTAGTCAAGGTAAAAAGGGCAAAGAATGAAAGAGTTATGTTTCAGCCCGATAGGGTCGGGCCAAACGGCCCGATCGAGCTGGAAACACGTCTTTTGGGGAACGAATCTTAGCGTGCTCCAGGTCCGCGTACAAAGAGAAGTGAAGGCTGGGCTTGCTCGTCAAACACCCCGATCGGGCGCCCACGCCCGATGGCATCGGGCGGATGCTTATTTTACTGTTGCTGCTGAGTTTTGGCAAGGAAAAGGAGCTCGTGTTTTTGGCCCGATGGGCGGTTGGTCAGCCCGATCGGGTGGTTGGCCCGAAGTCGTATTTTTATCTTTTTCGGCTTTACTTTAAATGCTTTTGAGGAGTTATTATAACCGGAGAGACTTCATTTTCTTTTAGGGACATCTTTATTTTCAGCTTTTAGAGTTTAGTTTTCAGAGCTTTGTTAGAGTAAACACTTTAGAGTAGATTCAAAGGGGATCGAACCCTTGATTGTTTCCAATAAAAGTTTCAGCTTTCCGTCAATTGGTATTATTCTTACTCTATTTGCTTAGTTTGATTATTTAATACATTCATGATGCAAAAATTAGGGTTTTATATTAGTTTTGTTTTTTTTGATTCAATCATGAGAGAGTAGTCCTTTATTCTAGGGTTTTAGGGAGGAAAACCATGTTTATGCCATGATTGTTATTTGAATTGCTATAGTTTCTAGGTTTTGATTAGAGCGATTGTAATGTGATTTGTTCGTGAATTCATAATTTATGTTAGTGGCCAATTTCATGAGTTATGTCTAGCTAATAATCGTTCGTACAGATCAGTCTTACTTTTAGAAGCTTAGAACACATTAGTGATTCTGATTATGTTTGTGACCATACTCATATGTTGAATCACGAGTGTTGAGACCTGACCATAAGCTTGACACGTGCTCTGATCGTTCGACTCTAAACCTAGGTGATATTAGTTATTTGAACCTCTTGAATGGTATAAGCATGGTGGACCGAACTATTGCCCTAGGCTTTTAATTCATATATAAACCTTCAATTTAGTTCTGTTTTTCTTAGTTTAATTATTAGTTCAGTCTTTTCTTCCTGATTTCATCAGAAGTAGTTATTTTATTGAATATTAACATAAAAACTCTGTCTCCCTAGGGAATAGACCATGCTTCCCTTGACTATCATTGTTAGAGGACTGTGAGAATTATCTTTGAATAGATGATACGACTTTAGCCTGTTATATGTTGATGTTATAAAGAATTTCAAAAAGAGTTTGAGAGGCTATTTTGTTTCATGACCATTTTTGAAGTCCAAGCCGATTTATATTCTTAATAAACTAGGGAAAACAAATCTATTCCTAATCACCTTAAGATTTCAAGCCCAACTAGTATACCTAAGAATATTAGGAAAGCCAACCTATACTGCTATACATACCCCCTTATACAAGAATTTTCATTTACCCACTGTCATTAAAATATTTTAATGTCTCTCTCTCACCTCAGCCGACCCGCACACACTCTGTCTTTTCCTTCGCCCACGTCGGCGCCCAGCCCCCGCCAGCAACAGTCACCAGTGCGTCGCTAGCAGCAGCGCCACCCTCTCTTCTCCGCCTAGCGCCGATGGCTCTCCTTCTCTCCTTTTATTTTTTTTCTTGATTTAATAATACTAATTTAAAGTTAATAACTGTCATGATGGAAATTATAATATCAGATTATTAAGTTATCCATGACCTTTTGACGAATGATAATGCATGATATAATGCGTTTGAAATGCATGGATAGGAACTATGAAATATCTAGTAACCGTATCAATAACTTTCTTCTTATTCTACGGAACATCTTTCTCCAGAGTAATGATAGGCTTTTTTAGGCAGTCAATGCCTAATCCAAGTTTGGTTCTTTTTTCGCTCTAACATTATCGATATCTGTTTAGATCTTTAAGAGTTTATCTGCTCTAGGATGTACAATTATTGGATCCTCCGGAGCTACAAGACAACTATTGAATGAGGGTCTTGTGCCTTTGCATGATCTCTGTGTCCCATGTTAGATTTTGTTTATAAGTGTTGTGAGAAAAACTCTTAGTTGCTTCAAAAGAATGTGAAAGGTCAGTAATTCAATAAAGGAAGAGTCAAAGGTAAGTAATGGGTTTATTAATATTATTATTCCTACTACCTATTGAGTTGGTTACTTGAGAAGTTTTTGTTTCCACTTCCTGTTAGTGGGCTATTTCCACCTTCCCACTACTGCCGTTCCACTTCCCCAAAAGTAGCCATGATCTATTTCCACTTCTTCTTCCCAGTCCCTATATATACCTTGGTTCTGGTACTGTTTTGGGACACAGGAAAATTCCTCCTACTCTATTTTACAATCTCTATTACTGGGCAATATTAAGAGCGTTCTCAAACTGTCTCTCTGTACTTCACCGGCGAGTCAGTGTCGTGTTAACCCTGGAGGTTGGTTTGCCACGAGTCCGTGTGTTCGTAGCGGGGCAATTTCAACTTTAGGGCAGTGATCATATCACGCCACGACAATTCTCAGATAAGTTCATTATTTTACCAGTCATAATTCCTACAATCTAAAGTTGAAATTGATTCTCTGTTTATCGTTTCAATATGGCTGGTAGTGGTCTAAAAGGTGATTGATTTGTAATTTATTTTAATGGCCGTAAGTTTTTTCCATGGGTTGGTTGATATTTCCGTTGAATAAATCTTGTTATGATTTATTGGGACTTTTTGGATCTGTTGTTTTCATCGTTGTGAAAAATCATTTGCTAAACCTATGAGTTGGGTGAAAACTATCTTATCTTCTATGATTTGATTTTCTACGTGCTTTGATTTCAATACGCTAGGGTTTTGTAAACGCTAATTTGAATAGCCTGGTTGGATGGTATGATTTTCGTAGGTTTAATGACAAATTTATTTATGCGAAAGGTTTTGACGAAATCTGCGAAAACTTAAATGTCTCCGATTTGCGTTTTAAAGTAGTGTTTTTTGGGTAGAAATAGAGTTTTGAGAAAGACTCACTACATAGTAGTGAGCACTTCCCTGTCGAGTCCAAATTCGATTGGGAAAAGTGTTTTTCGAGCAGTTTTAGTTTTCCAAGTCATTATTTAATTTGGATTTGATTCGAAAAACCTTTTTCAAGACTATTATTTTAAGATTATCATTGGTATAATGTGTGGGCATAATTTTCTTGATTGCACACCAAGTGTTCGATGAAATGAATCAAAGGGCAAAGGTTGAAAAGAGAGCGGTCAAACGCATATGGAATGCTATCGAGACTTCAATGTGCTTAGGGAAGTTTCCTTGATCATCCTATATGCTATTAAACTCTAAACTTGTATAATATGTTTATTGAATGCTCAATGCTTGTTTTCATTTACATATTTATCATTGTATTATATTGCAATGTGGGGGTAAGTTAGAGTTTGAAACAAATAGGAATGTTGTTTGGGCTCTCTTTTGAGAGTGTTGGGGAACGAAACTTCCATGTGTTTACTTTGTTTTCAGTGTGGACTTTAATTGCCTATACAAAGTATGATTATTTATTCTGCTAAGTGTGTTGTGTGGGATCCATTGCTAAATCTCTTGATTGATTAGGATTTGTAGTACTCTATTATGCAAAGTGTCTTAAGTTGATTTCCATCCTCCTCAGCCTAGGGAGCAATGGATTTGTAGAGCATGGATTAAGAGCTAAGTTTGAAAAACCCATTGGTTTGATTTTAGAGGAAATAAGTGTTTTCCTAAGTATGTTTTCTAAACTTGATGATTTTGTGTTGTTCTTAACATGTATTGCTTATGCACTTAGTTTGTCAGCTTACCATATATAAAGCACAAGGTTGTGGATTTGTTTTAGAAAGCGTTTTTCTAAATGACGATGTAACTGAGTTACAAGTCTAATATGCTAGTAATATGTTCCTGACTTGATGTTGTCTTGCAGTAAGAAAGTTTATGATACAAAGCAGTTTTAGTCAACGTACTTTCTATGAGTATTGGTGCATTGGTTTCAATTGCAACGCAAGAGGGGATTGCAAAGTCAACTATGAATTAGGATTCAAATAGTTGAATCAGTCAAGTCAAAAACTAGCTTTTGAAAGATTTTTGCCCATTGTGGGGGTAATTTGATGGCATTAGCCATTTCTTAACGGTCTATATTGTGTTTGTCAGGTTTCATGTCTCTTTGCAGGTATGTTTTGTGTAGCACTCACTATGCATTAAGAGGTTGAGTTGTTTGTCCATGATGGATCTATAGCCTATGTGGTGGTTCTTTAATTGGACTTGATGGATTCATCACTTGTTTATGAGATTGGGCAATGAGTGTCCTTAATCTGTCTATACTCCATTGAGATGGGATAGTCCTATGAGAAATCATAGATACATTGTGTTTATACATTGTGATATCACATGAGTATGTAAAATCTGAGAGGGATATTGTAGATCCTCTCACGAAAGGCCTTTGTAGAAATATGGTGCTAGAGTTAGCACAAGGAATGAGTTTGAAGCCTATTGTGGAGTGAATTATGATTGATACCCTTCTTAGAAATTTTCTAAGTTCAAGGGTCAAACTAAGTCATAAAAAAACTCAAGTAGTAAATACTACTACCATTCCTATATTAATAAAAGTGATGTAGTATTTGTTTTTACTGTAAAATGTGTAAGGATGAGCAAAATGCTCTTAATAAGTTCATAGCCTTGATAAGGTGGTTTGAAGCAGTACAAACTTGATGAACTTACCTATGTGAATGTGGGGGTTACGCCCAATCCCCTATGAGATCCCTAAGGCTTAGGATCTCTAGAGCATTCATGAAAATCCAGGCATTGTGGGGCACTTATATACATATCGCGAGAACGTTTCTTATTTTGAAAAAGGTTTAGTGCGCAAGTATTGATTATGAACTCCGTAGCAGGTTCAAAGAGAAATCTACCTAATACGACAGTATGACATACTTGTATGCGCTGGGTATCAATTCAAGTCTCTAAGACATTGATGCTTACAAAACTGAGTATCTATTGCCCATATCTTTTTTTTTCCAGCCCTATTTCTTTCTGTTTTCTTCTTTTGAATCATGTGGGGGATTGTTGGAGTTTGTTTATAAGTGTTGTGAGAAAAACTCTTAGTTGCTTCAAAAGAATGTGAAAGGTCAGTAATTCGATAAAGGAAGAGTCAAAGGTAAGTAATGGGTTTATTAATATTATTATTCCTACTACCTATTGAGTTGGTTACTTGAGAAGTTTTTGTTTCCACTTCCTGTTAGTGGGCTATTTCCACCTTTCCACTACTGCCGTTCCACTTCCCCAAAAGTAGCCATGATCTATTTCCACTTCTTCTTCCCAGTCCCTATATATACCTTGGTTCTGGTACTGTTTTTGGGACACAGGAAAATTCCTCCTACTCTATTTTACAATCTCTATTACTGGGCAATATTAAGAGCGTTCTCAAACTGTCTCTCTGTACTTCACCGGCGAGTCAGTGTCGTGTTAACCCTGGAGGTTGGTTTGCCACGAGTCCGTGTGTTCGTAGCGGGGCAATTTCAACTTTAGGGCAGTGATCATATCACGCCACGACAATTCTCAGATAAGTTCATTATTTTACCAGTCATAATTCCTACATCCCATTCATCGATCTGCTGCCAAAACCCTTTTTGTGGTAGGCTAACACATCATTAGTAGACAAAGTGAAGCCTAAATTTGGCAAGACCCTTTGTGGTAGGCTAACACATCATTACTGCTCTTCCTCCCCATTTCCAAGATTCAGTCTTATTACAACAACGTTGTTCCACTTAGATTTCTCCAAGGTATTCATGTATTTTTCAAAGGTTTCCTTCCTCCTTTAGAACTACCATTCTCTCCATGAATCTCTTTGCACATTTGTGTGTATCTATTGCCACTTGTAGTTGCGCAGGAGTTGGCATGACCAAAATAGTCCTCAAGCTATGTGCGCCCTTTTTGGAGGTTTTACCCCCCTCTATGGTGGACCTTCTAGAAGGTGCACATCAGCTTGAGGTGAGTAGAGTAAGCCTCTTCTCTCTCCAATCTGGTGTCTATAATAGTGGTGGATTTATGATTGAGAAGGTGGGGCACAGTTACAAAATAAATTAACTATCCGGCAAAAACTAATTAAATAAACAATTAAACATTGCATAAACCAAAATGTAAACATAAAATTAACTGTTCAAAGTGCAAATAGCTCAAAAGAGTGAGATTAACATAGAGGATTTTTGTGAACTCCACCTCCCTTCCAAAAATACTCCAAACTTTCAATTTTCATCTTCTAATCCTAGCAATTATATAATCATTAATCTATTATATAACATCTCCAATTCTATCATGCTACCAAAATGAGTAACAAACTCTCTACCTCTTGAAACTTGGAACATTTTAAAATTGTTCTTCAATTTCTAATTTCACAAGTAAAACAAGAACATTTTGAGTTTGTTGTTCTTCATCCAAATGCTCTTTACTATATACATTGTTGCTCTACAGTTTTACTTCTCATCTATAGATGGATTCATATAAGTAATGTATAATAATAAATTTAGATAGTTTTTCCTTAAGGTCATATCATGACATGTACAACTTATCATATTCACAAATGGTTTCTCTATCAACAATGAATTGTCAGATAACAATATCAAAACAGAACTGAATGCCATAATATCTGGCCAAAGAAGAAAAAGGTGTTATGGGTCTGGCTGTCGACGAACGAAGTGCGTGAAGTTCGAACTCAAGAACTGAGGAAGGAAAGAAGGAGGTGTTCAGTGAGGTGCAAGGACGAGTTTGTTTTGCTCCCAAAAGATGGGCTTCTAATCACTTTTTGGCTCACATTCACCCTAAAAAGCTATCTATACATATACTATGGGTTGGACCTTCTAATTTTTGCTTCTCTTTTTTTTTCTTCTTTTTGGAGTAGGGGTACGCATGTACCTCAATGTACTCCCCTGGATCCACTCCTAGTCTGTAAGTGTTTATGCGAACATACCTCTTCCATATATGTATGTGCATGGGTATTCTGCTTGGGAATTATTGACATGTTCCTTGTCTGCGCTTGACCTAGGTTTCATTATTCGTAGTTTTCGGCCTTCTTAGGCAATCTTTGTTCCTCCCTATGAGCCTGCCTAATAGGCTCTGTCTCGCAATCGTTGTTCAACGGGCAATGCTCCATGAATCGACCTTATAGGCTTTAATCTATGGATTTTGCTTGGTTGGTGAGTATTGCTAAACTGACCCGTAGAGTATAAAATTACAATTGTAGTAAGTAAGAAATAGAAAGAAGTATATTATATGGGTAGATGGATGGAAGCACCTGCCACTAAAGATGGTAACAGTTCTCGGACCTGACCCAGACCCGATCCATTTATAAGGGTTTTGGTCCAACTTTTTATACCCAATGGGTCTAGGTCGCGTCTAGGGCCTAGAGGGCATGGGGTCAGGTCTGGGTCCACAAATACCAGATCCAGACCCGACCCACTTACCCATTTATATACATGCAAAAAAATATTATGTCTAATATAATTTTTAGTCGCTAACTACTAACTACAATTATGAAATTGACAGGTGTTAGTTCATATTTTAAAGAAGCAATTAAAAAAGAAATTCATCATTGCTTATCAATTATTAATTTTGCTTTTGTATTTTGCTAATGATGATATTGAGATTTGCGTTTCTTGAGTCAAGTTGTTTTTGATTGATGAGGTTCCAACTTTTTCACCACTTTAGATTAAAAATTGTGTGAATTTTTTTCAAATAAAAAAAAAGCAATAGTTAGAAGATGCACTAGGGTGTACCCTGTGCAAAAAGCAAGGGAAGAAGGAAAAAAATAAAGAGAATTTTTAGCGAAATTTAGTTTTCACTGACATTGAGAAAGGAGAGAGGAAAAGAGAAAAAATTATTACTTAAATATGGAGTGATAATAGGAAAACAAAGATTTTATTTTTAAAAATTAATTTAAAGAGGAAAGAATACGATCTTTAAAAAAATAACGTGAAAATTGATTCATGACATGCTTTAAAAATGAATTATTTTTATTTTTCTTTAAAAAATGAAAATATATTCATAATAAAAAGTGGCAATTTAAAAACTAATTATTCTGATTTGTTTGACGAAAAAATATTTCATCTTCAACCTTCATCTACAATATAGCAATTCTCTTTTATGTTTTTCAACCTTCATCTTCCAAAACAACACACACCACTATCTAAAAAGAACAATTGATATATCTGAAAAGAACAATTGATATATCCGAAAAGAACAATTGATATAAGATGATACTAATAAAGAACAACTAATATATTTCCAAAGAATAACTAATATATTTGAAAAGAACAACTAATATATTCAAAAAGAACAACTATTATATTCTAATAGAATAACTAATATATTTGAAAAGAATAACTAATATATTTGAAAAGAACAACTAATATATTTGAAAGAACAATTAATAAATTTAAAAAGAACACAAGATATCTTTGATTTGAGATATATAATACGATGATCAAATATAATCATAAAGAACAATTAATATATTTCAAAAGAACAATATGACTATATAAAAAGAGCTATTAAACCTCGAAAAGAGCGACACTAAATTAGAACAATACCTACTACAAAATACTTGAAAGAACAATGCTAGATAATCAAAATAATAATATGTCATACTCGAAAGAACAATATCACAACTTTAAAAAAATCTAATATGCGAAAAATAAAATAAAATTGTTTTCTAAAAGCAATAAAAAGCTAACTGATATATAAAAAAAATCTAATATGAGAAGAATAAAAAACTACTAAAAAATACTCTATCCGTCCCATATTAGTTACAACACTTTTCATATATGGCTGTCCCATATTAATTGCAATACTTCTATTTTAGGCATTGATCCATCAATATTTTATTATATATCACCCAACTAATATACCTCACTCATTCATTGATTTATGTGAAAAATATTAAAATATTACTCTCATACTCTATTAACTTCCTAAAAGTACCATAAATTAATACAATCTATACCCTACTTTATTAACTTCCTAAAAGTACCATACCACTTTCTATCCCATCAACTTTTATAATAAATTAATAAAATCTACACCCTACTTTATTAACTTCCTAAAACTATATCTATGTGTATAACCTATTGTTGCGATTAATATGGGACAGAGGGAGTATTTTGTTTTTTTTTTTCAAAAATTAAAAATCCCAAAAAGATCTTCCCCCCTCTCTTTTCTCTCTGGGTTGAAAACCAAATTGTCTCTCCTCTTTTTCTCACTTGTTTTTTTAAAAAAGTTATTTATCCTAAAACTTATCCTAAAAGTTATTTAAAAAGTGCAAAATGTCTATGCGAAGCTTCGAACTTGCGACCTCGAGTATGAAAGATAAAGCTCTAACCATTGTGTCACTACATTGTTGTTGCTCCTTTTACCAATACTAATAATGATATTATATGTTTTCAATGAAAAACAATAATTAAGTCTTAACATTTTAATTGCATTTTTGAATAAAACTACTAATTTATAACTTTTTAATAACATCTTTCTACACAACAAATTTTAGCATGTAAATCCCAGGGCTGGGTCTAAATACGAGTTTGTATAAAAAGAGTTCAAAACTTAAAATTAAGGATCCATAGGTACTATAGACCCTGGATCCGGTTCGGGTGGACCCATCCGACCTAGATCCGACGGATCATCATCCCTTAGCTGCCGATCCGCCCGGCGATCACCTGCCTTAATGCAGATTTTAGCCCATTTATGAAAGGCGCGCGGGTGAGGAGATAATCCACTCAGCGATGGGTAAATGCAAGCTCTAAATTAAGCATCACACATGATCTCATGCTTTCCTCAGCACGCACGCATATAAAATAGCAACGATTGTGTTACAGGACAACCACTACATCCCCCATTAAAAAGTATACTCCATAGAAAGGCCAAAAAAGGCGCCACAAAACAGAAAGAAAGAAAGACAAATTCCAATATGTAAGACGTTTAATGTACAGTGCTGTTTGGGGTCCACACTTTCGCACATTTGCAACTCCCTCCTCCCACCTCGTTAGTCGTTCCAGCACGTGAGAATCCCTTCATCCAACCATAAAATTTTTATATACGCATGCATGTATATATGAATATGAGTGTATGTCGCACACTGGCGCATCAAACATATAATCAGTGGGAATATACTTAAATTAATAACATTTTAGTGTGTTTAAGTAGTTAATTTTAAGGGAAAAATTTGCATTTTTTTCAAATTTTAAAGGAAAAATTTCAAGATTTCCAAATTTAATAGTTAGTCGATCTCACTTGGCTTAATGTGTCATTACCTTAATGCCATGTTCCTTTAAATTGAATTAAAAGAGATTAATTCTAGTTTAATTCAGTGCACTCAATTCATTTTAGATTCATTTACTTTAATTTGATTTAGTTTAGGTCTTGTTCGTTTGGATTTTTTAGTTCAATTGATCGATTCAATCCATATTTATTTCATTCAGTTCAGTTTAATTAGAATTAATTTAGTTTTATTTCTTGTAAAAAACAGGGGCCTAAACACCCAAGCCTTCTACAATAAATTATAAGATTTTGTAGTTCTTAGATAAGAAATATTTTTAGCAGCATATAGATTCTATGGCGCAATATGCATGGAGTCAACATGTCTGATGTGTATCAATAAAAGTGGGCCCAAACTAGTTGCCTTTGGTACTTTTGATTTGTAGATTACACTAATGCCACATGTCTTTTAGCAAGGGGCATCATTTCACTTAATTTACACTCCTTCATTACAAGAAATTTTTAAAAAATTGTCTCCCCTAGCTAGTTGAAATTTAAGCACCTTACAAAATAGAATGATGGAGATCAGTGAATTCATATATGGGAAGTACAAAAATTTAACCTTTAATTACCTAAAAGATTATAACAATGGAGTTTCATGAAGCTTTTCCATATGCCATATGATCATTAGAGAAACAACTACATAATTGGTGGTTGTCACATTTTTGCTTATACATTTTCGTCAACTATGTTTCTGAGCTTAGTTTACTCGCCTAGTGACCTAGCAATACAAGAGTCTATGTACTTAATTTGGCAAGCTAATTTCATCAAGATCATCCATTGATAAGAAAACTTCATCCAAACAGGAAAGCTCAGTATCATTATCTCCATCATCATCGTCGTTACTTTGCTCATATACCTTACAGATGACAGTACAATCCTGCAATGATCGTACTTCATTAGTTAGACTCAAATGTCAAATATATTTTCTTGTTTAAAACTCATTTTCCACTATATAGAAAGGCTACATGTTGAAGCCAAACTCTAAACTTACATATGATCATACCTAGCAGTCTAGCACACATTAACTTAATGTATAAAACACAAATAGTGCACTTCTCAATTAGTAATATCCCTTCCTTTACAAAATTCTAATCACAATTTCTAAGCTGACTTAAATCTAATTGTGAAGGCTGGCATACAAATATAATTGCTATGTAAGAAAACCTTAATGATATGATGTTTGAAATATGTGAGTGTTAATCTTGGATAAAAAAATATTTATAATGATATTAGTTGATAAAATCATTTTGTCTATAGGTACATTTATTTTGGCAACTAACGTTCTGTATCAGTATCAACGTCAGTTTCCAGTTAATTTAAAGGTTGAAAGTTATATAGTAAAGCTTGTATAATGAACTCGTAAGTATTAAGACCAAAGAAGATAATTGAAGAAGAGGCTCTCGATCTTTACTTATATTGTAACATGTGTGTTTATGTTAGATACATGCAAGCAACTAAATTACTACCTTAGGTTGTCCTCTCTTTCTGGAAGTTGATTTACTTGTGGACCCTAATGAATCAGGCAGTCTATACTCATGCATTATCCAACTTGTCCAAACACCAGCAGGCGGCTCACCAATATGGAACACATAATATCTCTTCATACCCACTATCTTCTTGCTACTACTACTTGACATTATAGGTTCATCCATTCCCATGGCCTTCCAATATCCACTTTCTGTCAACCGATTTTGAATCTTTCTACTATAATAATACCATTTGTTTCCTTCAGAAAACGCTTTTCCTGTACGGGCCCAAAAAGAATAACAAATGAAAAATTTACTCATTTATCATTTATAGTATGGTTTAATTCAATGAACATAGAAATAAAGATTATTAAGATGCATGCATGGAAGAGGAAGTAATATATATGACCTAAATAGTTAGTAAGTTACATCATCCTTAGCTAAGTTAGCCTTTGCAGATCCAAAAAACATATGATCCCACACCTTGTTATTGTTTATAGAAAGATGGGGCCTCCAACTTTTTAAGTTGCTTCTAATTAATGAAAATAAAGTGGTTGTCTTTGTTGGTGCAGAAAATGATAAATCTGGTACAGAATAATATGATTACTCTTTCGTTGGTTTCATTTTAAAGAAAAGCATAGATATAGGCAAACAGTACGGTTGTATAGATTGCATGCTGCAGGTACTTAATGTTAGATGATTATTTCGTGCCCCTCCTCTTCTCTTATATGAAAGAGATAGTCCGTAGTTGTAATTTTATGTCTTTCGATATGATCTCTAGGGTTCTATTGGTTGAGTTCGTTGGCAACTACGTAAGTAGGAGTCGTTTTGATTAGCTGTAGTTCTCCTAGATTATTGAAAAGCTCGATCTCGATTGGTCATGACAGTTAAGAAACAAAGAATAATTCGACTACATATATTTGTACTAATATCCTAAGACAATTATTGAAAATCAGTTAGGTATTGAATGCAGTATTAAAATTAGCAAAAGATAAACTGTCAACAGATATACATTCTTGTACACTCAACTCAATAACTCTTACATATTTTAAAATGATTTAAAATGTGTTTCTATATTATATAGGGTAATGAGGGTTGTGTATAAGCACTAAATACATTGCTTAATATGACAATAAGTTGGAAATTTATGCAAAAATCACGCCTAAATTGGTGTTATTAATATTTGAAATTTAGTTGAATTTCCTTTTTAAGTCTCTTATATAAATACCTAATGGCTGTATTTATCATTTTCTATTACATATTCCCATAAATTTGTAAAAAAAGAAAATATTGTAATATTACCTTCTAACTCCCAAGGATTGTAAGGGTAAAGATCAAGATCAGGAATAACATCAGGATGGTAGGGTAAGAGGCCATCTTTACGACGAAGGAAATGAATGACGAGTTCTTCATCGGAGGGACAAAATCGAAATCCAGGGGGAAGATTATCACCAGCCATGCCAACAAAACTAAGGAATAGAAGAGGAGGCCAGGATGAGATATTATGAAGAATAGTTAAGGTAAGTTTCAAGGTATTTATATAGTTGGGGGTGTTTTGACTCCACTTGGGTAAGAGTTGATGTGGATGATATTTAAAGACATAAGAGAAAGAGAGAGAGAGAAAAAACTAAAAGGAAGAAGTGACGTGAAACAGAAGCAGCAATAAGGTTATAAGGTGGTGTGTGATCACCCTCACGAGAGGAATTAAGGAACATAACGTTAATTTGATTAGGCAGTTGGCTTTTTGTGCAAGAGTTTTTGATTTTGAGTGCTGCCAAGGCGGCGGGTTGGAGAATACTTTGAAATAACGGTACGTGTTTTTTAAATTTGGAGGCACAAACAAAATTGCTAAATTAAGCTTTCTCAAACAAATTACATTTTCTTCCTATGTTTACCTGTAAAGGTGGTATGTTGCAACTTCATTCTAAGATTCAGATCTTATACAAGTACTAGGAAGTATTTGTTAGAAACATTTCAAGTTTAGTATCTTGAGGTTTACCTCAAAAATTTAGTGTTCCAACCATCACTCCATCTTACCGTCATTGCTTTTGTAATCAAAATTAATAATCGTATAGGATGTAAAACAAAGAGTCTAGTTGTAACTTTTAAATTCATGTTATAAAAACTCATTTTTAATGATAGCTTTTACACGAAATATCATTAGTTATTTTTAAAATTACTAAATTGTCGGGCACAAAAACCTTAAAACATCGCCGCTGTCTAATACTAGTTCATTTAGTTAACAATTTAAGACGGTTTATATGTTTGTTTTTGTCCTAATCAATTATTATTGTTCTGATTTGATGGATGTACAATAAAAGGGAAAAAGATTGGTCAGCTTTGTTTATGTTTTGGAGCTAAGTTATGACCAACTCAGATAGATAAAGTTGAAAAGAAGGATGCCAAATAAATGGAATAGGACCTTAGCATAGTGGACCTAAACATAATATAAATAGCAATTGCTACTCGACTCCTCTTTGGAGGTGATACATTTTTGTTCTACATCAAGTGGGAGTCTCACACATATAAGTTTATATAGATTATCACTTTAAAAATCAGTTGGTATTAGATGCAGTAGCCTAATAAGCTCATATATTATTCATTCTCCCTCTATCTCTTCAATGTGAAATTTATTTGTTTATTATTCACTTAATTTCTTTGTGCATTAAACCGTGCAATGACTGAATTATATTTGTGAATTAACCCATGTAATTTTCAAAAATGTTTTTGGTGATATAGGCGGTCTGAAAATTGACAAAACCTTACTAATAATACGATATCAATGAGATCACTATATATAAAGTTAAAATCAAGATAAATATAATTACATTTGATATATTTCTCAAACAACCATGCAAAGAACGAGGTCATGAGAGCGTACTAGCTTACAACAACTCCATAACTAGAAAATTTGAGCGATTACAGTCGGTCTTCCTTGCCACTAGATGCACTGTTTCAATTAAACTCACTCAAGTTTCTTCCCCTTTCTCTTTCTTCACTCAAATCTTCTCTTAATACAAGATTTCACTCAAAATCCCCTTACCTCAAAACCAAGATTACTAATGATAGAAACAATAAGGGAACAGTAGGAAATTCATAAGGAACACAAGAGTATATTGAAGGAATGAAGGTACCGACTCTATTTTAGTTAAATTTAATATAGTAACGAAGTCAGATACTTTTAAGTTGGGATTAGTTGATCTATTTATAACTTTTAAGTCCTGGATACTTCGTAAGTAACTTCCCACTCGTTAGACCACTTACTCCATGTTCACACTATATTTAATACTCCACTAACCCTCTAGCTTTCAATTGAACGTGTAACTGAACGTGCGTTAATGTTGCTTGCAAAACAATTAAACCATTTTTGGTAAATTGTAAAGAGGAAAATATTTTATTTATTTTATTTTAATTCGAAAACTAGAAATTAATCTAAATAAAATCTTGTGAACAACTGAAAATAATAAAGATAATATTTTGAAAACAAAATATCTTTTGTAAAATAGAAAATCTAAATAAAATCTTTTCCTAACTAACTTCCTAAATAATATGATCTAATCGGGCAACATAAAATACTGAGTTTTAAACAAAGCAAATTATACGTCTAGTTAGTTGTTTTACTCTGTTGTTCCTTAGACACGTTTCCAGGTGTGTTCCCAACCTGTATTCCCATGACTTGTGCTAAGGCATGTTCCCAACATAGGAACAAGATCGAGTTCTCTTTCCTTACGCTTAGCATCTCTGGGACCATGATCTCACGTTTAATCTCAGGATCTACACCATATCCTCATGTTTTTGGGAACAACGTGTATTGAACGTGTATATTATACTAAACGTGTATTGAACGTGGTTTAGTAGTGATTAATACTGACTTGTGATTATTGATATTAATTAGGACTAAAAATAATATCTTTAATATATTTAAAGAATATTCTCCGAATATTGCACCCACTAATTACTTCATTATATTTTCCTAATTAATCTTAACAACCTTGACCCCTTTAGAGTTAGAATGATTATACGTTTAACAACTGGCTAAGCTTTGAAAATGTTGCTTAACATTTATGTCAAGTTCCTATGTGTGTATTACCACAACATATTTCCATCTACCAAGTTCCTGTGCCATGTCCCTATACCATTTTAGTCCAGTTTCACATAAATGCTTAGGGCTTTAGCTATGGGAACACCACCATACTTAATTTATGAAAACTTGTAGAATTCAACCTAAGGAACTTGTAGACTTTATTAATAGAAACTGACACAACTTTTTTACCATTTAGACTCACTAAACCTAGGAACTTAACTACAGACTCTACACCTTTATTCTAATAACTTTATAACTCGAGTTTCCTGCCTTTTCGAATCTTGTTCCGTTTTTACATTTAGGAACTTAAATACAAACTCATGCATTCTAGGCTTCTTTCATGTTAAGAGTTGTTCCTTTCAATATATATATATTCACTTCAATCTTCAAGTCAAGTCTCTTCACTTCAACCTTGATTTTAGTATTCTCTTTATCCATAGGAACAATGCACGTCACACACCTTTCTCAACAAGCCTTCTCAATGCTATAAGTATAACCTTTTTCACAATGATTCTTGCACATAAGACCATATCGGGTCAACAATAAATATTATGGTATCGCTAAATATATAAATATATAAACTTAATCGAGATGAATGAAAAAAAATGCCAACTATAATCGGACATAGAAGTAAATTTTCTCGCATAGAGTTGCGCATAAACACATAATTTTAATGAAAGTAGGAGGCACAATATGTTATTATATTTACGAGATCTTGGTTAATGCTAATTAATTTTATTAAAATCTACACTTTTATGTTTATAATCGAAATTATAGTTACATGAGATTTAATATCAGTTCTAATTAGAGATAACAATGGTTAATAGATGTACATCCTTGAATTTCTGGATTCGGGGGATTCGGATAGGATCTGAATCCTTATTTTTAAAAAAGGACATAAACAGGTCCTAAATTTAATACTCGAATCCGAATCCATTACCCGATTTTTTTCAAAAAAATAAATAAAAATAGAGTATTTTAAAATAGGTTAGAAATAAAACATTCACATTACTACTTACATCAAATTCCTAAGTGACTCACTCACTCCTCTGAGTCGTTCTCACAATAAAATGTTTATATTTGGATTTATTGTATTAAACTTGAATGATTGATTGTTTGAATGCCAACAAATGGAGACGCAAAATGACATTGTTTTATTATTTAATATCTTCAATTGTTGTGAAGATTAGGGTCATTTGAAGAAAATAAGTAAGAATTCGTTTAGATCCGTATGGATCTATCTGGATCCTTGCCATAAAAGATATGGATCTTAGAGGACTCGATCCAAATCCGATCCATTGGCATCTTTAATTCTAATTCGATATGGAAAAGCTGACTCGATCTGAGACCTGAAATCAATATGATGTCAGAAAGGACCCGAAAATACTGACTCGAAATAAACCGATCCGGTGACTCGAATGATATTTATCCTAATATCAATCTTTTAATTTATATTTTATAGTTATACTGTTTTATTTTTCAATAGTATTCATGTTATTTTCAGTAGTAAATCGTAAATATAATACTCGTTGTGTGTCAGAACACTCAGAACAAATTTCCTCATTTCTTTGTTTCGAGAAAAAAGGTAGATCAAAGGTTTGTATTTAGGTGACAAGACTTATATCACATGATAGACGAAGAGAAGTACAATCATTAGAAAATAAACCACAAATACATAGAGTTATATCAAGGAAAACTACACAATTGGAACGAATTTAGGAAGAAGAACATAATGAAACATAAGAATATTTTGATGTTTATATACGATGTTGACCCAATATGATACCTGTCCCGACCTGAAACATACTTGAAATAGACCAAAACTTGAATATACCCGACTCGTCCAGTCCTTATAACCAATCTGACCAGAATTGACCCGACACAAATCTATTCTACTGAGACGCGATCCAAACAATCTGATTGCCACCTCTAGGTTCTAATTGATGGATACCTTCGTTGTTCTTCATCAGTGGCAGATGCACATTAAAATTAGTGGGGTCATTCGACCCCACTTGAATTGGTAAATTGTAAAAATTTTCGTTAAAATTTTATTTGTTTTTGGACATTATCTTACAAAATTGACCATCTATCCCCGATAAAATTTAACAATTATGTTTCGATCCCAGTAAATAATTTTCCTGGATCCATCACTGTGCTTCATCAACAACTTTACATGAGTTGGTACATGTATTAATTAAGATAATGGAAAAATTAACACGTGAGAGAGTAGTTGTTTTCAATAGCAAGTGAAAAATTGGACACTCCATGTGCCTCAAAATATATGCAAATATTGAGTCGCACACTTGCGAATGTGAATTTTTTAGTTATAAAATATTTTATTACGTATTAATAAAAAAATTGGTATGTTAAAAAAGCATATTGACATAAAGCTAAGACCGTCATAAATGTGAGCGTTAATTTTATATATTGGTAAAAATTGTGATCAAAGTGAAGCATGTGAATTAAGGTTAATAAAAAATGACACGACTCGTTAACTCGACTAGAAACCGAGATGAATTTAGAATGTTTGGGTTTAGGTTTCCATCCTGTTTAGTAAGCGGGTTGATTCGATACGATTCGTATATTAAACGATTTAGCTTAGAGTTGAACTTTATAACACATCCACTCCTTTATTACTTAAATTTCTATGCTAGTATCAATATTATTAGTTTTTCTTGTAATATTTGAAAATAAATTATATGTAGGAAGTCTAATATAGAACCGGTCTACACTAAACTTATTGTAGACCAGGGCCAAGTCGCAAAAGTTAAGGTTTCTTTAGCAAAGGTTAAATGTAGGTCACCAAAAGTTAAGGTTTTTCATAGCAAAAGTTAAAATTTTGTAACTAAAAGTTGAGGTTCAGCAATCAAAAGTTAAGTGTTATAAATGAAAAGTTAAGGTTTGTTTAGCAAAAGTTAAGATTTTGAAATTAAAAGTTAAGGTTTAGCCATCAAAAGTTAAGGATTTGCAATAAAAAATTAAGTGTTATGGGTGGAAAGTTAAGGTTACTTTAGCTAAAATTAAGATTTTGTAATGAGAAGTTAAGGTTTAGCCATCAAAAGTTAAATGTTATGAATGAAAAGTTAGAGTTTTATTATCAAAATAAATTGAATCCAACGTGCAAACTTATTGAAATCGAATAAAAAAAAACTACTGAAAATTCAAAGAAATTGTATAGGATGCCTTAATCTCAGTCCACAACTTGGTTTATCAAATCATCCCGCAATTCCAACCGATGCAAACTCGAACAATTCTCTAAACACCTCGATTATCGTATCATAAACCAATGAATTATTAGATTCGTCGCCAGAAACTGAAGGATCAACCGATTATGACCAATTTGGCTTGGGAACAACAGGGTGATCATGTGATTGGGAAGACAAGAAGAAGAGGAAACTATAGGAGGAGGAGCGAGGAAGTTGGTGACGCCCCAAAGTTGATGAGTTAGAGATTCTCTAAAATCAGTGAGATCATCCTTCACACCTTGTAGATCTCTTTCACTTTCCAAATCCTTAATCGCATTTACCAACGCAGGAGAATCATTTTATTTGAGATTTCGTCGTGGAAAATGTTTTCGTCGTCATCGTCAAACCTCAGAGATTTGGCGATGCAGCGAGCCAACCATGACATTTTATTTGATGTTTGAGGGATACATGGAAGATGAGTTGCGACTGCGGCTATAATTGATTATTATTGGGTCTACACTGTTTTTAGTTTGGACCGGGTCCACCCAAGAGTTTCTCAATTATATGAGGTAACCTTGTAGTTAAGGCATTATTCTTTTGTAATCCTCACGTTTGCATCCTTTTATCTATTAACTTTAAATTTGTATTTTGTAATTAAATTTCACGGAATGGATAACTCCGTTAATAAAGGGTAACTTAGGTTGATTGGGATTTTTGAGTTTCAAATTCATTTTCAGCCTTTGTTTGTGTTCAACCTTGTCCATCTTCGACGATCTTGAACCAAGTTCAATACTAACAGTTTTCACAACTCATTGAACTAAATACATTAATAACAAATTTAATAATCAAATAACCTCAGGGTCCGTTCTTTCCAACTTGCTTCTTGTATTTATTAAAAAAAATAAGTTCATATCAGTTAAGATAAGTTTAGACAGGTCAAATAAGGTCAGATAAGGTGAAATACGGCCTAATAAGATCGAATAATCAAATAATGTTGAATAAGGTTTCATCTAATAAGGTCAAATAAGATCGATAAGATTAATTAAAGTTGAATAATGTCTAAGACGAAAAAAAAATTAAGTTTAGATAATGTTAGGTAAGGTCAAGTAAGTTATAAGTTCAAATAATCAAAAATATATTGAAATGAACAAAGCCTCAACACTCATATAACCACCATAAATAACTCATAAGCAATCAAATATCCCAAATAAAATGACCACCGTAACAACAGAGGATTGATAAACATCTAACAAATAGATGTTTTAAAACATCTAACATGAACACATTAGTCATTTTACATGTTAAATGAGGGACAAAATAGTCCTTTTACATATTAAATGAGGGGTAAATGATCATTTTGACATGTAAAATAAGGGATAATATGATGAATTCAAGTATATTAAAACACCCCTAATTTAACATGGTATATACTTTGAAATATAGTGTCCAATACATAATAATATAGTATCCGAATTATGTAACATAAAGTATATACAAAGTACATAGTAATATAAACATATAGCGTCCAGAATTTAAGTTTTGTTATATGTTTTGGAAACATATGACCGTTAGATTTTTATTAGGGGTGAGCACATCTGAGTACCCGGTCATATTGCTTTGGGCCGGAACCGAAACTGGTTGGACCGGATACCTGGGAACTGGAACCGGATGGACCGGTTCCTTAATTTTTAGAATTGGAACCGTAACCGATCGGGACCGGTTCCTTGACCGGGTACCCGGTCCCGCAAAATTGATTGCTATTTGGTCTATTGGTCGGTTCCAATACCGTGTACCCGCTACCCAATTGCATTAAAAGCTATATTTTTCTTGTTTACCTAAAAATAAGCATCATACATAATATAATTTGACTCTTCCATTAACAAGTTCATCTTAAAAACCTTCAAGTCTTAAGCATACATTACACCATATTCCTCGCACAACAATATCTGGTAATGGAACTGGTAGAACTGGGTACCCAGTGGATATCGAGGTCTATAATATCACTACCTAGATTTGGACCCACTTCCAATCGAATCCTAATATTTGGATCTAGACCCAGTCCCAACAATTTCAGTTTCAGTTCCACTTCTCGTTTTAATCGATTCTGGGTCTGAAACCAAATACCCGACTTTTTTACCCACTCCTAATTTTTATGAGAGCTCCAATAACATTGTCAAACATCCTAATAACCAAAATTTATGGTTATGGATATAAGTAAATCCAAGTCATCATCCTACTTCATGCTTATATCATCAAGAGTGGCTGTCATCCACGTGGCCAACAAGCAAATGGGTTTGGTCACGGTCCATGTAAAGAACTAGAGAGAAAGAGGGGTTAGGCTTATGCCTACCCTACAAAAGGCCCAATGCTCCTAATCATTACTAGGAGTTCGCTTGCTCTATGTCACTCCCTCTTTACCTTTATTCTTTAGGGATGTACTAAGTATTATTGTTGTTTTTTCTTCAAGGAGTGTAGATCTCACCATGAAGTGTAATCAATTAGTTTGCATTTTATATAAGTTACAAGCATCCTCCTATAATCAAGAACTTAATGGCAAAAAGAAATAAAGCCTTTTGGTTTGCTTCCTACTGTTGTTTAAGGTAGTTTACTTGTACTATTATACTCCTACGCTTGATCTACTACTACTCATTTCTTCCAAATCTCCATTTCTCCCCCACTTGGTGTAATCAGCATGCGGTTTCTTTGAGGTCACACAAGAATACAAAATTGATCCAAACAACAATATGGTTGTGAAAAAGATAGCCACTTCTTCGATCATTAATTTATGGAGTTCACGAAAAGCTCATTTCCTTCAAGTGATTTGTCCCCCCCACGGCCCTACCTCACATCTTCAATATTCATACTTTACAAACCAATTGAGTTTATCATATCAAGGCTATAGAGGGAAACGTAAAACACATAAAACAAGTGTAGAATCTCAACACATACATGTATCATGATCGAGTCCTCTTGTCTCCTACTCCCCTTGTTTAATTGTCCAACCCCTATAAAAATGATATTACTCGTGAATAAAAATGATAAAGATAATATGTCATATTTGTACGTGTTGATATCATTTTTATACAATTTGAATGTTGAAGAACCAACTCTACTAATAAGGAAAGTGTATAGTTGTGGTAAGCACTATGTACTGGAGCCCGTAAGGATTTGTGACTTCATCTATAGTCTTTGAAGCAAAGTTGATTAGAGTTGCAAAATTAACGCTTTTGACGCAAAGATTGAAATATAACAAGTTCCAAATAGTGTTGACTTGCGGAAGTTGCAACGGTTTGCGGACAATTGCCGAATACAAGGCTCGACTCGCGGCCAACGCCTTTACTCGTGGATCGCACGACATTGTTTAGTCTTCGGTTAAGGTCCCTTGTATTTGCTTTTTTTAGAAATACGTTTAAGTGGTGTCAGTAAATAGCTAGCCATAAGCATCACGAAAACTTCGAGAGAGAGTATTACACCACTAACTCATACAATGATTAACAAAGGTAATAGAGAGATCCAAAGAATTAAGGAGTCTTGTGAGATTTATCAAACAATGTTTGAGTGAATTTCATTTCTATTAATTTGTAATCGCCTCAGTTATTAGTAAAAGAGTATTCCGTCATTAGAGGAGTAGCTATCATGTTGACAGTGAACAACGGTGTATTGTTGTTTGATTTACATGTTTCCATTTTAACAAATTGGTATTAGAGCTATTAATTGGTTGATCGATTTTGGGATGACAATAACAAGTATAAAGATTGAAAAGTTTACGAGAAGCGATAGCTTTAGGATATGGAAGATAAAGATGCCAGATTTGTTGAAACAATATGGTATTTGGAAACACAATTATATGATCCATATTATAAAAAAATCGCCCAATAAGAAACATTCTCCTATCTATGTCGATACATTAAGATTGAGTCTATCCATAAACCACAAAATTCACACTAAAGTCATGTTCCTTCACCTTAAAATAATAGCATTCAGTAAAAGAAAGTTAACTAAAAATAAATAACAACAAAGAAGAATAACAATAGGGAACTAGTATAACTAAGGGCCTATTCATTTCAGCTTAATTTCAATTCAGTTCAGTTCAGTTCAGTTCAATTCAGCTCCAATCAGTTCAGTTCAGTTCAGGTCAGCTCCATTCTTTTATAACCATTTTGTTAAATATTATTATGTTGGTCTAAATTATTTTACTAATTGCTCTTATTATTATTATTATTATTATTATTATTATTATTATTATTATTATTATATTATTATTATTATCATTTTTTTATATGATTATTATTAAGTATTATTATTATCTGTATATTATTTTGTTTATTATAGCTTTATTCATTATTATTACTATTATCATTAGGGAGGAACATGGTTTAGGTTAAAAGCATAAATAAACCCGCATTTTTAGCCCATAATCCAATCAAATCACGTCAAAATGATTTATGATGTAATTTTGCACGGTCCGACCCAATTATTATTTTATTACTAAATATTAATATATAATTAAATCTAATTATTAAAATAGTAATAATAATTTAATTCTTAGATATTTGTTGTTATAATCATCATCAGGTATTAATATATTAATACAAAGACTATAAAATAATAATTATTAATTATCATTATAATCATTAATCATTATTATTATTAATTTATGATTATTAATATTATTTATTATAATTATCATTTAAAAATATTAATAATTATTCATTATTATTATCTATAATCATAATTATTATTTAATATTCATACTGTTTAAATATTATTTATATATTTATTAAATTCAATTTAATTTAATTCAAGTCAATTCAGTTTAGTTTAGTTTAGTTTAGTTTAGTTTAGTTCAGTTCAACGCCAATCAATTCACTTCAGTTCAGTTCAGTTCAGCTCCAATAAGTCCAGTTCAGTTCAGTTCAGTTCAGCTCCAATCAGTTCAGTTCAGTTCAGTTCAGTTCAGCTCCAATCAGTTCAGTTCAGTTCAGTTGTTTTCAGTAAATCTAAACAGGCCCTAAGTTTAGTTGATCAGTAAAAATAATTTCAGTTTGTAAACTTAGGTGCAATTCAGTACAAATAAGTTTAGTTTAGCAAATATAAGTTTTGATCCGTAAAAATAAAGTGAAGTTAATCAGGCCTAAAAGATTCATTTTACACTAGTGATATTTGACCCGACAACTTATCAACCGGTGAAAAAACACCTTTCAACTGAAAAAATACTATTAAAATAAATTGATACTTTCTAATTTAAAGGTTTATTATTACCATCTAGTTGAAGTCGTGGGGGCTCAAATATCAAATACTAGATTTCTATGCACGAGATGCGTGCGACAACAATTTTATTATGAAATTTATAACCTACAATAGATAATTTTATGGATAGTCGCATTTTACCACTTAAACTTTTCATGTTTTTAGAAACTCCCACCTTAATGATTTTTTTTAGATTCCACCTACCATTTAAAATTTTATTAAAAACTTCCACCACTTAATGGTTTTTGTCAAATTCCATTAACAAAAAACCGTTAAGTGGGTCCCACATATACATTTCGTTAACAAAATGGAATTTGAAATAGTTGCAATTCTTTCCAAATAGTTGTAATTCGTTCCAAATTTAATCTGATCTAAATTTGTTGAGGATTTGCCCTTAAATTGGTGAAATTGATTTCAATTTCACCGTAAACTTATAATACATTAAATTGGTGAAATTGACTTCAATTTCAGCGTAAACTAATAATACAATGCATATTTGGGGGCCACTTTACGGTTTTGTTAACGGAATTTAACAAAATCATTAAGTGGTGGGAGTTTCTAATAAAATTGGGAATGATAGGTGGAAATTTAAAAGAAAAATTCATTAAGGTGGGAGTTTCTAAAACATGAAAATTTTAGGTGGTTTTGAACAAAAAAATCCTAATTTTATTTGCATACGATGTGTGTTTTGGCTACTATAACATGATAAAATATGAAGGTACACAACATATTTATTTTCAAGCTAAAGTCATTTTGGCTCATTTTTCTTTGAAAACATCCCTTACTCTCCACCATCAACTACAACTTCTGTTATATAGTACCCGGTAAGGTATTTTTTGCTCATTATCCAAATGAGAAAAAAATTGAAAAGTACTTGAAAATACTTTATCATATTTCTCACTCATGCTAAAATACTTTATCAGGATCAATTTGATCAAATGTGCCTTCACTTATGAACAATCAATTACTCATGTATTTCAAAATAAAAGATTTCAAAAGTTTATAAAAATATAGCAAAGTGGGTGTCTATCTATAGATCTCAAGAATAAATAATCGTTGATATTATTTTTAATTGTTTTTACTTCGTAGGTTTTTAGATATTTTAGTTAGAAGTTATGAACATCTTTTATTAAAAATCTGATGGCTAAATTTGAAAATAAAACTTAATTACTTAAGAAACTCATTAATTTATTTTAATTATTTTTCCTTTTTTTCTTTGGTGTCCACCCCCACCTTTTCACTTATATAATAGAGATAAATTAAAGGACATGAATTCACCTTTGAGCAAACTTAAATGGTATAATCACCATACTCACCACTTTTACCTTTCTTATTGGAATGAAGTTAAGTCAAATATCAGGAAGTGTTCAACTGTTCACTATACGCCTTACCCATTTACCTATCTTATGTGAATGAAGTTAAGCCAAATATCAGGAAGTGTTCACCATACGCCTTACCCATGAAGTTTATCCTAATTAATGATTAATGAGTTTAGGCAAACGATAATTATGAGCATGAATGCCGTCTTATGACAACATTGTGCATTGTGGATTTTGCATTGTGATCTGTGATGTTATGCTGTCTTTTATGGCATGTGCTTGAGTAACTTGGTACCAAGTATTTATATAAGAGCGCCGCTTTTCCATTATGACGTCGTCCTTGAAGTTTTACCTCATAAAATGCTTATGCAAGTCATTGGTGTTGACCCTGTAGCAGCCACATGAATGTGATTGAAGCTTCGTTGATCTATGACCATCTATCCAATAAGTAAAAGTAAGTCATCCAAATCTTATCCGAAGTAAAATCATCATCTTGTGAAAATGAAAGTTCAAACGCAGTCAGATATTAATGTCCATGTAAAAGAAAGATATGCTTTTAGTCTTTACCACAAATTATTAAAAAAAACTGTCTGATTTTAACATGAAATAAAACTCATTACATCTCATTCTAATTCTAATTGGACACTATTTATAGACAATTTCCACCAATCTGGGTGTCCCTTCTAGTCTCCTTCCTTTGCTTCACTTTTAGTACAAACTCTAATAAATAATTTTTAAAAATAACCGCCAGACTTACTGAATAAATTAAGCTAGTCACTAAATGAATATATCAAATGGGTCACGAAATGGATTAAACGAGTCACAAAATGGATTACACGGGTCACAAAATGGACTATACTAGTCATTATTTTCATAAAGACAGTTTGTTTTCTTCTTAATATTTGACTTGAGCCTCTGCCAAATTTTAATTTAAAAGTAAGGGGTCTCTTACAAGACTAGTTGAAGAATATTTTCTTTAAGTTTAGGGAGACCCTTATCTCAAGGTGAACCATAAATTTGAAATTAAATTGATAATTCAGATACATATCAGACTTGACATCAATTGATTGCGGCCTTATTCTCGTCAACTTAATTTCGTTGAAATAAACTTTTTTTTACTGAACTAAAGTTGCAGTTACTGAACTGAACTTAATAATACTGAAATGAGCTTATTTATATTGAACTCCTTAACAATTTATTAAGGATTAAAATTGGTTTTTCTTAGCCTTACCCAGAAACCAGCTCACAATGTTGATAATGAATCTTTAACAAAGAACAAAAGATCAAAGTTAATGCAGAAGAATACTATGATCTTTTCATAGTCTTTAAGTAAAGTAATCTCTACTGAGTTCCACCACCAACAGATTGAAATCTCCACGATCAACTGTTAGATAAAGAACCGAATTGTTAGTTTCTATGAAGGGAGGGTTTAATATCGAATAGGGAAATAAAAAAGAAAATACCCTTCTAAAATTTCATCCCCATCTCCGCCCGATCAGCTACGGTGGGGAGAATTTTAACCCAATCTCCGTCCCAACGAGTATGCAATTAAACTATCCCTATCCCATCAGTTACATGGGTCTCCCTTTCCATTTCACACCCGTCATATCCGTCGTACCCACCCCAACATTCGTTCCTTTTTTATTGAAGCATGTTAAACAAATTATGTTTGAAAATAATTTTTCTTCTTCAAAATATTAATTTATCAACTACTAGTCTACTAGATATATACTTAGTACTTTAGGAAAAAGGGAGGAACCGAGAGGGGCGGGGATGTGGCATGGGGATGGGGCATGACAGATGAGGATGGGGTGGGTACACCATAAAATGGGATAAAATCTACACCTTGCTCCATCACCATGGCGTGGATCTTTTTCCCCCATTCCCATCCCATCACTTGCGAAAACCTCCCTCCATCTCTGCCAAACTGGGGCGGATGTGGGATGTGGCACATGAACCCCGTCCCACTAGCATCCTAGATGAGTGAGAAGAAGCAAGTGACTGATTGAGAGTGAGTAGCGACATGAGGAGTGATAAGTCACTGAGATAGATTTAATTCTTTGAGAATATAACTGTTTTTCTTTTTTTGCTATTCACAAGTCTTCTGGCACGTGTGTTGCACATTATTTTTAGTAGAGTAGCATTACTTAGTAAAAATTACAATAAGAACCAATCAAACAATTTAAATAGACAATGTAATGAAGGATATCTCTTCACTTTCTCCCAAAGTTTTAATAAGCTAAAGGAATTGTTAATTACAATATGTCAACAAAAACAACGTGATTTGGTAATAACGCTTATGATATTCCAACTAATTTGTGGCCCTGAGTCCATTTTTCATATTTAATTGAGTTAGAATAATATCGTTTTTAATAATTAAAAATTTAAGGGCATAATTTAGGAACCAAGTAAACAATTTAAAAAGATCATGAAAGATTATAATGAAAGAATTTTTTTTACTTTTTACCAAAGTTTGATTAAGGTAAAAGGAAATGAAGACTAAGAAAATGAAATACTTCATCTTATCTATATCATGCATTTGATTGTAGTTTAATTCTTTATTGTCATTTAAACCCCACAATAATATTTATTTTGTGAAAAACATTAAGAGTGTGGTAGAGTAGTGGTTAAAAACTCTTTATTTCACATGTGGAGGGCATGGGTTCAAAACTTCATATTGACAACATATATAATTTTTTCTTTCTTGATTGTCATTTAAACTCCATAATAATATTTTTATTTGTGATAAGTGAATCATTAAGATTTTAAGAGTGTGATAGCGCAATGGTTAAAACTCTTCGTTTCATATGCGGAGGTCTTGGGTTTCAAACTATATATTGACAACATTTATAAATTTTTCTTATGGTAATTAAAAACCTATTGTCATAAGACCGGAATGAGGGCCAACAATCGGACTTTTCAAGACTGGGTCGGGCCGAGTCTGAGGACCAGTCGACCAAACTCATTTTGAGCACGCTCTGCATACAATGACGCTGAGTAGCTCCATTTCTGTTAGAGCATAACCACTAGTTGATCAAAAATTTGGGATCATCAATTAGTTTATTATTTTTTCTCTCTTCCACATCACTCCTCAAGATCTATTATTGATGATCTCATTATTTCTTTACCCAATAGATGATCTATAAGTTTGGATCTTCTCATTCTCTCTCCTACTTTGTACCATACTCCACCATACATTCTCTTTCCTCAATTACATCTCATCCATGTTTTTAATTAATTAAGAATAATTAATGAGTACTATTGTTTAATTAATTTATAAATTCGTGATTAAATAATATTAGCAAACTTAATATCCTTTATATGGTTAATGTTAATATCGTATTTAATTGTGTAATACGACAATTTAAAATTAATCATATTATAAATTGGATGATATTGCCGATTTTAAAATTTAATTATAAAAATACGCTACACAATTGCATTAATTTTTTTTAATACATTCTAAGACTAATGCATAATTAAGAACAATATTAAAAACATAGCAACTTGATTAGAATTTGTTTTGTCCGAATTCTAGCCAAATATTTTCTACTAGATCTGCTTTGAGAATTGAGATCAATTTGAGAATTGCGCTCACATTGAGAATTAGAGAGAAAATTATACTTTGGATTAGTTTGTGGTTGTCGAGGTTTTTTGGATTTTGAGGGGTTTTATTTTGCTAGTATTAGAATTATATTGATTGAGTAATATATTTTTGAGGGAGTGAATTAATGTTTAAAGAAAATAATCTTAAAAGATAAAAAGTATGAAAATTAGAGAGGTACCGAGGAATTAGCTCTAATCCCGAGGGTACCTCAGGAAATTTCCCTATTGTTATTTGTGATAAGTGAAACATATTAAGATTTAAGAGAGCGGTAGTGCAATGGTTAAAACTAGGGGTGTTCCGGGTACCTGAAAAAGTGGGTACCCGGTTATACGGGTGGTTGTTTACATGGCTCATGGCCCGACCCGAAAAATCTGGGTACCCGACTTGCAGGTACCCACTTTGTCCGAGTCCTGTCATCGGGTACCCATGACCCGAAACAAATTTAAAGACTGCTGATACAAATGAAAATCAGATGTAGGAAATTCAAAAATTTAATGTATTTCATCACTATTATTTTAGTTAGCCACTGCCCTAATTTATTTAGTGGAACTTAGTGTCATTGCCATCTCTAATAACTAAGAATTGCAATGTTCACAGTGGCAGTAGCTAAGATTTCTACAATATAATAACTACGAAACACACAACTGTGTCTAATGTGGAACTAATTAGGGATGGTAACGGGTGGGATTTGGGTCGGGTGAGACATCACCCGCATCCATCACCCGTTTAAATTAAGTCTCATCCATCCTTCCGTCACCCGAAAAACAATCACCCGTATTCCATCCATTTGTCACCCGTGGGTGAAACGGTTGGACCGTTTGACTATCCGTTTAAGAGAGCTTAACAAGAAATAGTTAATCAAAGTTGCAAAAAAAGACAATTTATACATTGATTTCATGTTAAATTACAATAATCTATAAGTTTATGGAAACATGTTAAAGAATGATAAAAAGGAAATATATATATTATACTAATGTAAAAAATGATGGTTTTCTTAAAAAATGTAAGAAATGGGTGATGGAGCGGGTGGTAAACGGGTGATGGGTGAAAAAGTTTCACCCTAATCCATCCATCACCCGACACCCGGCACCCACTCACCCGACTCCCGCTCACTCGACACCGGCTATCATCCATTTAATTTGGGTTTTCACCCTTTTATTTTTTTCGGGTGGAATGGGTGATAGAACATCAATTGGGTATTGTCATCTATAGAACTAATGCAAGCACATAAACTTCCGTGCATTAGGGAAAACACTACTACAGTTTACAATGGTCATTAAGTCAGTAATGACAAAAAATAAGTATAGACAATTATTTTAAAAATAGAGCAAAAAAAAGACTACCCGGGTCCGGCCCGTTAGTGAGACAAATATGGGAAAAGTACCGGGTTAATAGTACCCGGGGCAGCGGGTTGGGTCAAGCGGACACTCCTAGTTAAAAGTTTTCGTTTAACATGCGGAGGTCTTAGGTTCCTAACTATATATTGACGACATTTATAATTTTTTCTTATCATAATTGAAAACATATTGTACTAGCCTCATAGGGCCACTTAAGTCTAATATGGACCGGGTCTACATTCAACTTATTGTAAACCCGGCAAGTCACGTAAGCAAGCAAGCAACACTCTCACTCCTCACGTCACTCACCACATTCTCACTCACCGCATACTCACCGCGTTCTCACTCTCATTCTCGTCTCTCGCACTCTCGTCTCGCACTCTCACATTCTCGCTCCTCTCAAGCAGATTTAGGGTTTGATTTATGTGTTTTTGTCTCTCACAAGTTCGAAATTGTTAAGTTTTTTTCTCAATTTTATTGTTATGATTGTAATTTTTGTACTCCCACCATTTTAATGATAGATTTAGGGTTTTTTTTCGTTTTTCTCATTGATTTTATTATTTTGAGTTCTATGATAATTTTTTTTGGGGAATTTTATTTTTCTCTTGCTCTAATGCTCGAATTGGTAGTAATACAGTGTAATTTTTCTTGAATTTTTTAGTTAAAAGTTGAAGATGGGAAGAAAGTCAGTAGCCATTCATGGAGGAAGAAGTAAGAGGAAGGTTGATGAAACTTCTTCAAGCTATAATTTTCAACAAAATAGAATGAGTAAAAAAGAGAAACTCGAAACTTCTGATATCCATGAAACTGATGAACAACAATAAGTGTGGTATTTTTGACATTTAAATGATTGTGTTATGGTTGAGATATTCTTTTATGCAGTGTTTTTGATGTGTTTGTCCACTGTATTGGTTTCTTGAGTCTGAAAATCATGGAGGTTATTAAGGAGCATTTTGCAATAGATGGTTAGTAAATAAATGGCTTTGCATTTTAAGGTTAGTAAATAGGAGAGTTTTTTCTATAAGACTAGGGAAGTTTCGGAATTTGGATGGTCGCGGTGAAATAATTAAAGAACACGAAAACGGGGTGACCAGTGGTGGCGATGGTGTTGGTAGTAGTAGTAGTCAGTTAGATGCAAGGAGATGCTATTTTGACAATGCTCATAGCGTGGAAGTGAAGTTAGTTGAATAGCGTGTATGAAGTTAGTTGAATAGCGTGTATGATTTGTAATTGTAATGGAACAAGTAGAAGATACACCTTTTTGATAAGCCCTTTCATCTTGTAAAATTTGAACATTAATGCTCTTGTTTTAATGTTATGCTTTGCAAACTTTTTAATTATCAAAGACTTTCATGTAATTTTGTAATGAGTGCTTTATAAAATCCTGCCCTAGCATCTCCTTCTGAGACCAATAGCTTTATTCTCATTCTCGTGTCAAGGTTTATATTCATCGAAGCAATATAATCAAGTATTGATCAATCTACAATTCTTCCTAATTTCTCCTTGAAGCCCTGTTAATACATTAATATTTCCCATCTTAATAATAGAGTTTACAAATGATTCAAAGAAATACTGTCTGTTAGATGTATATGCCCAAACTCTCTCCTTTATTTCTCCACCTTGGTCTTCAAGCACGAGCACATGAATTCTGGTTAGCTTTCTATTAGAAAAATGAATTTTGGTTACACAGTTGCTAGTATGTCGTACTGGATTTGTAGCTGCCGCAAGTCCTGTAATGAGTCCAGTAATGAGCTTGTTTGTCTCATTTATGTGATATTGCCTCAGTTTGTAATTAGCTTGTTTTTATTCTTGCAGGAACTTAAAATTTTCTTGCAGACCGAGACCTTTGTATGAACTTATACGTGCATTATCTCCTGGACAAGTTGATGATAGTAAGTCCATAGGGTTTGGAGGTCTTTTAGAGTTAAAACTTGGTATTTTTTTCTAAGGATTTAGGTATTTGGTTATTGGATAGATTTAATGATGTGAGTTATATGTTAACTATAGGCCATTATATGATACAATTGACTCCTGACAATGTTCATGACACTTTTGGTTTGCCTAGAAATAAAGGAAATGTCGTTCTTGAGTCATTTCGAGACACAGAGTTGATTGCTAAATGGTATAGTAGATTTGATGTTAAGTTGACATCTAATGGCATTCCTTTGATACAATTGAAGGAGGTGATTACTCCTATTGATCTAGGATGCCTAAACCCACAGGTGAGGACTTCAAGCGGTTGTTTGTATTATACGCTTGTAGCACATTTTTGTGTCCGAAGTCTAATCGGACTGTAGATAATAGGCTGTTAGCTAGAGGAAGTAGATAGAATTATTACTTTTCATTGGTTTAGTTTTGTGTTGAAAATGACGGGGCAAGCAATACATCGTTGGAGGAAGAAGAAAGGGGAAAAATCTGATAAGATTGGAGGTTGTATATTATTTTGTGAGATGATGTATTTACATCGCTCTAAATTTCGAGGTTTTGTTGCATGTTCTAAACTTCCTCTGATTTCCTATTGGGACACTGATTCGTTTGAAAAAAGAGTAAAGAAAGAAAAGAAAGTTGGGTTTGGTACTTCTATTATGGATATGGATACTTATCCAGTTTGTGCTCGCTTAGAAGATGGACCATCTCAAGCTACTTTTCGACTGGTACCTCCTGAGCCAAGTAGTGGACCTTCAAGTACTACAAACAAGATTAAGTTTGATTTATCTGAAGGTGTACCAACTGATGAAGATATTCGAAAGATTGCACAGGATGTAAGTATTTCTATTGTAAAGTTAATCTTCAATATCTAAAAGTTATAGTTTTGTTAATTAAAAGTTAATGTTTAGAAATCAAAAGTTAAGGTTTTCTAATTACAAGTTAAGGTTCAGTAATCAAAAGTTAAGGTTTTACAATTCAAAAGTTTATGTTTCATTATCAAAAGTTATATGATGCTTGAATTCTTTTTGTTTTGTTTTGATGTTATTAAAAGTTAAAGTTTAATAATCAATAGTTAAATTTAATACATTAAAAGTTTAAGGTTCAGTAATTAAAAGTTAAGATTTTGTATTTTAAAGTTAAGGTTTAGCAATCAAAAGTTAAGGTTCAGTAATTAAAAGTTAAGGTTTTACAATCAAAAGTAAAGATTTTACAATCAAAAGTTAATGTTTTGCAATCAAAAGTTAATGTATCATTATTAAAAGTTATATGATGTTATGATTCTTTTTTGTTTTTTTTTGTTTTGTTTTTCTATTTGGTAGGAAATGCATTGTGAGTTGATGATGCTATCTAGAGGTTAGGATGTTGTTTCAAAAGTGCGCATTGCTCGTATTAATGCATCGAAGAATAGGCACAATTTGCATGCTAGTGATTCTACTATTACAGATAGTCAAACTTTCTTTTCCGATCCTATACAATATGCTATAGTTGATTAGATTGTTGAAGTAGTGACTACTTTGAAAAATGAGAGAGTCCAGCTTGAAGCAAACCTTGAAACACAAGGCGAGAAATTCGATCATGAGTCAAACTTTGATGTAGGAGGCGCCGTGTCAAGGGATGTACCTATTATCTTCCTGTCGTCTTTCATGAGAGGTATTAGCAAGGATATGGACGATGATGACATGATGAAATATCATGGAGTATGTGCTATTGCCTCCTTGATGATGAAATAGTAGATAGAAGGTCATACTTGCAACCTTTTCATAATTTACTTTTTGTAATATTTAGTTTTTATGTTTTTTGTATTAACAATGTTTTTTTTTTTTGTGTTTTCCAGTGAGATAGTTGTGAAGTTTAATGATGTATTTCACGTTCTTTGTAGAGAGGACTTATTTTGCATTGATAATGATAACATGATATCATTCAAGCTTGTCAAGTCTTTTGCTTTACTTATGAATGATCGTGAGCGGGTGAACACATTTGAGCCAAAAAGTTTTTATTTTGGAATAGAAAAAATTGTAAGTTGCTTCTATTTTTAAAAGGAAAATATGTTTTTAATAAGTCAACCTTTGGCCTGTCTTCTAATATTAAGTTAACCTTTGAATAATCCAGGAATAAGTAAACTTTGTAAGCGTATTGATTTTTAATAAGTTCAGGTGACCTGTAAGCTGAACAATAGGTAAAAAAAATTGACTTTGCTTCCCCTTTTGATCACCACTACGAACCACCACCATCCTACGAACCACGACCAAAACCATCTTGACTACCCACCCCACACCAACTCTACCTTGTCACCCATCCCACCCCTCCCTCCACCCATAAAACCACCCTCCCCCCACTGCCACCACTACTCCCTCCTACCGTAAAATTCAAACCAAACCATCCTAAGTTCCTAACCGCTCTATCTCCACTCCCTCCTCCCTTTGAATTACCACCACCACTACTCCCATCACTCCCAACCATCCTTGCTCCAAAGCACCTAAATTAGCACAGGCAGATAAAAGCCCCACTACAGTCACCTCCCACAACTATCCCCCAACCCTTAATCTTTCTAAACAAGTCAAATGCCTCCGAAAACTGCCTCCCATGTACATACCCAGTAATTAACGCGTTTTCATCAAACAGTAATGGGCATCATCACACGACGAACAATGAGAATAGATATGAACAAATGCAGTATTAATAAACAAGTCTGAGCTAAAACCCATCTTAATTACACAACAATGTAGTGATTTCCCTAATCTACAACGACGCAAATGAGCAGTTGATTTAATTACAGCTGGGAAAGTCAAACAATCGGGGGATATACCATATTTATGCATTTGTACATAGACAAACATTGAATGCCAGTGTTTTTTCAAGTGGGTGTAAATTCTAAGAACAAAGTTACAAAAATAAGAGTCAATAAAGATATGAAATTGATAAAAAATAAGAGCAGATGAAGAAAACCCATTTGAGGAAGTACAAGTATCAATAAGTTTCATAAGAGAAAGATGGTTTAAATGTTAGTTTATAATAATCATTTGGGTGAGAGTTTGGTTCATGTGAAATGGGTTTATGAGATTTTTCATGGCTAGTTCTAGCAGGATTTGAGTTGAGTTTATATAAGGTTTGAATTTGATAGATGAAGTTGAATTTGTTTTGATCTTTTTCTTGTTTGTGTTTTTAGCAGTGATTGTGAAGTCGAGTCAGGAGTGGAGGTGGGCGAACCCGATTGGGCAAACCCGGGAGTGTGAAGTGAGGAGAGGTTGAACCGGAAGATCCGGAGTGAAGAGACTGAGAAAGTTGGGTGTTTTAGGTGGTAAAGAACGTAGAAGATGCAATTTTGCGAGTGGTGTAGTGGTGGTTGGCAGCGATTTCTGGGACGAAGGACGAAATTTGCGGGTGGGGCAGCATTCTCGGAGGCTGGAGCTGGATTTCAGTGGTTTCTCGGCGGTCTGTTGGGGTTTGGATTGGTGGTGGGAGGTCTTGGAGGAGGTGTGGTTATTGTGGCTGAGTTGACGGGGAGGAGAGTGAGGGAAGAGGGAGGGAAATGTGCAAAAATTTAAAAAAATATTATTTAAACTTAAACCAATTAATACAAGTCATGTGTACCGTATACCTATAATAACAGGTTACCAACAAGTTATGACTTAATTTTGGAAGATGAGGTTACAAGGTTTACTTATTCCCGGATTATTCAAAGGTTAACTTAATATTAGAAGACGGGCCAAAAATTGACTTATTAAAAATAATTTTTCCTTTTTAAAATAACTTGTTTTATAATATGTAATTATACTTTTGATTAATTTTTTCCCCAATTTTTTGACAGATGCTTCTTGACAAATGTGTTGATCTGAATGATTCGCAAGAGGCTCAAGATGAGCTAAAGCATTCCTTCCAAGCTTGGATGAGTTTAATGATGCTTCGTGAGATTTGAAGAGTGTTAATATGGTGAAATTCTTTAGCTAATTTCAGACAAATGTGTCTCTCTTTCTTCTTTTCTGAAAAAAATTATGATTTGTTTTTGTAGATTTTTCTTCCAATGATACTCAAGGATCACTATTGCCTTCTTGTGGTCAATGTTGATTTGAAACTTCTTCAATTTGTAGACAACTGGACTTACAATCGTGACGATCTGCTCAACATTAGGACAGCTTCGTCAACATTGGTAATATATTATTTTGACTGATTGTATTTACTATATAGAAATCTGAGCTGTTTAATGATGCAAGAAAGTTGGTATGTTGTCATACCTGATGCACACTGCACACTTTCTGTTTCCTCTTTTTTTTTTCTTGACAAATGATGGTTCTGTTTAGACTATTCACAAATGATGGTTCTGTTTAGACTATTCACAAATGATGGTTCTATTTAGACTATTCACAAATGATGGTTCTGTTTAGACTTCAAACTGTTATGATGCTTTTCTTGATAGTATTATGCTGTGTGGTTTGTGTTGATTTTTCTCTCATAAACTTTTAGTGAATTGTATAACTAAAAGTTAAGGCTTAGTAACTAAAAGTTAAGGTTCAGTAACTAAAAGTTATATTTTTTAGTTCAAAAGTTAAGGTTTTAAGTTTAAAAGTTATAGTTTTAGTTTCAAAGTTATTTTGTGTGTGAGCTCATTATTATTCATAGGAAAATTTGCACAGAACCACCTTAAGTTTGCCAATATTTGTAAACTCCCACCTTTATGATTTTTTTTCTTATATTACCACCTAAACTTTGCCAAACCTTTATAAACTCCCACCTTTTGACGGAAGTTTCCTAACTCCGTTGACTTTGGACCCCACATCAGTCCAATCTTTTGCTTTTCCCTCTAAATTCCTCATTTCCCCATTCATCTCTTTATCTCTTCCTCTTTCCACCATTGATGACTTACTTTTGAGCTTAAGTTATGCCACATCTAACCCAAAATTCATATCTATCCTCTAACAAAAAAACTCAATTTTTTTTCTCGTTTCTTTTCTTTAAAGTTTCAACCAAAAGACTCAAACTTTATTGCTTTTATTGCTTGCTGGTCATAGATATGGGTCTCTTTCATGGTTCATCCCCTATTTCAAGTCAATACAATCGAGTAACCGAGCATTTGCAAAATTAGTGAAAGATTTGAACTACCCAGTTAACAAATTCAATGGAGATTTAGCAGAAGATTATCTTTCATACAATTTGAACATATTAGATGCTTTAAATTCAATCAGTTCTTCGATTTCTCATCTGGGTATATGTCGTTTAACACTCACACATACTATAAGTTTAATCCCTGTTTCACCTTCTTTAGCACTTCATCATATGAAACCAATCAAACCCAGAAAATTGAAGCTGGAAATTGCTAGAAAATGAGTGTTGGAAGGTTCAATTTGTGATAAAGAAAGGGTGATTGATATCACGTATTTATATAGACTTTTATCCCTTATTTACAAGCTAATTTGAGCGTCTTTGGAGCTCTTGGGAGCTATTTTATGGTAACTATCGTATATAGTTGTGGTTTTATTGTTTTAGTGTTGAATTGTAGGTTTTAGGGAGTTTTCTCCTTATTCCCGAGCTATTTGGAAGCAACCACGGCTTTACGAGATGTTACGAGGCATGTAGGATGGCTCATGAGCTTTATGGGTAGTTTAGGAGGTCCCAAGACCTCTAAACGTGAAGAATTGAGAGCTAAAGAGTCAAAAGGAGTTTTCTGTACTCTGATCGGGCAAAAATGGCCCGATCGGGCGAAGAATTAATGATCGGGTGTGAGAGTTGCGGACCTGATCGGGCAAGCTTTGCCCGACCCGATCGGGCGAGACACCAAAAGTTACGCGTTAGCTAGTTCTGCCCCAGACCCGATCGAGTGTATTGTGCCCGACCCGATCGGGCGAGCTCCATTTATGTTGCTGCTGTGCTGCTACGCCAAGACCAAGCTGGGCTAAGCAATATGCGTGGACCCGATGAGCCACCCTGCCCGGTTTTGTGCTACAAGCTCTTCGACTGCTGCTGCCATGATCCAAAGAGCGTGGTCGAAATTTTCACTAAGGGCCCGATCGGGTGGCTTTGTGCCCGATCGGGTCCCTTGCCCGAAAACGCGTATTTGCTAATTTTTATCCAGATTTAGTTAGACTTTGGGGGGTATTATAAATACCTTTTCCTCATTATTTTAGAGACATCTTTGATTCTAGTTTTATTTCTCATAGTTCTTAGCTTAGTTTAAACACTTTAGATTAGATTAAAGGTCATTGAACCTATTCGATTTCAATAAAAGTTCCTGCTTTCTATCAATTGGTATTCTTCTTTACTCTAATCTCTTTTATTATTCTTAATTGCTTAGCTTAAGTTTTTAATCATTCATGATGCAATTATTAGGGTTTTTAATTAGTTTTGTTATTGTCAATTCAATTATGAGTGAGTAATCCTCTTTCTAGGGTTTTAGATAGGGAAGCCATGTTTATACCATGATTGTTATTTAGATTTATATCAATTTATAGGGCTTGATTAGGGTGATTGTGATGTGGTTTGTTCTTAATTAGTGATTAATGTTAGTGTACAATTTTATTGATTGCTTGTGGTTAATAGTTGTTTGCACAGATCTGTCTTACGACTAGAGGCCTAGGACACATCAGTAGTTCTGATTAGGTTAGTGAACATGCGGCGTATGTTGAACTATGAGCGTTGAGTCTTAACCATAGCTCAACACATGCTCTAATCACTTGACTCATGACTTAGGTTTTGATAGTAGTTGACCTTATTTGATTGGTATAATCATGGTGGACCGACCTAATACCCTAGGCTTTTATTCCATAGTTAAATCCTCGGTTTAATTTGTCTTCCTTAGCTTAATCTTTAGTTCAGTTAATTCTTCCCTGATTTCATCTAAAGTAGCTGATTGATTGAATATTAATTTAGAAACTATGTCTCCCTGTGGATTCGACCCTGCTTCCATTGACTACCATACTTAGAGGACTGTAGGTTTATCTTTGATTAGGTGATACGACTAAATCCTATCAAATTTTGGCGCCGTTGCCGGGGAGACGGCTAGTTTTCTAAGTTTTTATTTGATTATTTGGTCTACTTCTCTGTACCTCGTTGGAACTTCATTGTTCCAATTGAGGTACGTTTTACTGCTTCTTTTTGTTTCTTTTTTATGCCTAGGTCTCAAAGAAATGGTTCCCCCATTCCAGCGGATCCCGATCTTACTAGGACAATTAGGCGGATTCGAAAGAAAAATCAGAGAGAAAAGCAGTCTGTTCAGCTGAACACCTCTGGATCAGACACCTCGAGTTCAGTTATGTCTAAATCACTGAATTCGTATGGGGTGCCCAACCCATATGGTATTTCCACTGGACCACCAATGCCCACCATCGCCGCTAACAATTTCGAGATTAAGCCTGGACTCATCAACATGTTTCAGCAAAATCAGTTTGGTGGCCATCCTACTGAAGATTCGGCCAATCATTTGTAGAGATTTCAATAACTCTGCCGAACTGTAAAGCATCAAGGGGTCACACCTGAGCAATTGAAGGTCATGCTTTTCGAGATTTCACTCCGAGACAGAGCTCAAAAGTGGTTCAATGACATCAAAGTGTCTAAATGGTCGGAGATTTCTGCTGCATTCCTGAGAGAGTATTATCTACCCACAAAGATAGCAGAAATCAAAAATAAACTAGCCACGTCAAGAGCCTGATGAAACACTTCGGGAAGCGTGGGCTAGGTTTAGAGATTTACAGAGAGAGTGTCCACACCACAACATGAACAAATGGTTCTTGACGCAGACATTCTACAATGGTCTGCAGCCTCACACGAAGAGTACTGTTGATTCGTCTGCAGGAGGAGTTTTTCTGGACAAGGAAGTGGATGTAGGCTATGAGTTTCTATCAAACCTCGCAGCCAATAATCATTCCACTTCCCGCAGCCTCACGAGGAAAGTACTGGAGGTAGATGCTATAGCATTATTGACTTCGCAGATACCGAAGCTGAGTCAGTAGATTAACACCTTCAGTTCCTCTTCCTCAGCAGCACCTCCTCTGAGTATTAATGATATGTCTGCCGCAGCACCCATTACCTCATCTTACTGCGAGGTATGTGGTGTTCAGGGTCACTTTGGGCATGACTGTCAGTTCAGTCAACATCAAATGGAGCAGGCAAATGGATTTCAACAGAGACAACCAAATTTCCCACCCCCACAAAACCATTCTAAACCCTCATACCATCAAACCCCACAAAATTTCCAAAGACCACCACCACAAAACTTCCATCATCCCAATAACTTCCAAACTTCACAAAATTTCCACACCCCACCTCCACAAAACAATAACCCACAAGAGCCTCCCATATCTGAAGTGATGAAGCTGATGTTGAGCATGCAAAAGGCTAATGAGGAGGCACAAAGAGCCCAAGAGCGACAAATGCTAGCTATGCAAAGAGCTAATGAGGAAGCACAAAGAGCCCAAGAGAAGCACATCAAACTTCTCGAGACGCAAGTTACACAATTAGCAAGCACTAACGCTCAGAGGCGTCAAGGGGAATTGCCAGGGAAACCCATTAAGAGAGAACATGTGAATGCCATCACTCTTAGTAGTGGCATTGCTTATGATGCTCCTCCATTGCCCGTTGATGAGGTTACCCCAACTGCGGGGAAGAAGAGGGTGGTAGAGGAAGGAAAAAGGAAGAATTCGACGTCTGCAGAAGCTGAACAGACAGGGAAGAAAAAGGAGAAGGTTTATGAAACGCCTTTTACATCAAGGCTACCTTTTCCTCACAGGATGCAACAATCAAAGGTCGATCAGCAGTTTGGTAAGTTCTTGACTATGGTCAAGAACCTTGAGGTAACGATTCCATTCACAGATTTAATTACCCAAGTCCCCGTTTATGCAAAATTTCTGAAAGATATGATAACTAAGAAAAGAGACTTTGGTGGGGTAGAACGTGTCGCTCTTACTGAAGAGTGCAATGCTTTTATTCAAAATAAAACCCCACCAAAGTTAAAAGATCCTGGTAGTTTTTCTATACCCTGCCATCTTGGACCTATTTTTATTGATAAAGCTTTGTGTGATTTAGGTGCTTCTGTTTCGGTTATGCCTTTATCTGTTTATAAGAAAATGAATATGGGAGAACTTAAATGCACACAAATCACTTTACAGATGGCTGATCGTTCTATAAAATACCCTCTAGGTGTTTTAGAGGACGTCCCTGTTAGGGTTGGGAAATTCTATATTCCTGTTGATTTTGTGGTGCTAGATATGGATGAGGATGCCCAGGTTCCTATTTTTTTTGGTAGGCCGTTTTTGTGTACTGCTGGTGCTGTCATTGATGTCAAGTCTGGTTCTTTAACTCTGAGTGTTGGTGATGATAAAGTAATTTTTAAACTAACAAATGCTGTTAAGGCACCTATGCTAGAACAATCTTGTTGCAGGGATGAGGTTTTGGATGAAGTAGGTGTGGAGAAGGTTCCAACTACACCTAAGTTTGCCTCACCGTCTGGAGGTATTATCAAGAACATTTGGAGGAGAAAGATGTTTGATGAGGGTGGCTCTCATTTCTTAGCCCCTCCTATTTGAGAGATGGAGGATTATGGTCCTGCGGGACCTTTATAAACCAGTACTGTGCGAGAGGCAACTCGTATTCTTTCCCTTTTTCCTTTTTTTTATTTTTATTTTTATTTTTATTTTTATTTTTTGTGAGCGAGAGTGAGGATACTAACGTTGTTTTCCTCTTAGCATCGTCCTTTGTTACCTTTTGGCATTGAGGACACTGCCAAGTTCAGCTTGGGGGAGGAAATCTGTTTGTATTCTCTATCTCTTTTACTGCTTTCTAGGATAGATTTACTGCTTTCGAAAAATTCTGAAAAAAATAAAAAATATATGGTTCCCATGACTGGTTTAGTTGCCTCCCTGTGCCCTGTTTTGCTCTTATTGAAAATGATTTGACTCTGTTTTCTGGATAGCTAGGCATTTGTGATCTTGAGGCCATGATTTGATGTTTGATTGCTATGATTTCGAGCGATTTTGGATTATATTAGACTACATTGTGCTGAATGCCTGAATTGGTTAGACTGTGAGGCCTCTTTGTAAGCCTATTGGATTTATATTATTATCCTGTCTATTCTTGTGTGTTAGTTCCTCTTTAGTGGATTGATCTTGACTTTGACTTCGTACTTGTCTGATTTTCGATGACTTGTAGCATTTGCTGTGATAGAGGCGTTCTTTTGTCTAATTCTTGAGCCTCAGAGTGAATTTTTTGATATATTTTTATCCTCCTTAGCCCCGCTGAGCCTAATGACTTGTTTCATGTTACCTAAACCCTTATTATGAGCCTATGACCTTCATTTCATATTATTTTCAAGCCTAGGTTGGGGGAGCTTTTGTATAGGTTGATGTTGAGAATTGGTTTCATGGTTTGGTTTGGTTGTGGAGGAATTAAAAGTGTATTTGTTGTGGTTTGAGTGTGAGAAAAAGAAAAGAAAAAGCAAAATTAGAGTTGCGTGAATGAAGTTTCAGAAAAATGAAATAAAAGTTCAAAAGGATTCAAAGTTCTTTCATTCACGTATGTTCTTAAAGAAAAATTCGCTTCATTGCTTGGAAATTGGGTTTGTTGTGATTTTAAATTGATTTATGAGAGTTGGGTTATTTTACGCGGTTTTGTGGTGTTGTTGGGAGTTGTGTAGGCCATCTTAGGCCTTGTTTGAATGATTCATGCTCCCCCTTTCTTGGTTTTTCCACCACATTACCCAAAAGTATTCCCTACCTCTCACCTAAGCCCCATTACAACCCTATTAAGTCCTCTTGAGCTCGTGTCTGCATTGTTCATTTGATTGATTTTGAGTAAGTTTGTCAAAGTTAAAGAGTATTTCTGCTAATTGAGTCAACTTGACTAGGATGAGCGTCATTTAACCTTCCTAAACACATGAGAGTGTGAGTGGGAAGGACATTTATGGTCGGGTTGGTGAGTGTTCGGGCATATTCTTTGCCTGCCACAAAAATTGAGAGGATTGACACCCTTGTGAGAGCCTTTTCAGGATTTGTATGCCTTGTGGATGCTTGACTTTGATAAATTGCTTGGACGTTTGGTGGCTGGATGAAATTGATTAGCCAAACTTGAATTATGCCTGCTTGAACGATTCTTAGTCTTGAAAATGTTTTGAGCTTTGATTGATTTTTATCTATGGGGTGAGGCAATCTATTCCATGTTCATGTTCTGTTTGCTTGAGGACAAGCAAATGTTTAGCTTGGGGGAGTTTGATATCACGTATTTATATAGACTTTTCTCCCTTATTTACAAGCTAATTTGTGCGTCTTTGGAGCTTTTTTTGCTAACTATCGTATATAGTTGTGGTTTTGTTGTTTTAGTGTTGAATTGCAGGTTTTAGGGAGTTTTCTCCTTGTTCCCGAACTATTTGGAAGCAACCACGGCTTTAAGAGATGTTACGAGGCATGTAGGATGGCTCATGACCTTTATGGCTAGTTTAGGAGGTCCCAAGAAATGGTGAATAAAGAGGTTATTGCTTTTTTTTCATAGGTAATGGCTAGGAGAAGTGAGTTAATTGATTGTGTTAGGCTTTTAAAAGGAAATCAACAGTTAGAGGAAGATGCAGAGATTAGAGAGATGAATGGGGAAATGAGGAGTTTGGAAGGAAAACAAAAGTTTGGACTGATGTGGGGCCCACAATTAATGGAGTTAGGAAAATTCCGTTAAAAGGTGGGAGTTTATTAAGGTTTGCTAAAGTTTAGGTGGTAATTTAAGGAAAAAAATCATAAAGGTGGGAGTTTAAAAATATTGGCAAACTTAAGGTGGTTCTGTGCAAATTTTCCTTATTCATATTTCAATAGTGTTCAACACTTTCTTCATTTCTTAAAGATGAATGATAATTGAGCTTTCAACTCACTTTAGAGGACCTCTTTTAGCTTATTTCATTTACTTTCATCCTTATTTTGTCCCATTTCTTCACCTTTTTAGTCCTTTTTGATTTGATCAAGTTCTCTACTTCTTTTGACAATTTTGGCCATTACACCTCTCTTAGGACGTATTTCGCACGTGTTTTCATTGCATCATATTTTGCAGGTGATCTCAGGATCGTGCTATTGGTCGTGATTGTTGGAAAGTGGAAATGAGAACCTTTGTGCCCCTCTCCCATGATGATACAAGAAGAAGAAGAAGAATAGAGGCCCAACGTACTTGGAGCGGGAGCTCCCACACTCAACGGAGCGGGCGTTCCTTATTGAGCACCAGGATCAGATTCTGACCAAGACCCTGGAGCGGGCGCTCCAAAGGTTTTCTAGGTCCATTTTGCCCTTTTTTGCATGTAATTGGGGGAGGTATAAATGCCTCTCCCCAACTTTTGGACAACAACTTTTAGCATATTTACTTTGTTTTAAAAATCCTAACTTAGCTCTTAGAGTTTAGAAGTCATTTATTGCTCTTAGTTGGTGATTTTTGAAGAATTGAAGCTCCATTAATGGAAGTTAATGTTTGTAAGTTGATTCTCTAACTTTTATTTCAATTAAAGTTACTTCTTTTTGACATATTTTCCTTTATTCCTTCCTTTTGGTGTGAACCCTCTCTTTCACAATCATTGTTGTTTAACTTTGTTGATTCTCTAGTATACTTTAACTTTTGAAATGGAATCTTTGTTTGAAATGCATATTACTATGGATTGTGAGTAGTTCACTTTCTAGAGTTTGGGCCAGAACCCTCATTAAGGCCATGGTTTGTGCTTGAATTTAGTGATTCATGCTAGTGGAAAAATGCTCAATTGCATCGGCATGCTAGTTGCAGTTTAGAGGTGGTGCGTTTCAAGCAAAATAATTTACACCGGGCTAAGTTACTTTGCAGCGGGCGAAAATTCAAACGCTACAAAATACTTAGTTGTAGCGGGCTTTAAGTTTGCCCGTTGCAAAAGGTCAGGTCAAAATAGTTTGACTAAGCTTTACACCGTTGCAAAAACTCGAGCCTCCCCTTTTCGTCACAGTAACCACTTCCTTCCACCAAATCTGGATGAGCGATAAACCCTCTCTCTCTATCGACTCGAAAACTTCTCAAATCTAAATGAACGATAACCCGTAAACTCCTCCAATCTGAATGAATGTCGATTGAAAAACCACTCCTCGTTACACAATCTGCTTCAGCTTTATCTTCACAATCACTCCTCGTTCATCAAATCGAGACACCATTGCCGCCTTTCGCCTCCTTCCTTGGTAATTACCTTTTGCTATTTACTATATTCTACTATTAATTTTAGTTACTTGTATCTAGTAATTTAGTTGTGTTGTTATTTTTGGTATTTGTTCAAATGAAATTAGGTTAAATTTTATGGTTGAATTTTAATTGAAAGGGTTAAAAGTGTGGAAAAGTTAATTTTTTTATTGCTGAAAGTTCTTATTCATTTTAGGTTATTAGTGAATTGAATGGATTTGATTAATTATGTGCTTACCTTTTCTTATACAAATTAGGTTTATCAGTAAATTGAACTAGGTTTGATTAAATGTTTGAAATTTGGTTCATATTTGGGGGTTAATTCATATTGTTCTTGGATCGTTGGATTTGATTTCTTTGCTTACAAAATTTACAGTTGAGTAGTTGCAATACTTGCAAGTCAAAGATATCATTTGCAGAGAATATGTGATGGTGTTTTATTTCCTGTAGCTATAATGTCCATCAGACTGATTTAAAAATGCTGCTTTTTTATCCATATTTACATTGTGTTGTTCCTAGAAGTTTTGTCCATTCACAAACTGGACAATCTGTTCTAGTATGTGAATGCTCTAGTAAGGCATAAATAAAGTGAATTTCTGCATGATTCGAATCTGTGTAGTGTAGATCTCATACTCGTCAATTCCTTGTCTTTATTTATAATGCAACGAGGAGCCTCATTCGTTGTTTTTTGCCGGCTTCTTTAGGGAATGTGTTTATGCTCATTGCAATTTAGTGACAGTAAAAAGTTTAGTGACAGCAATTTAGTTCCTTGAAACTTAAAGTTTCCTATCTAAATAACATCTTCCAAAACAACATGAGTAGCTTGCTTGGAGAGGGTTGGGTAAGTGGGAGGTAAGTAAACCTATCATAGTTCATCTAGTACACTAAGGTACATTTTTCCCCTTGAAAATTGAGAAAATCTTCAACCTGTTTTTTTTGTTATATTTGGACTTGTTTACTTGTGTTAGTTATGGGTACATATTAAAGTATTGGCACTGCTAGCTTGTGAAAAGCCACACGTGGTTAGTCCATAGTTTTGATTTGTACATAGTGAGATGGGGGAGTTGTTGTACATATGGGAAAGATGACTAGCTTAGTAAAAGCTTTAGGGGAAACTTCCAGGGAGGTATAGTTCTTTGCTTTTATAATATTAGTTGGATTTGGTTTCATACACTGTTGTGATTTTCCAGTTTAGAGAAAACTTGCATGGAGCTCAGCTCGAGTAAGATCTGTAGATCCATATTAATTACAACAACATGGGGCTGGAGATGACACAAGTGATGTTTTCAGGCTAGAGGTAAAGGTCTTATCCTCTTGATAATAGTTGTGTTTGCTTAATCTTCCATGTTGAAGGAGTCCTTAACCTTTCAAATGTTGTGTTTGGGTAAAAGGAAGAAGATCTTATCTGTTTTCCAAGCATTATAATTTTGAGGTGGCTTGAAGCTTATTTTATCGTGTGTGTTGGAGGAGATAATAACAAATTTGTCATGGCTGTTTTGATATACATTGCTAGTCTGTTGATTCCATGTATGCTTAGTTGTGATTTAAAGGAAATATTTAGTGTAATATATTAATCTATTACCAATGGAGCTGACAAGTATCAAATTTGGGTTTCAATTGCTTAGTAGACTTCATATACTTCCTCCGCTTTTTATTACTTGCATTATTTTCCACTTTTGGAAGTTGCAAATTACTTGCATCATTTCCTTTTATGAAAATACTTCCTCTCTATCTCTCTCCAATCACATGGGTCCCCTTTTTTCCCTCTCTCTATCTCTCTCCTCTCCTTAATTCATGTGCACATGCTCAATGATGCAATTATAAAAAAAACAGAGGAAGTATATTTTATGTTTTGAGAAATTGCACGTTATTGATGTTTTTTAAATACGCAATTAACGTGTTACAGATTTTTTAGCGGAATAAGTTATTAGTGTTCTCATACTTTCAAGATTGAATATTATTGATATAGGATATTTATCTAGTGGACAAGGCAAAGGCCTGTTGCTTTGTTCTTTGATTTGAGAATGAGAGACAGTGGCCAATTTTCATGTTGAGAAAATACAAGAAGTATGATTTATTTTTATAATATCGTGCGACTAATGTGTAGACTTTTGTTATGGCCTCATGGGTTAATACATACTTTCTATGAACAAGAATGGGGATTCTCCACAAAAGTGGGCTATATATGTTATGAAGGTGTTGTGGGTTGTTAAAAATGGTGGCAGAACTTATGGGGTAACTATTGAAGATTAAAAGTCATACAATGCTATGTGAAATGTAATTTCTTACGTTTGAATTTAGTCCCTAATTCGTTGAGTTTGATTTTCAGGCTTGAGAATACCATTAACTATGGTCTTGAAAGGGTTTTCGCTATTGGATATATGAAGGGATACCGTCAGTAAGTTCTTCACCATGTTCATGGTAATGGTTTGGATATGTAGATTAAGAGAGTTTCTAGAGATATGGAAAAAACACAGGATACTATGATTCCTGTAATCTCAATGTATTAGATACTACGATTCTTGTAATTTCATTGTATTCTTCATGTAACTTTAGGGTATTATTTATCTTTATTATTACTTTTTTTAACAAATCCTTAATAATAGTTCAACTTATTTGTTGGAATATTTGTTTTTAATTTTTTATTTATTTTTTATTTTGAAGATGGGTATTTGCAGCGGGCATCACCAAAGCCTGCTGCAAATGATAACATTATTTGTAAGCCCGCTGCAAATACTATAGTATTTGTAGCGGTTCAAGCACGTTGAAAATACTTTTAGTATTTGCAGCTATGGTTGTTGCATTGATCAAAAACGCTGCAATAAGTCACTTTTGGCGCGTTACAATTGCTACTTTTATTAGGGTTGGTTGTTGAACAAATGGGGTGCTTCATTGTATGCTTTTGTGATTGATCACCATAGAAGTTGTTTCCAATCTTTGCAATGAAGGATCGAACGATGAAGTTGTGTGAGATTCCCCTTTGTTTACTTGACTAAATGGCCATGAAAATAGGAAGTTCTAGTCTTGAGTTTTGTCACTTATTCTTAATCCTTAGGCTAGGGTTAATGCCATGAAGATAGGAATTAACACCTTGTCTAAGAGCTCCTTCTTAGCTCGAAAGAGTAATTAGGGGACTTTAGTTGACCGACTACTCTCTCCCCTAATCAATGGTTTCCTTTGATGTTGAAGCATGATCTATGGTCACAATGAGTGGTAATGCCCTTACCCTAGTGCTTTAATCATATATATTTATTCCCTCGTAAATCCAATTTGCATAATTTAACTCTTTTTAGTTGTCTTAGTCTTAATTAAAACAATTCTTGACCCTCCTTTGGTTACCCTTAGTTTATTCGACCACAATATTCGGTGACCGTACTTGCCCTTTCTACTTAGCTAGAGAGATCGAGATAGAATTATCTTTGTTAGGCTCGACGACGGCCTATCAAATTTTGGCGCCGTTGCCGGGGAGGCATAGTGTAACATTGAATAATTATTGCTGAATGATACTAAGTTCTTTTATTTATTTGGTCTATTTTTGTTTTCACCATATCTTTCTCTTATCTTACTAGTCAGTGCTAACGTTCTCTTTAGTTGTGCTTGACTGTGCATGACTTGGAGGAATCAACGATCACCTCTCCTTCCAATTGATCATGAGCTTAAGAAAACTTTGCGAACCCGAGTTCCGTGACCACCTCAAGTCAATGATCAATCCGAGTTCACTATCCAATTCTCCACTAGTGACTCGGGAGAGACTAGTGAAACAAGTACAATGGGGGATGAAGAGATGGCACGACCTCCGGTGAGACTACTTCGTGATTATGGGCATCCCGAAGCTTTTGAGTTTCGAAGTGGTATCTTGCTTCTGACTACCACGGCCAACAATTTTGAGTTCTCACCTCATCTCATACGCATGATAAAGGCCGACCAATTCGGTGGTGAGAAGAATGAGTGTCCATTCACTCATTTGGATAACTTCTTGGAGTTGTGTGCCACCATTAAACACAACAATGTCACCGCCGAGTTCATCAAAATGCATATGTTCAGCTTCTTGAATCAGGACAAAACAAAGTATTGGTTGAAGTCAATTCCGGAAGGTTCATTGACAAATTGGGACCAAGTTGCCAAAGCATTTTTGACAAAGTACTGTCCACTGGAGAAGTCTTCGGAAATGAGGAGAAAAATTTCCAGCTTCTCTCAAGATGAAGATGAAACATTGAGTGAAGCTTGGGAAAGGTTTGAAGAATTGATTCGTACTTGTCCTCATCATGGTTTCAACCAATGGCTCGTTGTGCAAAGCTTCTATGATGGTCTTACGCCGGTTTCTAGAGCCAATTTAGATTAGGGGGCCGATGGTGAACCTAAAAAGCTTCCCATTGAGAATGTTGAAGAAATGATCGACGAAGTGGCAAAGAATTATGCTTGGGGTGGAGAGAGAAGGCAAAATGGAGCTAGAAAAGGAGTGAAGCATGAGTTAAAGAGTATCAATCTTTTGGCTTCAAAGGTAGATCTCTTGACTAGGAGATTAGAGAAGGCCAATTTTGCATCTTCTAGCTCTTCTTGTGAGACTTGTGATGGAGTTGATCATACCGCTTCATATTGTGTGTTTAACATGGAACAAGCTGCTATGATGGGAGCTAGAAATGACCCTTATTCTCCAACTTAAAATCAAGGTTGGAGAAACCACCCAAACTTTGGTTGGAGGCAAAACAGCCAAGGTCCACAAAACAACCAAAACACCACTGAAAACTCATTTCAACCCCCTTCTCAACCTCACCAACCACCATTTAGGCCTCCTGGCTTTCATCAAACACAACCACCTCATCAAAGACCTTCCTACAACCAACCCCCTCAACAAAAATCTAGCCTTGAGTCGGTTTTCGAAACATTTATGACACAACAAACAAAGGCTAATGCGGAGAATGATAGGAGGCACCATGAGCTATCTTCCTCACTTCAACAAGTTCAAGCTCACAACAAGATGATTGAGACACAATTGTGAGAAGCAAGATGGGTAGTGAAGAGGTTGAAAGAGAGCTACAAAAAGAGATTGAGTGACAAAAATAAAGGGGTTGAACAAGCCCCTATGAAGGTGTACAAGCCTCCAATTCCATTTCCTCACCGAGTCACTAAGAAGAAGTTGAATGAGAAAATTTCAAAGTTCTTATAGGTCATGAAGGGCCTACAAATTAACATTCCTTTTCTTCATGCCATGTCCCAAATGCCGGCATATGCAAAGTTCTTGAAAGAACTATTATCCAACAAGGCACGGCTTGAAGAAAGTACCACGGTATCATTACCAATGGAAGTGAGAGCAATCATTCAAAACAAACTCCCTAAGAACTATAGTGATCCCGGAAGCTTCATCATTCCGGTGAAGCTAGGAGATTTACAAGCAAAGAATGCACTTTGTGACCTTGGGGAGAGTGCGAGTCTAATGCCTCTATCTATGGCAAAACAGTTGAATGTTGGAGACTTGAAACCAACTAGGATGTCTATTTTGCTTGCGGATAGATCCATGAGGCTTCCATTAGGTATGTTGGAAAATGTGCCGTTGCAAATCGGGCGGGTTTTTGTTCCTTGCGATTTCGTGGTGATGGAAATGGAGGATCATGATATGCCTCTTATTCTTGGAGACGTTCTTGAAGACCGTCAGGGTGGTCATTGATGTAAAGAATGGGAGGTTGACCATGAATGTGGGTAATGAGAGAATGGAATTCATATTCCCTCAATTTATGAAGGCCCCCATGATAGATGAATTATATCGAATCGACACTTTGGAGGAAGAGTTAGATGAGTTCAAAGCCATGCTTTTGATGAAAGACCCTTTACAAAGGGTGTTGAATGAAGGAGTGATAGAAGAGAATGAAAAAGTTTTGGCCTATGAGAGGCAACTTGAGGAGGCATCAATCCACCACCCTTGCAATGGAGAATTTAAGACAACTAGATCGGTAGTTAAGGAGGAGAACTCCACGCCTCCTCCCAAGGTAGAACTAAAACCTCTTCCTTCTTCCCTCAAATATGCTTTTCTTTGTCCGGATGAGACTTATCCAGTTATTGTCAAGGCTTCGCTTGATGACATTTCTCTTTATAGACTTATTGATGTTTTGAGAAAAAATCGAAGTGTCATTGGTTACACCATTGATGATATCAAGGGGATAAGCCCTTCGTTATGTATGCATCGTATTCTACTTGATGATGATCATGCTTCTTCGATTGAGCCTCAAAAGAGTTTAAAACCAAACATGAAAGAAGTTATAAAAAAAGAAGTGCTCAAACTCCTTGAAGCGCACATTATCTACCCTATCTCCGATAGCAAGTGGGTAAGCCCGGTTCAATTTGTTCCAAAAAAGGGTGGCATGACCGTCATCAAGAATGATAAGGGGCAGACCATCTCTACAAGATCGGTAACCGGGTGGAGGATGTTTATAGAAAATTGAACAAAAACACCCGGAAAGACCATTTTCCTCTCCCCTTTATCGACCAAATGTTAGAGCGGTTATCCAAGCATAGTCACTTTTGTTTCTTGGAAGGGTACTCCGGATTTTTCCAAATCCCGATCCTACCCAAAGACCAAGTGAAGACTACTTTTACATGTCCCTTTGGCACCTTTTCTTATCGAAGGATGACATTTGGGCTACGCGCCCTCTGCATTTCAACGATGCATGACTTCTATTTTTTCCGATATGCTTGAGTCCTCGATTGAGGTTTTTATGGATGATTTTTCGGTGTGCGGTTCATCTTTTGACACATGTCTTGCAAATCTTGTGAATGTGTTGAAACGTTTTCAAGAGGTGAACCTTGTCTTGAATTGGGAAAAATGTCACTTCATGGTGGAAGAAGGCATACTTCTTGGTCATTTCATCTCAGGGGCATTGAGGTTGATAGGGCCAAAGTTGAAGTGATTGAGCGTCTCCCGCCCTCTACAAATGTGAAAGGGGTGAGGAGCTTTCTTGGCCATGCCGGTTTTTACCGCCGTTTTATAAAAGATTTCTCAAAAATTGCCAAGCCTTTCACTCAACTTTTGGCTAAAGATGCCCCATTTGTTTTACTAATGATTGTTTGCTAGCATTTTATAGCTTGAAAGAAGGATTAATTTGGCTCCTATCATCCAACCTCCGAATTGGGATCTCCCGTTTGAGCTCATGTGTGATGCATCGGACTGTGCGGTTGGGGCCTTTCTTGGCCAAAGAAGAGATGGGAAGCTTCATGCTATCGACTACTCTAGCAAGATTTTGTATGATGCCTAAAAGAATTATGCCACCACCGAGAAGGAGCTCCTAGCTATTATGCATGCTATGGAGAAGTTACGGTCTTACTTGGTTGGCTCTAAAGTGATCATCTTCACCGATCACTCGGCCTTGAAGTACCTTTTGAGCAAGAAGACGCCAAGCCTCGTTTGATAAGGTGGATTCTTCTCTTGCAAGAGTTCGATATTGAGATCTAGGACAAGAAGCAGGCGGAAAATGTTGTAGCGGACCATCTATCTAGGCTCCCTTTGGTTGATGGTGAACTCGAATCATTACCAATTGATGACTCATTTCCAGACAACAAGCTCTTTGCCGTTCTCACCACACCGGCTCCTTGGTATGCCGATATTGCCAACTTCATCTCTTGTGGCATTCTACCCCCTAATCTCTCAAGTCAATAAAAGAAGCGGTTCCTTTATGAGGCCCGGAGCTATGTGTGGGATGACGTCTTGTTGTACAAGTTAGGCCCTGATGATATCTATAAGAGATGTATTCCGGATAATTAAATTCAAAATGTGATCAAGATGTCTCACTCCTCACCTTGTGGAGGCCATATGAGTGCTAACAAAACGGTGGCCAAGATTTTACAATGCGGCTTCTTTTGGCCAACGATGTTCAAAGATGTATGAAGGTGATCAAGGCTTGTAACCGTTGTCAACGGATGGGGAATATCTCAAATGCCACTAAACAATATCTTGGAATTGGAAATTTTTGACGTTTGGGGCATTGACTTCATGGGACGCTTTCCCTCTTCTTGTGGCAACAAATATATCTTGGTGGCCGTTGACTATGTTTCTAAGTGGGTAGAAGCCATCGCATTCCCAACAAACGACTCCAAGGTCGTCATGAAATTGTTTAAGAAGATCATTTTCACAAGGTTTGGGGTGTCACATGCTATTATTAGTGATGGAGGATCACATTTTGCCAAAAGGTCCTTCCAAGCACTCATTGCGAAGTATGGTGTAATGCACAAGGTTGCTCTAGCCTATCACCCTCAAACAAGCGGTCAAGTTGAGCTATCAAATAGGGAAATCAAAGCTATTCTTGAAAAGACGGTGGATCGGTCTTGTAACACCCTCCAAATTTGAACCTTTTAAAATAGCTAAAAATACTTATTTCAGAAGAATCACAGTTCAAACTCGGAGGCTGTTACCACCCGTTTACCCTTTAAGAGAGTAAACGAAGGTTAAACAAACAAAATATAACTAACTTCAAACTATTAAAAGAATAAACTTGAGAGAAAGCTTATTAATATTACAACTTAAAATTAACTAAACATCCGAACTCGAGAATTCAACTAAAGGTCAAACTATGTAGGTGAATTTACTAAAGCTCCCTCACTCGTGATCCCACCATTCCAACCTGCAAAATAATATGAAAACAAACAAGGGAGACAAAGTTCCCAAAATCAGATAAACTGAGTAATTCGACTCTATCCCGTAAAAGTAATTAATTTAAAATAAGTTTTTACGTTTAAAAGATTAATATAATTAAGAGTAAATTAGATAATTTAATTACAAGAACTAAACGTTCAAACAATAATATATTCAACATCCAACATTAACTAAAACATTAATTTATTAGAAGGGAAATGCGAACGCCAGTAGGTCGGGGCATTCCCCTATTATCCACCTACTTCAACAAGAGGTCGTCACCCCATTAAACAGTTCATGGCCAATAATCAAGGTCCCTAGTGTGCACACCCCTTCTACTTGGATCACAACAAATAGAAGGAAGACAATAGTTTCAGACAGAATAGTAAAGTAACCAAACCTATAGGTAGCTGTACTACCATATAGGGCAACCTGTTCAACACCCATAAGGGCTTTTATTTCCCCCATTAGTACCATTACGTAAAACAAAATAATTTAATCAAGTCAAGATCGATAATAAAGTTCATTCCACTGAACTCAATAATTTCCAAAGTTCCAATATTAAAATGACCATATTCGAGACTCAATTCATATATTTAACTTATAACATTCAACTTCAATAATCATGGTCATATATAGTAGTAATTCTAAAAGCATAATAAAATAGTTAATAATAATGAATAACAACATCAATAATAGTGATAATAGTAGTAGTAGTAACGTAATAAAACTATTTTATATCCAATGTTCAACTTAATTTCAAATCGCGCAATCATAATATCCAATAGAAACTTTTCTCAACGGGTTTAGAGTTTTGATAGACATCGAGATTACCTCATGTAGTATAGATCAGACCAAAGATCGTCTCTAAAGCTCCGATTATGGAATGTCCGATAAGATAGTTTGGTACAAAAGTCGGGTTAACGGAACCAATTGATCACTAATGCAAAAACCCCAATGATTTAAAGAAATACTCATGTATGACACCCTTTTAAAATACTAAGTAACTAGTCAAAAATCTTCATTTTCAAAAGCTAAATATCATAAGGTCATTATTTAAATAATATTTTTCAAAAGTAAAAGAAAAGATAGAAAAAAACAAAAGAAAAGGAAATAAAGGAAATGAGAAGTTAAAAAAACAAAACTTACTGATTCTATGAATCAGATTTCCAAAATCAAGACAAAAAAAAAACGAAACAGAGGAAGGAAGAAAAGAGAAGAAGAGAAGAAGAAATAGAAAGAGAGGGAAGGGGTGGCCGTGTGGTTGTCCGGCCAGCCGGATCTGGCGGCGCCACCACGGTCCACAAATGGGTAAAGTTACTTTTTTTTTCCTCTTGTTTTTGGTTTTCTCTGTTTCTGATTTTCTGGTATAACAAAGAAATGGTGAAAGAATAGGAGGTTGAGTTTACCCATTGAAGGTTATAGTGAAGTGAAGAGATGGTGGTATTGTATTTATAGTGAATTTGGGGGAAGCAATTCAAGAAGAAAGGGAGAGATTCATGGCCAAATTTGAGCATTCAATCAAGTAGGGAGGAATTAAAGGTTGCAAATGACATAAAATGGGAAAGGATAAGGGTTGACTGATTTTCTAATTGAATTGGGTTGATGGAGGAAATTTGGAAATTTCCATTTCAAGAGCAAATGCAAACGTATGGAAGCTTTGATTTTTATTTTCTTTTTTTTTTCTAAAATAAATGAGGTTCAAAAACCCAAAACTATTTTTTTTTAATAAAATAATATTTATTCCTGCTCAAATAGACTTAAAGAACTAATAAAAGTAATGAATGAATAATTTTAAAATATTTATTCCACCAGAGTACTAATTATAACATCTTAAAAAGTAGTAATCGTATTTTCCGAAATAATATACTAATATATGTTTAAGAGCATTATTTTAAAATTTTAATAAAATTTCGGGCTGTTACAGGTCTAGGAAGGATTGGTCTCTCAAGCTAGATGACATTTTTTGGGTGTATCGGACCGCCTTCAAAACCTCTATTGGAACTACACCCTATAAGCTTGTTTACGGTAAGTCATGTCATTTGTCGGTGGAACTTGAGCACCGCGCTCATTAGGCTATTAAATTTCTTAATTTTGACTTACAAGCTTCGGGGGAGAAGAGGCTTCTTGATCTTCATGCCTTGGAAGAGTTGAGAAGGGATGCCTATGAGAGTGCAAGAATTTACAAGGAGAAAACAAAAGTTTGGCATGACAAACACATCATCAAAAGAGAGTTCAAGGTTGGTGATAAGGTCTTGTTCTATAACTCCCGGTTGAGGTTATTCACGGGCAAGTTAAAGTCAAGGTGGAGCGGACCTTTCACGGTAAAGCAAGTATTCTCATATGGAGCGATTGAGATAGGAGGGGATGACATTAAATTGTTCAAGGTGAACGGTCAACGATTGAAAATATACTATGAAGGCACCCCCATTGAAGAAGCTCATTCCATTCATTTGGATGAATTTGATCTCATCACCGTCCATGGTCGAGAAAGGAAACCCAAAGTCGAGCTAAAGACTCTAAATTAGCGCTTATCGGGAGGCAGCCCGAATATTTGAAAAAAGAAAAAAATGAAAATTAGAAAAGAAAAAAACAAAAGCAGAGAAAAAAATAAAGTGAAGAGAGTGTGAGAGAAAAAAAGAAAAGAAAAAGAAAGGGGATTTCAAAAAAAGAGAAAAAAGGGAGAAGAAGCAGCGGAAAAACCTGGAGCGGGCGCTCCAGCCTCCAGGTCCTTCAGGAGCGGGCGCTCCATTTTGTTTTTCGGAGGCAGTAGCTGCCTCAAATTTTGGAGCGAGCGCTCCAGCCCCTTTGGGAGCAGGCGCTCCGCCCAATTTATCCGTTTTTTTTTTTTTTCTCTTGGTCCGGTTTTCACCCACACCTTTACCCCCTTTCCTCCCTTTTCTCTCTTCACTTATCATCATCTTCAAACCCCCAACTTTTCACATTTTCTTCATCTTCCTTCCTCAACCTCCATTTTTACTACATTCAACCTCTTAAAACACCCTCAAAACTTCACCAAAACCCACAACCACCTTCACAAAAATTTCTCCTTTCTTCCTCCTCTACACACTACTACCATTTTTGTCCACCGAAACTCAAATTTTTTAAAATCTCTAAAACGCTAAGGTTGGGTTTTTGGCTCTCAAAGGAAGATACCAAGGTTCTAGTTGGTGGAGAACAAGTTCTAAAGTTCAAAGAGGAGTTTTACTCCAAATTTCTTCCCCCTTTTAAAAAGGGAGGTAACTTCTTCACCTTTTATTTTCCTTCATCTCTATATTTTGATAATTTTGAGTTTATTCTGAATATGTGTGGATTTGTTGTGGTTTATCTGGTAGATCTAGGTAGATTTTCTTTGTGTTGAATAAATTTGTCATTGTTATCTTCATTTTTGGGACTTGTATGCATTTGTAGGCTTGGTTGAGACTTAGAGTGTCATAGTTGGTTGTGATTGTGGGTTGAGTTTCTAACCTATTCTTTAAGACTTAGGAACCATTTGTCTTCTTCCCATCTAGTAAGAAATGGCCTCTAATGCTTTAATACAATTGAAAAAATGAGCTAAACGCGTCCTAACACCACCCCCGTCACCACCACAAGTAGACGTCCCCCCACTTAGACTTGTAAATAAAACCCAAAAAGCTCACCATCTTTCCCTCTCCTCCCGAACACTTTGTGCCTCCCTATTCTATCATGAGGACACTTGCCGAGCTTTAGGGATCGACCAAGATGTTAGAGGCCTTGCCAAAACCCTTGGTTGGACCGACTTTCTTGGTAAAGCACCCCTCACCCACCCTCGCCTCGTGTTTGAATTCCTCTATACTCTCCATTTTGCTTCACACCCTTTTCTTTTATGGTCATCCAAGTCTTGGTCTATAATATTTAGCTTCTTGACTTTGGTTCGTCTCAGTTAGATGCAGGCAACGCTACCTGGCTCTGATACCATAAAGAGTATCAACCAGTGAATGAAGGAGAAAATAGAGAGAAGAAGAATGTTGGCGGAAGAAGGCTCGTTCGATCTGGCAGCATTCAAGAGTCGCTCGTTCAACTATTGCACTTTGGAGGTGTTTAAACTCGGTCATTTTTATGAGTGTGATTGTAGATGGACATTGCTTTGATGTTGGCATGCTTTTGTTGCTTTGATTGATTGAGGATGTTGATGAATTGATTTATTGATGGTGATATTTGCTTGGATACTGACGGTTCATTAGAGAGGTTGTTGCTCCCATTGAAAAATCGAAATTCCCAAATATCCAAATCCCTAAAAATCCAAATTCCCACAAATCCAAATTTCTTTTTCCTTTTAGTCCCTTTTTCTTTCTTTCCAGAAGCAAAACAAAACAAAAAAATAATCCCACAAAAGAAGAAAAAGATTTTCCCCTTTTAGTAGAGTTTTGTAATTTCCTTTTTTTTTTTCCTTTGGATGAAACTTGTCTTGTAAATATTGGAGTGTGCAATACTTGATTGAATAAACTCGATATGTTAAGAATTTGTGAATGAATTAGATTCCTTTGAATAAGCCTAAACTCCGTGCATGGTCGGCTAGTTTTGGAAAAACCCTTGGAACATGTGAGATCTTAGCTTGGGGGGTTTGTGGTTAAAGGAGTCGTTTCCTCCAAGTGATTTGAACCCTGAAGCGATGATACTCTTGTTTGAACCTTGGTGAGATTTCTTTTGGGCCTTCCACATTGGGCCCATCATCACATAGGTCGCCGATCTTCTTTGAGCGTAATTGTTCCTTGTCAAAGGTGTCTAGATCGAGAACTTGAATAGTGACTTTCGAATCCGCGATCCAACCACCCTTAGAATATGATTGAGGTGTTTTCTTTTATTTTCTTTTTTCCTTTTTCCTTCTTTCTTTTCATATTTGGTGTCCATGTAAATAAAACTACAACAAACCTACCCTCTCTCCTCACTCCAAAAACACTCCTCATTTGACCACTCACTTAAACCTTGCTAAAAGCTTAACCACACAATAATAATACCATGTATCCTTGTATGCTAGTGAAGTGAGTAGCTGTGAAAATCGAGTTGTAATTGAAGGCAATTCAAAGTGAGTGCTTGTGTTTCTAGTACAAAAAAAAAACAAAAAAAGAAGAAGAGATGTAATGAAAAAAAAGAGAGAAAAGAAAAAGCAAAAGACTTCAAAAATAAAGTTCATGGAACCCCAAAGCTAGAGTTCGAAATAAAAGTTGGATGATATCTTGGTATAGTATGGTGTTGGTCCTTTGAGTAGTTAAGTGATATGTTTCACTTCACTAGCACAAACCTAAGCATCACAAAGCCAAATTGCATCCTACCCTCTCACCCGACTTCCTTCCTTCTAACCAATAAAGCCCTCTTGATTCTTACTTGTGGATTGGATCTTTGTCGGAGAAGAGAGTCACATTTCAAGCATATGGAGAGGATACCTTGTGATGAGATGATGAGAGACCCCACTTTCTCACCTTCATGCTACTTTTATAGCACCCTCACGGTCGCCTAGTGAAATCGACGTGTAAGGTCGATATGAGCTTGGGGGGAGACGCGATAGATTGGTTGAACAATCTAAAGTCGAGCATTGTTCCATTTGGTTTGCTAGGTCGAAGTTGTTACGCTCTAATTCTATCCTTTGGCATCCATCTCATTCACTATGTTTGACTATATTGGGATTGTTCGAATCATGCATGTGCACCTCCTTGAGCAAGTTTTCCCTAATCCTTTCTCTATCACCATTGTTGAATTGCTTAGGGACAAGCAATTGGCAAGCTTGAGGGAGTTTGATAAGTGAGCTTTCAACTCACTTTAGAGGACCTCTTTTAGCTTATTTCATTTACTTTCATCCTTATTTTGTCCCATTTCTTCACCTTTTTACTCCTTATATATTTTATCAAGTTCTCTACCTCTTTTGACAATTTTGGCCATTACACCTCTCTTCGGACGTATTTTGCACGTGTTTTCTTTGCATCTTATTTTGCAGGTGATCTCGGGATCGTGCTATTGGTCGTGATTGTTGAAAAGTTGAAATGAGAACTTTTGTGCCCCTCTCCCATGATGATATAAGAAGAAGAAGAAGAAAAGAGGCCCAACGTACTTGGAGCACCAGGATCAGTTTCTGACCAAAACCCTGTAGCGGGCGCTCCAGGTCCTTTGGGAGGACCTGGAGCGCTCCAAAGGTTTTCTGGGCCCATTTTGCCCTTTTTTCGCATGTAATTGGGGGAGGTATAAAAGCCTCTCCCAAACTTTTGGACAACAACTTTTAGGATATTTACTTAGTTTTAAAAACCCTAACTTAGTTCTTAGGGTGTAAAAGTCATTTTTTGCTCTTAGTTGGTGATTTTTGAAGAATTGAAGCTCCATTAATGGTAGTTAATGTTTTTAAGTTGATTCTCTAATTTTCATTTCAATTAAAGTTACTTTTTTGTCATCTATTCCTTTATTCCTTCCTTTTGATGTGAACCCTATCTTTTACAATCATTTTTGTTTAACTTTGTTGATTCTCTACTTTACTTTAAATTTTGAAATGGAATCTTTATTTGAAATGCATATTACTATGAATTGTGAGTAGTTCACTTTCTAGGGTTTGGGCCAAAACCCTCATTAAGGCCATGGTTTGTGCTTGAATTGAGTGATTCATGCTTAAGGTTGGTTGTTGAACAAATGGAGTGCTTCATTGTATGTTTTTGTGATTGATCACCATAGAAGTTGTTTCCAATCTTTGCAATGAAGGATCGAAAGATGAAGTTGTATGGGATTCCCCTTTGTTTACTTGACTAAATGACCATGAAAATAGGAAGTTCTAGTCTTGAGTCAATTTTGTCACTTATTCTCAATCCTTAAGCTAGGGTTAATGCCATGAAAATAGGAATTAACACCTTGTCTAAGAGCTCCTTCTTAGCTCCTAAGACTAATTAGGGAACTTTAGTTAACCGACTACTCTCTCCCCTAATCAATGGTTTCCCTTGATGTTCAAGCATGATCTATGGTCACAATGAGTGGTAATGCCCTTTCCCTAGTGCTTTAATCATATATTTATACCCTCGTTAATCCAATTTGCATAATTTAACTCTTTTTAGTTGTCTTAGTCTTAATTCAAACAATTCTTGACCCTCCTTTGGTTACCCTTAGTTTATTCGACCATAAAAATTCGGTGCTTGACCTTACCTCTCTGTAGATACGACCCTACTTGCCCTTTCTACTTAGTTAGAGAGATCGAGATAGGATTGTCTTTGTTTGTCTCGACGACGGCCTATCAATGAAGACCATCCACTTGTTCAACCCATGACGGAGCATGAATTTGATAAAGTGAATTTGGATTTCCAAACAAAGACCAAAGTGCATAACTATGATAGTGGTGTATACTTGATGGGGAATATGGAACAATTTGAAGGTCTTCCCTTTACTTCTGATCTTAATAAGGTGAGATATTGATGTAAATTAGTAGCCTTGAACCCTTTCATTAGTTTTAAATTTTATAATCTTAATTCTCCTTGTTATCGTTATTGTCATTAACTCTTTGTTTTGGGTCTTGTTAAAGGCTACAAGAAGACGTGTGCATCGTGGCAATATATGCGTTGGTCTTTCGGATTTAAATTTTGTTAGGAAAAATGTTCTTGAAGCTGTGGAAAACTTCAACACAAAGAAACCAGAGTATGAGTCTGGTATTCTACAAAGGGAGAAGGATAAGGTTGAAAAGTTGAAGCAATAAGCTGCCGAGGAGAAGAAAAGGATTGTTGAGGAGAAGAAAAGGGTGGCTGTGAGAAGAAGAAGAAGAAAGTTGATGGAAAGCAAAATTGTTGAACCTAATTATGTAGATGACAACTTTTCTTGTAAAAATGTTAGTCTAACTATGTGACATTGTTGATACATGATCAGTGACCGAACTGAAAAGATCTTTTCCCTTTTGCGTTTTATGCTAGTTACTAATGCGTTTTTGGTTGGCACTGGGAAACTATCATTGTACATGCGCTAGTCGCCGTTGATATGGAGCTGGGATATTACTGTATATCCAATTGCTTGGACGAATTATTCAAGTTTTTTATGGTAGAATGTTCGCTGTCAAGAGTGTAAAACTCAGATGTGTGATGTGTGATGGACGAATTATTCAAGTTTTTCAGTTTTGCTTAGTCATAGTTCAGAAGCCTCTTTTGAATATGTATGTTGTACCTACCTTTTAATCCTCTTTTTATAATGCAATTGTTATAATGGATAATGCTAATGATAATTTACAATAGTTTAATTTTTATCAGATTATTATTAGCTAATACATTGCATTACCTTTGTGCAATATATCCTTTTAGATACTTAATCTTAACTTTTAGCTACATTATATTGAATAAAAGTTAATATTAAGTGTAAAGTTAAGGTTAAGTAGCTAAAAGTTAACATTTAGTAACTAAAGTTAAGATTAAGTAGCTAAAAATTAAGATTAAGTAACTAAAAGTTAAGATTAATTGACTAAAGTTCAGTGACTAAAAGTTAAGATATTGTAGCTAAAATTTAAGATAAAGTAGCAAAAAGTTAAGGTTTAGTAACTAAAAGTTAAAGTTAAGTAACTAAGAGTTAAGGTTTAGTAACTAAAAGTTAAGGTCAAGTAACTAAAAGTTAAGGTTTAGTAACTAAAAGTTAAGGTTAAGTGACTAAAAGTTAATATAATGTAGCTAAAAGTTAATATAATGTAACTAAAAGTTAAGGTTGGGTAATTAAAAGTTAAGGTTCAGTACCTAAAAGTTAAGGTTCAGTGACTAAAAGTTAAGGTTTAGTAACTAAAAGTTAAGGTTTAGTAACTAAAAGTTAAGTCACAAAAACTAAAAGTTAAGATTGGGTAACTAAAAGTTAAGTCACAAAAACTAAAATTGAAGATTGGGTAACTAAAAGTTAAGATTTGGTAACTAAAAGCTAAAGATCAGTGACTAAACATTAAGTCACAGAAACTAAAAGTCAAGATTTGGTAGCTAAAAGTTAAGATAATGTAGCTAAAAGTTAAGCAATCGAAACTAAAAGTTAAGGTATTGTAATCAAAATTAATTCATGCCATATAACGTCTATAATATGAGAGTACATAAAACATAGCATAACGTCAGTAAAAAAACATCATTAATCTATTCTTCACTTAAACTCCAATGTTTAAGTCAAACATAGTAAAAATGGTTATCAAAATAAATGAGAATTTGGTGTTTTTGCTCCGAATTCCTTTATTTGTGCTATTATCTCTTTGCTCTTCTTATTATCAAAATTTCCGGGCATTCTCTTGCTGCTACCATTTGTTTTGACCGTATTGGATGGAGGACATAAAGGAGATTCGAAGAAACCGAGCTTGAACTTGTTTCTGTTTCTGAATTTGTAGGGATTTCCACGTCTTCACTTGAAATTATTTCTTGAATTCCTACCAAGTCCCTTTTGTAACTTTCTTCAATGATCTTTTTTGCAGCTTCATTTTTGTGGCTCTTTAGGATCAAGTAGTAGTACTTCCTTATCATTTAACGCCAAGGTGTATAGTTATTGATCATTCCTTGTCCTTGCTTCTTTTTCTCAACTATATACCAAACCTCAGACTTTGCATACTTTGTTCATCTTATGGATATGTACTTATGAGGAATCCTCGTAACATAATGCATGTAAAGAATTATGACACAATGATAACAAAGCCAACCAGATTCCTCAAAGTTCTTGCATGAGCATTCGATGATCTCACTAGCGGGATTGTACGTTACTTTGTGTGAGAAATCCAAGTAATCTTGAAGTTGAACAAGATATATCTTTGTTTGCCCCTCTGTCCTAAGTAGCTCAGGTTCTGTACCGATTGCAACTTTGAATTCTTCCTCAAAATCCTCAAAAAGTGTGAGTATATATCTCGGAAGCATGTTTTAGTAGTCCTGTCAATGGAAGCTCTGAACTAGGTTTAGACCTAGAGTAGTTGAACTCATCACTCTCTTCATTCCTTCTCTAATTTCTTATCATTCCATCAAATATTGTACTTCCTCCGTTTTTTTTAAATGTGACACTTTCTATTTTAGGAAGTTTTAAATTAAATGTGACACTTTCTTTTTTGGTCAATAAGTTCTCTCTATCTCTCTCCTCTCACATGGGTCCCCTTATTTTTTTCTCTCTATCTCTTTCCTTCCCAAAAATTGCCTAGGAGTCCGTGAATCTAAAAGTGTCACATTTAAATAAAAACGGAGGAAGTAAAAAATTCTGTAAGGTTGGTTTGCGCATTAGAATTGAACCCAATTGCACGATTCGTGCTTCGCTTCTTTGAGATGATAGGATACCAGCAGAAAAGAAATCCTTACTGAGAGATGTTGACCACTTGTGCCTAAGTGAGTATAACCTTTTGAACCATTTATCATCTTGCAGCTCATACTTTACAATCATTACATGACAACAAGTTTCAAACTCAATCTCATTAGCACAACCTCTTAAGCATTTTTGAAAGTATATCCTTGAATGTCATTTTGACTTGAGTAAGCCAAACCTACTCACAAATATTTTGCTCCAAATACCATTGACAAAGCCTATGCCTAACCTCTGAAAAAACCTATGCATAGAAAAATGAAACTTGTAAGTCATGGAAAGTAAACGTAAAACTATCAAAAGTCAGTGTTCAAAAGTTAAGTTATATACATCAAAAGTTAAGTTTTACAGAAAAAACTATTTTGATGTAAATTTGGGTTTAAACTGTTGAATTGCATTTGACATTGCTTTGTCTTGGTCCGTGAAAATTGTGGTTGGAGATTTTCCACCCATTGCCTTTTTGAATGTCTCAAAGAGCCAAACAAAAGAAGGTATGGTCTCATCTCCCAAAAATGCACAACCAAACATTGTGTTCTTCCAATGATTGTTGATGGCTCGATGCCTACAAAAGGTGCACAAATGAGGTTGTACTTGTTTTTTCGATATGTCGTATCAAAAACCATCACATCACCATAAATGGCGTAGTCATCCTCCATCATGGAGTCACGCCAAAAAATGTTGCACACTCTACCGTTTTCATCTAATCTCACTCTAAAGAAGAACTCTGGGTCATCCGAAAGCTGTTGGTACAAGTTATCTATAATTGTTTGTGCATCACCACCTTCTATTGTTAACATTTTCAGCTTGTAATAGAAATTCAAGTGGTCTTTAACGGTATGAATTAAGCAATCTTCTCCCCCTACTTCACCACTCATTTGTCTATATGATTGCATCGGTTTCAAACCAAATTCCCACGCCATTTGAATGGCTCCACTGTTGCCGAGTGAGTTCATGGTTGTGTGCTATGACATATTGGATAATTTCAAATTGTCCATCCTCATTCAACTTTGCTCTTATCATAGCATTACAACATGTCCTTGTTGTTGCAACTCTTCTAGTTCTTTTTTTCATCGAAATACTTTCTTTGATTGCTTCTCCATCATAAGGTGCTTCTTCTTCTATTTGTGTGGGCTCTTCTTCTTCTTTCTTTCTCTTTTTCCCACTATTTCTTTCTCTAGCAGCAGAGCACGTAAAGTACATTTGGGTGACATCATTTGTTCCTTGTTTCACTCTATTCTTTGCTTTCCTCATAGAGAACCCAATAAGACTAGGATGCTGACAATACAATTCATAAATTTCTTCAAGGGTGGCTCTTGTTTGCCCAATCAACGACCCTCCAATTTCTTCTACATTTTGTAGTTATGATTGTATATCACTCATCAAGTCTTCGTAGTTAAACATATGAGAAAACAATAATACATTATCAATAAGAATTGAATTAAGATTAAGTAGCTAAAAGTTAAGATTAAGTAGCTAAAGGTTAAGCCATTTTAACTAAAAGTTATGGATTAATAACTAAAAGTAAAGCTACATAAACTAAAAGTTAAGGTCTAATTACTAAAAGTTAACATTAAGTAGCTAAAAGTTAAGTCATCCTAACTTTTAGCTAAGGTTTTGTAACTAAAAGTGAAGCTACAGAAAATAAAAGTTAATGTTTGATAGCTAAAAGTTAATATTAAGCCCTTGTTTGGTATGAAAGATGGAAAGGGAATGGAAGGAAAAGGTTAAGAAAGGGAAATGGTAATGACAAACCTTAAGGTTACCACTTGTTTGGTATAAACATGGTAAGGGAACACTAACCTTGTTTCCCTTTCTTGTTGTTTGGCATGAATATAGTAAGGGAAACATTGGCCTTATATTTTCAAGCTTACAAGAGGAACATAAGGACTCATATCCAAGTTAATTTTCAAGTTTCATCAATCTAATTACCATTCTGATCACAAATTCATGAAAATAAAAAAATAAGTTTGAATTTCAACCTTGCACCATTTTCACTATTAAAAAAATGTCATAACAAAGTCTAAACATTCGACAAAACAACTTTTTTCGACATAAAAGGGAAGAACATATGGACTATTTTCCAAGTTTATAAAACACAAAATGAAGCAACGTTAAGCAAGTACAAGCACAACTACGATTCATGAAATCAAGTATAAATTCTATTTTTTTTAAGAAGATCTAGATTATATTGTTTCTTCAAGTTGTATGAAGCTTGATAAAATATACGAAACTTGTGTTCTCCGGCCATTAAAATAGTTGCCACCTCCAAAGCCTCGGATGGACAAATTCCTTCTAGCCTCATAACTTCTTCCAACACCTTGTTCACTTTATCATCCAATTTTTGCTCCCTTCTTCGGCTTTAGACCATGCATTTGCCATAGTTGCAAGATTTGCATTGATGTCCACAAATATTTTTCCAAATGTTTTCGAATTCCTTTGAAGAGACGCTACTAATTCATCAACATCATCTACTTTGTGTTGCACTTTCCCTTTTCCTTTCAAATCTTTCAACTTTGTTTTCTTTGATGGGGTGTTTTCAACCTCTTGCTTTATCGGACGCTTTTGTGATTGAGTTGAATGAGTTGAATGAGTGGTAGAGTTCACATCATCTTCATCACTCTCTATTACTATTTGATTACTTGTAATCTCAACATTCATGTTGTCAATAGCCCCGACAAATGACTCACTAACGTCTCTAGTGGCTTTATCTTTAGCATAAATCTCCGCAAGTGTCTCGTAATGAGGAAAGGGTACTCTATATAAGCCCTTTGCTTTCTTGTGAACCTAACATCAAATCAAGCATATTATTAGCTAAAAACAAGAAACTGAATATACTGGAACACTGTCCTCAATCAACACAACTCCTTGATCCAAATGAAAGTCACAAATACAGTTGCAGCATCAGTACATGCTACCAAGCAGCAACAACTTCATTGATAATTTGCAAAGAGATAATTTAGGGTCAGAATCTGTGATATTCAATGAAGGAAAAGAGTGCTCAAGTAGCAGTTCAAATAATAATATGATGAATAATTCTAGCACTGCAAGATTTTCCTAGAAAAAAGTACTGATGATCAGAAGAAGTTTGAATCAGAAATTTTCCAGTTTTCTGCTAATTTGATCAAAATGGAAGTAGTTAATCATGATCAAACAAGTTCATGGGAGGAAGATTAGTTGAAATCGTTTTCATTGCCTGAAGATCTAGTTAAAACAGGTGGTGGGAATTTAGGTTATTTTCTACAGCACATATTATGAAACTTATATACATATAAGTGCTTATTATTAGACTCTTCGTTAAACCTTGGATTATCTATGATCACCAATTAGTTTGGGGATGGAGCCTCGGATTAAACACTTGGGTAGCATAGAGGTTGAAAAGGCATCAACTGGTGTGCTACTTTGCTAGCTCTGAGCATATACAGACAATACTCATAATTCTAAAGGAGTTAGAGAGAAAAGAAATCAGTGAAATGTTTCATTTTTTATTTTTTTGGTCTCTAATGGAGAGAAAGTCATAGTCCATGTGTTTTTTTATTGCTTCCTGCATCATTATTAGTGGGGAAAATGATGAATAGAACAGTGTTGTTAGCCTGTTATATTACGTTATGTACAGAATATCAGATTAGTTAATCATAGATGTCAGCCATACTAAAGACTGTCTAACAAAAGTGACCATACTAAAGCAAACAAGCTAATGCAAAGTGACCATACTAAAGCAAGCAAGCTAGAGTTTTTACCTTTGCCCATTCATCAAACACGACTTTTTCTACTTGTAACATCTTTTTATCAGCATCCCACCCAAAGCCCGAAGTAGACAACATCTCAGCCATTGCACTATATTTATCTGACCAATGCTTAATCCTTGACTCAATGTGTGGATCAGCCTTCAAACCACAGTTAGGTAGCACCCATTTGATCATTTCTTCCAACTTATTCATGTAACCGCTCTTGAAACCACCTTCGCCTTTCCATTTAGGATCGCACGACATCTCATGTAGATACTTTATAAGCGTCGTATCTTCCTCAAATGTCCAAAATCTTTTATTTTTTCCTCTACCTCGACTAGATCCTTGTTCTTCCATTCTGTATATACAAAACAAGAAAATGAGAGCCTTATGTACTTATAAGTTGTAACCCAAATAAGGAGAGCTTTATTTTCATAAATATTAGCAAAGGGGAAAATTAAAAGAAAATCAGACCCTTGCAGGATCCATAGATAAACTTCAGTCCTCAAAGAGATGAGCAAGAGGAAGTATTGCAGAGTAAGGTCTATCAATTGTGGAAATAACATTGAAATGTAGTTCATAATAGTTAAGCTAACAGAGGCAAACATTATTATTTGATTGGTATAATACAAATTTAAATTGAAAGCAAAAGTCTGTATTGTTGTTCCCATCATTCGAAAGTCAAGGAAGCATGAAAAATCATTATAGCACAAACTTGTAGGATAAAAAGATATATACTTTGTCATAAACAAAGTGGGAGTCTGCAAAAGATCAGTGGTATTCTTATCAAAAGAACTATATATAAAGTTGCTGACCAAATGTTCTTGTCTTTGATTCCAAATTGGCCAATTTAAAGAGTGTCCAACAAAAGCAATAGAATTTGGTGGGTCATGAATTAGAGGTCTAGTGTGAATCTTGAGATTGAAATCTAGATTACAACTTATAATTGGTCTCTGTACAATAAAGCATGCGTTGAAATGGCAAATGCAAAAGTAACCAAGCCAGCAGCATCATTAGTGAAATAAGGAAAAGGAAAAGTTGAGAGCCTTATGTACTTATATGTTGTAACCCGAATAATATGCATGAAGCAAAGAGAGCAGGTACAACCAAGAGGTAACCAGCCAACACAAGGCAAGCCGGTTAACAACCTGATTGATTGTGTAGGTTATCCCTTGGCAGCAGCTCCAAATCAAAGTTAACCAACAGACTACAGATCACAGATCACAGTAACTGCACAATATCTGAAGAAAGCTCCAAAGAAAACTGAAGAGAGCAACTAAACAGAGGTATCAACTGAAGAGAACAACTAAACAGAGGTAGCAACACAACCAATTCAGACTACCAGCACAACCAAAGTGACAGAACCACATAGAAACATTTTGAACAAACACAACTCAAAACTGAATCAATATCTTTATTAGCTCCACCAAAAGACCTGTATATTGCAATCTTGCATTAAAGGGGTTTGCGCTTGGGTTTCTTATGGATGAAGTATGTTCCAATTATTAGCACAAAGGAGTAAATATGACCTTTATTTTCAAAAATATTAGCAAAGGTTTAAAAGAAAATCAGACCCTTGCAGGATCCATAGATAAACTGATATAAAATGACCACTATCTTCTATCTTATTAATTTGTACAATAATTTAATACAACTAATATCCCAGTATATCTAATGTATAAAACTTTGTGCATAAAATGTCTTGCATCTAAATTGGAACGGGAGGAGTATCAGTAACAATTCATCAAACAAGAAAAATTATTTGCATAAAAAAAATTTTTTATCATTTGTAAATGTAGTACTCCATCAATATTCAGAATCATGGATTTCTTTTCAACTCCACTCCAACAAGCATGGTGCATCTACATCATGCAAACCAACTTGGTAAGACAACAATCAAAATTGCCTCCCACTGCTTCGTAAAACATGCATCTTGCACCAAATTTTGAGATACTATTCTGAGAAATTTCCATAAGCAGCAAACCATCATAAGGTAGAAGGTACCACAGAGATTTCATTTGATAGGTGTGGGTATTATCTCTCTCACATTCACCCATCTTTATGAGAATTGACAGGTTCGACTTCAAGTTCAACTGCAACAATTAATTTACCTGCTACCTGTCTAAGAATCAGCAGGATGATCTGACTTCATGGAAAGTACCTGAGTGCTTATTGCTGATGTGGTCAGTGAATTAGAGGTCTTCAATTTATCATATCTGGAAGAGAATATGTTAACAGAAATAAGCAGATCCCCTGGCAGCAGCTCCAAATAATAGTTAACCAACAGATTACATCACAGTAACTGCACAATATATGAAGAAAGCTGCAGAGAAAACTGAAGAGAGCAACTAAACAGCAGGCACGAGGAATAAATCCAGCAGTATATTGCAATCTTGAATTAAAGTGTTTTTACATTAACACTACTTGCAATCTTGCATAGAGTTGCAGGTGACTAAAATCACTAAATAATGAACTTACAGTTGTATATTGCAAAAACAACTCAGTGAATATCAATCCATAATGTATATTTATGAATTGCTTACATTTGTCCTATTGAACATGTCTATTTCTTGCCCTCCAAGCATTAAACATATCTTGTGCTAGTGTATTCCTATAATTGGTCCAATGATCCGAAGTTGCCACACTCATAATGTACTCAGTTTCATCATCGGAATCATCATCGAAATCATCATCGAGAATCATCTCTCCTTCATCAATATCATCCGTAGGCATAACTCTTCTAATTAAGTTATGTAATAAGCAACAAGCCAATACTATTCGACCCTGAGTCCGGATGGGGAAAAATGAGGGACTTCTAAGTATACTCCATCTTCCTTTACGCAGACCAAAGCACCTCTCAATAACATTTCGCGCCCTAGCATGTTTCATGTTGTAGTACTCTTCGGCGCTTTCGGGTTGTTGGTCAGTTCACTCCTTTAGATGGTATCTTTGCCCTCTATATGGAGCAAGAAATCCCTCGCAATTGGTATAACCCGCATCCACCAAGTAATAGTTACCTTTACATTTGTCAAAAAAATAATTACAAGGTAATTTTTGCAATTATGGCTCTAGTATATCATTTTACATTCATTTATAAGATTAGTTAGACTAACCTCGAGGTACCCTTAAACCATTTGGTCTAGAGAGTGCATTGAGAAGGACATGTACATCATGGGACGAGCCTTCCCACCTCGGAAGAACATATATAAACTCCATATTGGGTGCACAAACACCTAATACATTCATAGCAACTGTGCCTTTCCTTGTTCTATACTTTCCCTTTTCTTGCGAAGAAACTCTTACATTAATGTAAGTGCCATCTAAAGCTCCTAAACAATTCTACAAGATAAAATACAAAGGATATGACTCATTTGCACACATATATAAGGGAATTCTATTAATAAGTACACAAATTAGGAATTAATACCTTGAAAGGTTTCCACCTTTCATCTTCACAATCATCCGATATTGCTATGGGCTTGTGAAGTAAATGCTCATGCAACTTGAACAAACTCTTTAAACACAAGTAAAATTTTCGGCTCACGGTTTCTCCACTTCTTAGGAAGTGACTTCCAATAGATCTATTTTTCTCGTGGTGAGCCAATGTGTATAAGAACATAGCTACTATCTCTTGAAGAGACATATTTTTAGTCCCACTTAACCCTCCAATATCTCTAAGCATTTCGCAAATGATACTAAAGGTACGCCTATTGACACGAAGTAGATTTTTGCATACCACATCACTCTCCCTTACCAAACGTCTCAAAAATAACAAGCGTAATAATTTCCAATTCTTTTTTCTTTCTCTTATTTGAGCACCCCTAATTGTAGCAACACTCATCAAATGCCAAACATGAAACATCATAAAAACTACAATAATCATGATAACAACTAATTGAAGTTGTTTGGCCCTTCTTTTCTTCATTAGACGAACCATTTCGAAAACCTAGAAGTAATTCATATTAGGTATTAGAATTTTAGGCGAAATTTAACTGAATGAAAGCCTACTAATATCAAGTAGCTAATCAAATTAAACAAAGAAAAAATTATTTAAATCCAAAATACAACGACACATTAGTTAACACACTCCAACTAATCCACATTAGTAGCAAGAAGCCTAGTCCTCCTTCATCCACAATGCAAGACCATTGTCATTCATAGATATTTAACCATCGAGAGCAAAATAATCACATAAACAAAATGAAAGCATTCATCGAAATTCAGAACCAAGACCAAGTAATCAGAGTAAGAATACTATATTATGTCACAAAATATAAGTTCCATCAATCAATATATCATCCGCAACATTAAGCGAAATCCCTTCACGTAACAATCATTCATTCATTCATTAATTAGATTACATACGATAAACGAAAACCACCAAATCTTGCCAAAATCAGTTTGAGAGTACTTAAAAGTAGGTAGAAGCCTACAATGAAAAAACAATCACTTCTTATAGCACGTAATTTGATTCGATTTGCTTCAAGCCTTCAACAACTGAAATGACTGCCATGGAACAAAATTGCTAGCAAATTTCTTAAACATATTGTTCAATTTCATCTCTAATCAATTATCATACTCCACAGCTAACCAATCGAAAAACTTCACAGCAATTACTACAACGAAGAAACTTGAAAAACACCACATTAACCATTCATAAGCATCAAATGAAGAAAAGATTAGCGCAAAAAAAGAAATAACAAAGTCAGTTGGTGAGAAAACGAAGAAACGATGAATACAACGAAGAAGAAGAGGTAATTGTACTAGTGATTAGAATTACCTGAGAAGATTACGAAGATTCGAAGAAAATCAATGAAAATACGAGATACAAATCAGTATATCGTGAGAAGAAGATCAAAAAGTGAAGATTCAACCGATAAACTAACAAATCTGAGTGATTCAACCATAAACTGAGCAGATTTTGGAGAAAAGTGAGAGATTTTGCAGAAATTTGAGAGAGTTTGGATGATTACATACCTGAGCTATTGTCGAGAGAGAGTGAGGAGAAGGCAGAGTGATAGACAACTTCTGTTTGAGGAGGGAAACGGCAATTGTTACTCTAGGTTTTGGAGAGGTAACAAGTGGGGTGAATCAATTACCCTTAGGTAACGGTAATTGTTACTTTACTCTTCCAACCAAACAAAATGTAACGTAAAGCCTTATTTGATTCCGTTTCCAGCAGTATTTTCTTACATACCAAACAAGGGCTAAGTAGCTAAAAGTTAAGCCATTTTAACTAAAAGTTAAGGTTTTGTAGCTAAAAGTAAAGCTAAGGAAACTAAAAGTTAAGCCATTTTAACTAAAAGTTAATAAATTAATCAACGAATACCATAAAACTAACGCGATCAAAAAACGTAAAGGAAGTAGTATAATGCTGCTGGGTTGTTCTTCAATTAAATTTCCTAGCTTTTTTTGATGAATTCTAGCAACAATTAAACTCAAAGAAAGAATAACAACTGAATGAATAATGTGCTTCTTTTATACATCATTGAGCAAAATTACAAACTCAATTGAATTTAGAAGAAAGTTATCAATATGTACATACAACCTAAATTTTGACTTACAAACTCAATTGAATTTCGAATTACCTTCATTGTTGTTAATTTCTTCAATAACCTGGAGATCCATTGATTTATTTTCAACAAGTAGTTCAGAAATTTGTCTATCAACATCTTCAAGTTGAAGTGTTTACACACTACTTTCAATATAAGATGTAGATTCTTCCGCACTGAGGATTTGTGCTTGTGGGCTGGGGTGAATATTGCAGACCAGCGGATCTGGTACATCAAAATTTGCATTTCTTCCCCCAATTGTGTTGGTAGAAACTTTAATATAATTGTTGTTAAAGTCGAATTGATTGATATTCATCTTTGACTTCGATTTCAGAAAATGAAGTTTAGGTTTGTGTTGATTTTAGAGCATTGATTTCAGTGTAGCGCTTAGGTTGAAATTACATTGATTTTAGAAGAATGAAATTGCAACGAGCGGCAGCGATGCTTTTTTTAAATTTCCTTGGGCTGCTTTTGCTTTGGGCTCACGTGAGAAGTGGCCAGTCCACACTATTTTTAGTGCAAATTAGAAGGTACACCAGATTGTACCTTGCAAGGTACACCATGTGATTAAATGACTTAGTTTTATTACAAGAGAAAGGAAAAAAAAAGAAAAAAAAATTATAAGGAAAAGAGTTATCACGTGAGTTTTGGAGAGAAGAGATTAAAAAGTAACTACTAAGGAGAAAAAATAGAAACCTAAATATTTTTTTAATAACTTTTTAATTTGAAAAAAAAATTTATTTTGAAAGTGGGCATTACGTGATATTTGAGTGAGAATCACCCATTGATTCTCACGGTCTACGTTTCCCAATCAATTGGTCATAGCCTTTTAATTTTTGAAACCTTTTTTTTTAGTTTTGCTTTTCAAAAATCAAAAACTATTCCCAATAACATAATATAAGTATACTTAACATATAAAAAGAACTATTATTATTGTACAAAAGAATATGTGTTATGTATTAAAATAAACATCCATTTTAACACAAACAATTGTAATAGCAAGAGTATTATATAATACGGATTAAAAAATTCTGTTTAACATTTTAAAAGAACTATTAGTGTTGTGTAAAAGAACATGTGTTATATATTAAAATAGCAATTCATTTTAAAACAAAAAATTGTAATAGTAGCATGTACAGATGTACTATATAATATGGAGTAAAAGTTTATGCTTAACATTTTAAAAAAACTACAGTATTTTGCAAAAGAACATGTATTATATATTAAAATAACAATCCAATTGAAAACAAACAATTGTAATAGTATAAACTATATAATACGGAGTAAAAATTATGCTTAACATTTAAAAATAACTATTAGTATTGTACAAAAGAACATGTATTATATATTAAAGTAACAATTCATTTTAAAACAAACAATTGTAATAGCATAAACTATATAATACGGAGTAAAAAAATATGCTTAACATTTAAAAATAACTATTAGTATTGTACAAAAGAACATGTGTTATATATTAAAATAATAATCCATTTTAAAACAACCAATTGTAATAGTAGCATGTACTATATATTAAAAAATTACGCTTAACATTTAAAAAAAACTACTATGAATATTGTTTAAAAGATTATATGTTATTATTGAAATAACAATTGTATATAATGCTTTCTCAATAAATTAGAGTGAAGAAACTGAGAAAACAAGGCTTCCTAAAAATTAAACTAACGTATAATCAACAAGAGAATTTTTTTTCTTAATTATAGATAGATTCGGTTATGTTGATTTTTTTTTAAAAGAGAAATTCTTTGTGATTTGCACAATCACGTGAGGTGGTTTTGTTATCTTTCTTTTTTTATTTTTTAAATTGTTAAATAAACCCCTGGTGTATCTAGCTGGTGTACCTTCTGAGCATTGTATTTTTAGTGTCGACCAGGTCCACCCGAGTCTTTTTGCATAGGGCCGAATTAAAGGCCAACAATCGGGCTTTTCAGGGCTGGACCGGGCCGGGTTTGAGGACCAGTCGACCAGACTCATTTTGATCACGTTCCGCATACAATGACGCAGAGTAGTTCCATTTCAGTTATCTATGAAGGAGATAAATGGCGGAATTTCTCAACAATTGCAACGCGCAACAGATTGTACAAGAGTGCAGCAATGTCGTCCAGTAGCAATGCAAGCTCAGTATGAACCAATTTCGGTATCAACTGTTTATATTCTCATCATTGCTTTATCTCCCTTATTGTTTCTGTAATTTCTAAGCGAATTTGATTATCAGTTGTTAGTTCTCTCGACTGAGTTCTTATATACATCAATCTCCGTTTCTATGTCAACTTAGGGTTTCTTCGATGTTTAATTAGTTGTATGTCATTCGGTTGACATTTGCCTGTTCTGTTAGTTAAATGTGATTTTGCAAATATAACTTCGAATTATGCGGAGCATAACTTTTGTTGTCTTTCTGATGATCCTTATGTTTTGTTTGATAAAGGTTGACCTATTCAGAGGTCAATAGCTACTGTTATTCTCCTTACTAATATTAAGCCATTAATCTAGGGATTACATTCCATATACTCTAGCTGCATATATCTTGTGATTTCATTTATAAAGGTAAATATCTTGTATAGCTAAATTAGTTTTTTATTACCTTATTTGTATCTGCTCCTGTAACACTATTTATTAGTGTAAAATATTCAATGAAATGCAAGCAATTCTCTTATCACTTCTATATGGTATCAGCCGCTTGATCCAAATCACAACCCAACACTCCTCTTTTTTTCTTCCTGTTTCAATGGCAAACCCCATCCCCTCCTATCAAATCCCAAATGGTCATGATCCAACAAAACCCTTCACCTTCCTTAATATTCATAATACCATCAAACTCACTGCCACCAACTACCTCTCATGGAAGATGCAAATTGAGGCCATCCTTGTTGGCCATGATCTATTCCGGTACGTTGACGACACTCTTCCTCGCCCTCCTCCTACTGTCACTACCAATGATGAGGAGGCCATCAATCCTGAATTCTCATTTTGGACTCGCCAAGATAAACTTCTATTTGGAGCTCTAATTGGTACACTCTCCCAAACTCTCGTTCCTCTTGTTTCTCAAGCTCGTAGCTCTAAGCAAATATGGGATATTCTTGCCAAAACTTATGCTACGCCAAGTCGTGGCCACATCAAACAACTAAAAGATCAACTAAACCGCATCACTAAGGGTAGTCGTACAATAACTGATTTCATGCAAGCCGTTAAGGCTTGTGTGGATCAACTAGCTGCTCTAGGGAAAAAGGTGGAGCATGAGGACTTGATCCATCGCGTGTTGCTCGGTCTGGATGACTCCTACAACTCTGTCCTTGAATCTGTCAATGCCCAAGGCACTCCTATCTCATTCGAAGAATTACATAAAGCTAATCAACAAGGAACTTGCTTTACAACAATTGCGTGGTGAGTCATCCCTCCCTGCCACTGCCTTTGTTACTTCCACTAGAAATCAGAACCGTAGCTATGGGTACAATAATCGCAACAACAAATTAGGTATTCTTCCTACGCCCTCCAACTATAATCAGCAACCTCGCCCTTTTCTCGGCAAATGTCAATGGTGTCGAGTGCAGGGTCATGTTGTTGCTCATTGTCCTTTGTTTAATCAAATGTTTCCTAATGCTTCCCCTCCCACACAACCCTCAATGCACACCAATCGTACCTCCTCTAAACCTCAAGCCCACAATGTTGAACTTGTTGCCCCCATCTCCACTTCACCATGGCTGCGTATGATGGCACCGAGGAACTAATCGTTGGTGATGGTACGGGACTCAAAATTACTCACTTTGGTTCTATCTCTTTTTCTTCTAATTTCACTTTAAATAATGTTCTTGCAGTTCCTGCCATGACTAAAAATATTATTTCTATCTCTCAACTATGTCAAGAAAATAATGTCTCTGTCATATTCTCATCAAATTCTTTTCTTGTGAAGCATCTCACAACGGGGCATCTCTCTTCCAGGGGCCAATTAAATCCGTCATCTATGAAGTTCCATTGAATTCTCCAAGAGTCTACACAAGCACAAAATCCACTTCTCTCAATTGGCATCATGGTCTAGGGCACCCTTCTCAACATGTCTTTAGACAACTTATTTCAAAAAATAAACTCCATGTTACTAGTATTTCTACTTTAGATTGTAATTCTTGTGCTTGCAATAAAAGTCATCGTCTTCCCTTTTCTATCTCATCTATTAAGTCTCATGCTCCTCTTGAATATGTGTATACTGACCTCTGGACCTCCCCTATTTATTCCCATGATGGTTACAAGTATTATCTTATTTTTTTTGATCATTACACCAAATACATTTGGCTATATAATCTTAAACAAAAATCCGACACCAAAAACATATTTATCCGCTATAAATCTCTAGTTGAAAAGTATTTTCAGCTTCCCCTAAAAACACTTTATTCTGATAATGGGGGGAATATGCGTCATTACGGCATTTCTTATCCATTGATGGCATTTCTCATCTCACCACTCCTCCTCATACGCCACAACATAATGGTTATTCTGAACGTCGTCATCGACACATCGTAGAGACTTTTCTATCCCTTTTATCTCATGCTAAAATGCCATTGGAATATTGGACTCATGCATGTTCCACGGCCGTTTATCTCATTAATCGTTTACCTACTCCTACTCTAAACGATGAATCTCCCTACTCAAAGTTATTCGGCACTCACCCAAATTACACTTAGCTTAGGAGCTTTGGTTGTCTTTGTTATCCGTGGTTAAAGCCGTACACTTCACACAAATTAGACCCAAAATCAAAACCTTGTGTTTTATAGGTTACTCTGCCACTCAAAGTGCCTACTATTGCTTCGACCTAGATTCCCATCGAATATATACGTCTCGCCATGTACATTTTGTTGAGCGTATTTTTCCCTTCTCAGATAAAACTATCATATCCCACTCACTGCCTACATTACTAGATGAATGGGCACCCTTATCCTTATCCATTCTATCACCTCCCACTCAAACAACATCTACCTCCTGTACACCTCTTGGCTCTTCCTTGCCATCCACACCCCCAAACTCACCAAATCCCACCCCATCCACCTCTTTCTCCGCTGCAAACAATGACCACACCACACCACCTTCCTCTCCTATTCCCACCTTATCTCTCACCCCCTCTTCTACTCATACTCCACAAAATAATAATCAAACTAAATCCGTCTCCAACATGGCATTAGGAAACCGATTGACAAACTCAATTTAAATGCAGAATGTGTTACCGTCGACGTCCCTAAAAATATTTCTCAAGCTCTAAAAAGTCCAGTTTGGCGGAGAGCTATGGATGAGGAAATAAATGCTCTTGTGAAAAATCAAACCTGGGATCTTGTTCCTCCCGACAACTCCCAAAATGTGGTAGGTTGCAAGTGGATTTTTCGCATAAAGAAAGACAAAGATGGTAACATTATACAATACAAAGCTCGTTATGTCGCAAGAGGGTTTAATCAACGACCGGGCGTCGACTATGGCGAAACATTTAGCCCAGTCGTAAAGCCGGCAACGATTAGACTCATTCTCTCTTTAGCAGTTTGCCAAGGTTGGCCTTTGCGTCAACTAGACATAAATAATGCTTTTCTACAAGGGACTCTCACCGACAATGTCTACACTATTCAACCTCCGGGCGATAGTGATCCCAAACACCCAACCTATGTATGCAAGTTAAAGAAAGCTCTCTACGGTTTAAAACAAGCCCCAAGGGCTTGGTACACAGAATAACGTCAGCATTTATTACAAGTGGGATTCAAAAATACAATTTCGGATTCCTCCTTGTTTACTCTTCACAACAATGGTAATATCATTTACTTAATAGTTTATGTTGATGATATTATTGTAACTAGCAATGCAACTTCATTTTTGGAAGCTTTTGTTAAACATCTTGTTGCACGTTTTTCTCTCAAGGATTTGGGTGACCTTTCTTATTTTTTGGGTGTAGAAGTTATGCCTCATCCACAGGGAATTTTCTTAAGTCAAAAGAAGTATATATATGAACTTCTTTGTAAAACGAATATGGAAGGAGCAAACCCAGTAGCCACCCCACTAGCTACTACTCCACCTTTGTCCATTCATGGTGAGCTACTGTTAGATCCAACAGAATATCGCCAACTTGTTGGGAGTCTTCAATATCTTAGTCTCACTCGCCCAGATGTAGCTTACGTTGTAAACAAGTTAGCCAATACATGCAGAGACCCACTGATCAACATATGCAAGCTTTGCACCGCCTCCTTCGCTACCTCAGTGGGACATTGAACATGGGTCTAACCATCCACAAACACTCTCCACTCACTCTACATGCGTTCTCGGATGCCGATTGGGCTCGTGACAAAGACGACTACATCTCAACCACGGCTTACATTGTCTACTTGGGTAAAAATCCTATCTCTTGGACCTCTAAGAAACAACGTACAAGGGCTCGATCTTCTACCGAAGCCGAGTGTAGAGCAGTGGCCAATGCAACTGCTGAACTTTTATGGGTGCGCAATTTGTTTCAGGAACTTGGTCACCAACTGAATACTGCCCCGGTTATCTACTGCGATAATGCGGGTGCTACCTACGTAAGTGCTAATCCTGTCTTTCATTCTAAAATGAAGCATTTAGGCTTGGATTATCACTGTTAGGGAAAATGTCCAAAGTGGGAACCTCCACGTTACATACATCTCCACCCATGATCAGCTCGCCGACGCTCTCACCAAGCCTCTTCCTCGCCATACATACACTAAACTGGTTAGCAAAATTGGTCTTTCCCCTTGGCCAACCATTTTGAGCTCCTTGGTAGAGTGTTTGCTGGTTTTTTTTGGAACCTCCCTTTATCATAGAGAGGTGAAAAGTGGGGAATTATCAGGGGAAGGAAAAATTGGGATTTCTGGAAGGCATTAGTGCGGCTCATGCTTCCTGCTCCAAGTTTTCTCTTTGTGCTACAGTCAAATGCAAGGTTGTTCATATGACTAATTATAGGAAGTCTCTTATAGTTGCCTCTTTCTACTCTTGTGTGATTGTTTCCTATGTTTAGTAGCTTGCTTTTTAATACAGTCAAGGTGCCCCAAACATTTGATTGTTTGCTGAGAGACAGTGGGATGAATTTCTCATCTTAGAAGGAATTTTACTGGACGGGTGTTGTTGAACTCTTAGTCTGTTCGATATAGTATTAGAGATATGTGTTACTTTTGGGTACTGAGATTAGTGGCTTGAATTCATCCCCTTTCTTTCCACAATTTTGTCCGGAAATGAAAGGTCTCTAAAATGGTGGTTCAATGAGCATCTTTTGCTATGACGAAGCTTTTGGGCAATACACACAGCATATTATAGATTAAAAAAATTAAATAGAAGAAAGTGTGTTTTACATGCTATGTTATCTGAAAGCTTGAGAATTATTTTCCTGACTTAAGAGCATGATGAGCAACTTCTGTTTTGGCAGATTTCCAGCTCAGGCATGCTACCTTTGGAAGCATGGTGGCTGGAATGTCTCAATGTTTGTCTTCTTTTTATTGGTTTCGTATTTTTGTGGTTAGAATTTATATATAAATGTTTCCCCGAACTTGATTGGGCATCTCTATGGGTAGAGTTGCTTCATTATTCTCTCTTTGCTAACATGGTTGGAGGCCTACTGTATTTTTTGTCTCGCACACTTATTTTGTTCTACGCCTTGGTGAGTTCTTGGGTCCTCCTCTGCTGAAGTTGATTCCTCATTTTGATTCTTTATTTTATCTGTATAAACACACAAACACACACGGGGGAGCATGAAGTGTCTCTTACGAAAAATTATCGTATTGTTTTCGTTGTATTCACGTGGAAACTAGTCTTCTTGTTTTTGGTTCATTTTTTGCGGTAGTTGAAGTGGAATTGGTTAAGTCTCAAAGACTTTTGTTTGCGAGTGGTTTCACATGGGCATCAACTGAAATTTCCTCCCATAAGATTATAACATAATTAGACCATGGAGGTCTCTGTAAAAGGCTTCACCAGCATTTGATATCTGAGCCCTTCTACCCTAATGGTATCGATTTTCCTTATCTTGAATAGGCATGCGCCAACACACCAAGAGGAGCCAAGGTGATGAGACAGGGAGCAAAAGTTGTAGAGGCCAATATTTTGGTTACTGGCAGTGCTGTCTTTTTTGCATGCAGAGAGAAAATTTTATTGACAGTAGAGGTCGGAAGTCTGATGGACAAAATGCATTCTGCTGAGGGTATCTAACATGGCTGCTGGCTTATTTATGGCCGTTAGCTGTTGGTGTTTACGCGTGTTACCAGAGAATAGACAGGTGGAAGCAGACTACGAGGATCTAAATTCTTAGGCTCTATGAAGATGAGTGAGACTGAGTTCTTAAGAGAAATTTCAAGCCATAAAATTTCTTGATGAAATCATGAGAGCGAAGCGAGGAAGCGCAAGATCAGGCCTGAAAGAACCTGGTAAACGAACAAATAGGTGGTCTTTCCGAAGTGAATTTAGTGCTTCCTTCTTTGGGGTAGTCACCATGAATGGAGTTACTGACATGTAGGGTAGTTCATGTATGATCTGTTCCAGTTGCCTACATATGTTGTTGCTCAATAACTTGCCCCAGTCAAGGTATCCTTGAATTGTCATTTGTAATGGATACAGGACTTAGTTTGAAGTTCGCTGTTGTCCTTAGCTTTATGAAGTTGAGTAAGCTTGAGTGCTTGAGAGAGATTTGAGGCCATAAAATTTTAATATTAATGCATAATGTTCTTATAAGATTATAGAGACGGGAAGACATCTTTTGCATTGCAGTTATTTTTTCAAACCAAAAATTTTCTTGCTTTTTACGTAGGGTGATAATGAGCCGAGTCGGGTTGAGTTCCGCATAACTCGACTCGTCTTGTTAGGATCTCGAGTTGAACTCAATTCGAGTCGGTCCCAATCGAGTCGAGTTTTGACAAATCTGAACGAGCTCAAGCAAAGTTTGACTCGAGTCAATCTTGAGCTGTTTGCAAGATTTCCAGTCGCCTGTACATCCATAAAATAGATTGTATATAAAAATTGAATATTTTAACCCCATACTATATCATTCGAGTTTCTCGCGAGTATTTGAGCCTAGTTTTTTGTATTCCGACTCGGTCTCATTAGTGTATCGAGTAGAGCTCGAGTTCGATCTTAGTGAACCTGAATCGAGTGTTGACCTGGCTTTGACCTAGTTGAGCTCGAGTAGCTCACGAGCCCTCTCGCTCGATTAGCACCCTTATGTTTACGTAGGTCCTTGACCCAGCCTTTGGCATTCCTTTTACTTAATATTAATTAATTTTTATGCCACATGACTTTTTGAGGTGGGAAAGCGTGAACCGTATCTAGTACTGTTTCCGACCACCTCATGATGAGCATACTGTTTCGCAAGGGGTATAAGGATCGGGAGGCCCTTTAGTATTGTGTTCTTCGGCAAGTATTTGAGGCTTTGTGGACGAGACGAAAGACTGCTGATTTTCCAAGCTATAGATGGAGGCATTCTTTCTCTGATATCAAGTATAGTTAGCATGCACTCCTGTATCATCTAAAAGCAGTTGCCAGATTTTTTGTTCTGCGTATCTTTCTTACAAATTGTTTGTGTCGTTAAAAAAAATTGCCATGAATATGATGCTCCCTATATCTTTCCGCAAAGTGTTATGGCCTAAGTTTTCACAAAAACTGATTCAAGGAAATGCAGAAAAGAGAATGAGAGGGAAGAATATGAGTTTGTATTGCAAAAGGAATCAGTACAAGAGGTCATCTTTTGAGTGGCTTCCACACTTCTATACGACCACTACATTACTAATTAAATGATTCTCACTTTTTTTTGGATGACCTACATGCATCACAACATTCTCTACTTATTGCACTAGTCACCTTATTCTCTTCTGCTTGATTGGTATTTGGTCCACCACATTCCCCTAGGGAATTCCATTGCTGCCCGTGTCCTCCTTTGTCTTATTTTTGCTCTTGTTGCGGCGTACATACACATGTTGAGTGCGTGGCTTGGGTGGGTGGCATAACACAAAGTTGATCTTTAGTAACTTCTTTTGATGCTTTGCAGTTTGCACTCCCTCCGTTCTCAAAATAATGTCCACTTGGACTTTCTATGAAGTTCTAAAGATGTTTATTGTTCAACTTTGCAGGTTGCCCCGTAGCTGTTTGGGAAAATGAAGTAAGAAAGAGCCAAAGAGGTAGCCTTGACCCTTGTCCCTTGCTATTTTGCTGATGATTAGCTACAACTTCCAGAATTTTTCTTTCATTTTCCCTTCCTCTTACCTTTTGATATACATTTGGAGCACAGCCTATTTTGACCCCAAGTGATACTCATCACTTCCTTGCGTCACTGTTTTTAATATTTTGCATTTGTAAATTGTTTGAATAGGGAAAATAAACCCCGTTGCCCCATTTAAGGGGTAATGACTATTCACCCACCTCCTAGGGTTTTCCCCTCTCTTCTCGTGTCCTCCATCATTATGCCCCTTTAGATTAACATGAATCATCTGCATCAAGTTACAAGGTTGTTCAGTCCACTTTCCCCAGGTTGTTTTTTTTTCATGTTTTCATAGCAGTGCCCTTAGTAGGATTTTTCTTCTTCATTGTCCGCTTACTCCAGCTCCACAGTATTGGAGGAGCTTGTTTCGGACAGGGGTGAGTATTGTATTTGCAATTGCTAAACTGCTAGTGTTAACAGCTGGTAGGAGAAGTGTGTTGATTTTGGTTAGAAAGAAGTAAAGAACAAGGTGCCTTTTGTAATTATGGTTTTACATCAATATTCTTTAAGGGAGGGAATGTGAACCTTCTGAAGACAGAGCAAGAGTATGCAAGGAATCAAACTACCCTCACATCATATTCACCTATGCCAAGAGGCGTAAAAAAGGCCACAAGGGTATCAAGTCATTAGCAGCAAGTTTAGTCATTTGGTGTAATGATTCGGATGTAAGAATTAGTCAGTTATATGATTAATTCTCTTGTCAGTTTGTTAAAGGTATATTATGTAGAAGAAAAAGTATATTAGGATAAGAAAGGGGGAAGAAGATCATCCATAAAATTGTAGAGAGAATTACCTTGGGAGACAGATCACCGTGGTCTGTGGACAATTGGACATGCATTGCCCAATTTCTATGATATGCTATACAAATCTATCTAGGGTCCCCATTCTGTTCTTGTTAGTTCTTCTGTGTGATAAGTTGACTTTTTAGCAAAAGATAAGTAGAAAAAATAATCGGATTGCCAATCAGGCTTGTAAAGGAAGACCAAAAACAGACTAAACTGGAGCACTGTATATACAATGGAAAAAGTATTGTCTACGCAATATCCCTCTTTGTGCTTTGGCTTTGGCTTCAATCGTTCAAGTGGTTTTTTTACTTGTTTTTTGGGTGTCTGTCACTGGTGGTTTTGAAGCAGTTTTGCTAATTGAAGCTAAGAAAATTGAGGGAGGTCATGAATATCATTCTTTTTCATTTTGACACCATGTACTCCACTTTATATCTTTGCGCTTGCTTTTCTCAAAGAGTCCTTCTGTAGCATAGTATCATTTTCCGTAGCCGGAGAAGTAGTGTAGTCTGTAGGACCTTATTTGTCTTAAGTCTCCTAACCAAGTTAGAATTCATTAGTGTTGAAACACCTGAACATTTGCAGTTCTGTACAATTTGATGTGGTATCTGGAAGACTGGAACAATCATTTTAGGCTGCTAGACTTGTTTTGTTTATTAAAAATGTGGAATCCCTTCGCTGACTTATTAGTCTGATGCCATTATCTGAATTAACTGGACTTATGCCATCACACAAGTAATCAAATTGCGTACATCTATGAACATAGAATTCTCATGCCTGGAACCTAGAGAAATTACTAATCGGCAGTTGGTTACTTGGGTTTTAATAGACTGTTCAAATAAATTATTGAACTTTGCCCATGTAGCAGGAAACCTTTTGAGCCTGTTCATGGAATTGCTGCTATCGAATTACATAAATTATATTAGTATGATTATAGATAGGCACGTATATGATTACCCTGTGCACTGCAGTATAATGGTATGATTATCCCCCTAGTTTATGCTACTCAGGCCTTCTATATCGCATTAAGTAGTCGTGTCGAATTCTTGACACTAATATGTGTGTGGACAATTTGACATTTCATTCAGAGTCAAAATCATGAAAATACTGTATAAATTAGCCAAGTCGGCTACTACCCTTGACACCAGTAATTACGTTTGAGTAACAAAGAATTGAATCAGTTTCAGAGTGAATATGTTGGTTTTGCAGCATGCAAGGACGAGATCCTTTGATACAAGTGCAATTCGTCAGTGTCTCGAGTTGGAGAGAGAATTTATAATATTTCTAAGACTTCAGTTTCTGTAACCAAGTGGTGTACTTGGCTTGTAGTTCTACATTAATGCACAAATCACCATTTCATGCTTGATTTAACCCTAATTAAAAATGACATATAATATTCACTTGCTATACTAGCAATTAATATTCAAGACCCCCTAAAGCTGACTCGCTGGCGACAATAATTGACTTGTCATTTTATAGTAGTTAAAGTTTGTTTGCAATGTCTAATGTCTGGTCTACCAATAATTTATTCATGTCAATTTATAGTAGTTAAGTGTTGTTTATAGTGTTGGTATTATTTGGTCCACCATATTTATTTCCTTTATTTTTTTTTATTTTTTAAATTTGTGTTAAATCTTTATATTCTCCATTTTTTTGTTTAAAATGTGAGAAATGGGAGATGAGGCTACATTCGTAAGAGAAAATGTGAAGTGACTATTCTGTTGACAAATTTTTGAAGTAGTGTGACACCAGAAGCTGCTGTGGAAGAGTTTTAGGTATGTACTCACCCCGTTTTTTTTGTTGGTTACACTCTATCCGTCCATCCTTTTTGTTACTTACACTTTTACTTTATTTCATTTTTGGAAAATGCATTTTCTCAACTCAGCACTTCCTACCCCACATAAAATTATCTATCTCCTACTTTTTCTTACACAAACCACCCCACAAATGCACACTCTCTCCACCTTTATTTTTGGTTACCGTTACAGTAACGATAACCAACGAAAAAGAATAGAGGTAGTATGATCCTAGAATAAATAAAGGTTGAAGTGCTTCTGTGACCTACTTGAAAGCTATTGATGGTTTTCCACATACAAGAGAGAAGGGGGGAAAAACAGTAAAGGGCAATTGATTCAAGTAATTCATGCTCTAGAGATAAGATGACTTGATATATTGTCAAAAGGTTAATAGGCTTTCTAAGTGATAGCTCTAGCAATAGACTAGGTAATGCTTCTCATGCTAGTGCTTTTCTCTATGTTTGTGGCCCACGTGCAATATTGCATGTTAGTGAAACCTGCCTTGGCGAATACGGAATTAATATAAGAAGGAAGAAAAGTATTAGGCTCCACAACGACGTAAATTACTAAAACCGCCTTATAGAGACTTATTATTAGATAACTAAGAGTTAGATATCTATCTCATCTTATAAATGGCTATTGTAATTGTAATCCGTTGGTCTTCTAATGTGACCTGGTCTTCTAATGGAATACTATGATACAAATTCATCCTTTTGGTGCACATAGTGGTTTCACCCTCACCTTCCATATTTTTCGGCTGGACATCTTTTCTTAATCTTTCTCCTTATGCCTTCCGACCTTGAATTGCCTTTTTTAAGGACCCTGTTGGAAGCTGAAGTTATTTTGCACTCTGTATAGATTAATATACAGCTTACTCATACCTCTTTCGGTTGCATTCTGATGATGTGGAATCCTAGTCGGCAGCTTCATGTTTTTTGTTTAATTTAAAGCAAGTGGTTTCATGTGATTGTTGATATGATTAACTAATTCCATGTTCACAGGAAGTGCATGGCAAAAGCCGTTGACATATTCTGTTTTCTGTATAATGCTCTAAACTATATCTATTTGGAGTATTTTATTTATGTTTAATCCCAGTGTTTTCGCCTTAAGTTCATTTACATAGAGCTTACCACGACCTTACCTGGCTTACTGAGTGGCTGCATTTCCAGTGAAGTGGACATTGCATTACTAAACAACTTTAGCTCTGCACTTTTGTTTTGGCTTAGTCGCCAATTGTTTTTTTTTTTTGGCTGTGGTCCTATTGCCACTGCTATCGTGTTTGCTTCCTGTTATAGCAGTTATTTGGTTATTTTTCACTCAAATTGACTTTCTATTTTTTGATGGCTAATCATCTCCTATGAATTCTGCACCTGTGCTACCAGTGTACCTGTTACTAATGGACTCCTGTTATCAGTAATTCTATGTTGATTTTCTGCTATGACGATGTTATTCTTATGGTACTCTGTCTAGAAGCATTTTTTGATAGATTTTACTAGCCTACGTTGTTATTTTGTACATCAGATATCCGACCCTTTCGGCTCGTTTAGTAGGCAGTATCGGCTTGGCATTGGTTTTGGTAATGATAAAAAGTTTGTGTAATTTCTCAAAAAATATTCATGTCCTATTTACTTAGACTCGGCTACAAGGGTCCACTCTAATACATGACTGGGTGTTGGAATTGCCTATATTATAGTATCAGTTTTTGGTTTAAAATGAAGTACCTTCATGTTGTGTCGTGTCCGATACTGCGCGAGTCCAACTCAGATGTGTAAGGAAATTAGATTAGAGGGAGTTACATGGCCCATGCCATGTTGTGACTTGCGAGTCATGATAATACAACTTCACTTTATAAGTTTCCACTCATTACCTCTTTTAGATTTGGTATAGAGTGCAGTTGAAATTTGTGAAGATAATTACAAAATGTAGTTGGATGTGAACCTAGCACGAAAATTTTCCTTACAAAATTACACAAACGCCTTATCGTTGTTGTCTTCTAAACGGGCCGTTTCATATCTAGCCTTTTTCTTCCAATCATTTTTTTTTTTAAGTATGAATTGGTCGAATAACAACTGCGACTGTGTATATTGAACCTTCTCAGGATCCATGATGATACATTTTTGTAACAATATACTAATACTTAAAAAACATGTTCTTGATGCAAACAATCATTCCCAACTGTACAAAAAAATCTACAATTGGAAGCTATATCTTCTCGTGACTTGGTCTACTATGCTTCCTAGGGCATGTCCTTTCTAATGTACAAGTTACAGTTTGGACAAACGGGGAATATTATTTATTCCTATGATTAACAATTATTGCTATAATTTCTTACCAAATCTTCACGTTCTAATGGTGCCATGTTTATAATAGTTGGCTGGATTAGTAGTGACGGCTGTGGATTTGGCTGCGATGAGCTAGCTTGATCACAACCAACAATTTTTTGACATGTTTGAATCAAGCAGTGCCTGCAGGTGGGACATGAAGAGTGAGTATTAAGCCACTTATCAATACACCGGATATGGAATCCGTGATGGCATTTCGGCAGGAGCCTCAATCTATCTCCTGGAGCGAAGTCAGACAAGCATATAACACACTCAGTTCCAAGACCTGGGAGCTTTAAGTTGGGTGAGTAATTTACTACAGCGAAAGTCTTTAAAGCTTTCTTCTTAATGCCTGTGGTTTCTGAACCTGAGGGGTTGTTGCTGTCATTGTTAGACTCTTCTGTTGGCATGACATTTGAGCATCTTAGTGCACACTTTATTATAGAATTTAATCCTAGAGAGCAGATTAAGGCACACAATAGGACTGATAATACCATAACCACATTGGCATCAAACCCATTGGTGCCACTGTAAGGGTCTGTGGGATCCACTTGGTTGTTTGTTCTCGGTGGTGGTGTTGTCGCTGCTGGTGGCGTTTGGTAAAGAGGGTGGTGTTGTAGCAACCTTCTTGAAGATTGAAGGTTCATTAGTTCTTGGTAGAGAAGAGGAGAGAGAGTGGAAGGTGACATGATTTCTTTCTTCGTTGTGTTTGTTGCAAGAATACAAGTGAAAACAAGTGAGTAGTAGTCCTTAGTGGCTTTGTTATTGTGGAATTTATAGAACCTTAGAGGCAAGGGTAATGGTGATGCGTGCTTTATTGGCACATTAACAATAAATAATTGTTAAAAAATATGCCCTTCTCCACTCAGGGGTATAAACATAATTTTATATGATAGTATTAGTTATAAAGAATTGAGGAGTCTACGAATATACAAGGACTTGAAATAACTCCATTGAGGTATATACACCCAACAGACAATCTCATTATTATTCTACTTCCCCGTATTTTTTTAAATGCTATACTTTTTTTCACGCTTATCCACGTAGTAATTTAAGGGGGTAAACGAGTAAATTTTTCGATGAAATTTTAATACAAGTAAGAATGAGATTCTATATTCCTTGAGTTAAAATTTCATTGATTAATTTGCTCGTTTACACCTTTAAATCGCTTCCTTGATAAGCGTGAAAAAAAAGTGTAACATCTAAAAAGTTATGGAGAAGCAGGGGCGGACCCACAAAGGAACAAGGGGGGACAGTTTGTCCCCCCATTCCAAAACAAGAGATAAATATAATATGGTAGTAATACACAACACAAAGATAAACTTGCTCTACTGGTTAGATGTGTGCCTTGATATAAAGCCTTCTTATGTTTAGTTGGTCTCAAGTTCGAGACCTTGCATAAAATTTTTTAATGTTTTTTTCTTTAGATGCTTGTTTATGGATTGATCTCAATAGGGTTGGACTATGTGTCTAAATTTTATATTCAATCCATCTAATTAATCAATCAATTTTTATCAATATAGATCAGAGCAAATATACTTTATTATAATTTGATTAGTTAGAGAAAATACTACTTATGGACCATTACTTGACTGTATGATATAATAATCGGTCTATATTTATATTGTTTAATGAATGACATAATGTGGAGTTGGGAGTTACAAATAGAATATTAGTTCTTTGTACAACTTCTCTTATGCTTCATAAATACATTTTTAATATTTTGTACAAGATTTCAAGTATTAAACAATTTATTTGATCAAATTTTGTTATTTATATTCTTGATAATTATTGAATATTCAAATTTGTCCCCCAAGTTAGAATTCTTGGGTCCGCCAGTGGGAGAAAGTATTTTTTTCCTTATAACACGTAGCGTACTCCAAAGTGTACCTAATAAATTAACTATTTTGAAAGATAATGCTTAAAAAAACAAAAATATTTCATCCATCATTCGAATCAAACTTATTTACTATCGAACTTATTGGAGGAGTCGTTACTTCAAGTCGTGAGTGACTTAGAACAACCTCAGCTACTTGATGTTCGATTCTGCCATGCGTGGCTTCTTTTTTATTGTTTGTAGTGAATTTATCAGTGGCCATTGGGGAGAGAAGTTTATCAGATAAAATAGATCGCAATCTGAAAGAAATCACTACTACATGTAGCTATTTATAAACCGATTGAAATCTGAAATCGCTACATTAAATCACTACCACATGTACCGAGCGTTGTCCAAGGCTCCAAGCTTACATTAAATCGCTACATTAAAATGCAAAGGATATTTTTTTGGTCATTATTTTAGAAAATCGTTCTCCAATAGTATAGTGAAACATCTTAGGACTTATCCTAGGAAATTGTATTTGCCACGCTATTGAAGTTCTTAGAAAGTGTAAAATTGTTTTTGATTGATCATGTGTATAAAACTCTCTGTGGGAAGTTTTACTTACCTAGAACTTCCTACCTTTTGGGCAAGTTAAGTAGAACTTCCTACATTTTGGAGAAACAGAACTTTCTAAGAAATGCAAATTCTCATGATTTGATCAACTAAATAACTCCATATTATTATATTTTATTGAAATTTATTATATGGTTGTTTGGTTGGTTGACATACAAAAGCATGGAAAGTGGGATTTTGTGGGAAATACAAAACGGGTAAGGTGTTTGGTTATAGTGAAATGTGGGAAGTAGGTTTCTAGGAATTTCCACTTCCTACAAAAATTGGGGGAGTTACTTACCTAGTCCCTCCATAGGTAAGTTGAAATTTTCTTGAAAAGTTACTTTGTACTCATTGCTAACCAAATAACTTTAATAAATTCACATGAATTTAATCAAGCAATTTTATATCCACTTCAAATTCATGAGAACTTCTACTTCCTATTCAATCAAACAAGCCTTAATTTTTTTTACACTTCTTTACATGTCGGTCTCCTAATTTGTTCCCCGCACTTCTTTACATACTTCCTCCGTTTTTTTTAATCGCTACACTTCCTATTTTTGGCAGTTTGGAATTAATGACTACACTTCTTTTCTTTCTATTTTTGGTAAGTTTTTTGCTGTAAATTTACCATATTACCCTTACTTTAAAAATTAAATCTTAATTAATTACTAACTATAAACATATCATTTAACCTAATGACTTTTACCTAATTCTTACCCAATTAATCAACCACTCATCCATCTTCAACAATTCATCAAACCCCAACCCACCACCACCATCTCCTTCAACCAACCACCAACTGCTACCACCCTCTATCATCTACTATCTCATGCACCACCAGTCTACCACCACCACCATCAGCGAGGCCACCTCTACAGAACCTTCATAATCACTTAACAACCTAGAACCACCGGTCCACCACCATCACATAACCCTAACAACCTAGATCTACTAGTTCGCCACCACCATAGGACCCTAATAACCAGAATCTTGAACCGTATCACCGAAGAAAGTCGAAGATCGAAGCTGAATAATCGACACAAACTTCGATCGAAGAAGATTTGAAATCTGGGTTGGGATGTTCGAGTTGTGGTTCGAAATCTAGGGGAGGAGGTTTCGAAATCTGGGTTAGGGGTTTCGAAAAGGTGGAGGTGGTGGCGGCTTGTTTTCGAAAAGGTGGAGGTGAGGAGTGAGGCTGGTTGTCGAAAAGGGGTGTTTGGTGGTGGTTTTTGAAAAGGTCTGTGGTGGTGGCGATGGGCTGCGGTTGTTTTGACGGTTTGTGGAGGGAGCTGTGGTGGTTATTGGTCGAATTAGTGGTTGTTTTCGCTAAGGGTGAGGGTGGCGCCGTGGCGGTGGTGCCGTGGTGGTGGCGCTGGAGGTTCAGGGGGTGGGGGTGGAGGTTTAAAGCGGTGGGTGTTAGGGTGTGGGTGTGGGTGGTGATGGGGGATTTCAGGTGGTGGTGGTGGTGGCCTTTCACAGTTTTTTTAATTCCCTCAAATGGTCCCCACTAATATAATTAATCACATACCCTTATACACAATTAACCACCCTTCCAAATTTTGCCTAAGAAACCGTGCTTTTAGAAGTGTAGCGATTGAAAAAAACGGAGAAAGTACTAATGTTGGTACGTTTTCACTCTTTTATCAGAGTTAGAACAAAACTTCTCTCTTCATAGCATCATCACCCCTTTGCTCTCTATTTCATTGCTTTTTTCATACTTTTGTTTTTGTTTCTCTATCAACTTCCAAAGTTTCATTGTTAATTTTCCTTACCACTTTTAGTGCTGACTGACTATGGAAATAAGAAATTTCTAAAAGGTCCTACAATACTTGCCAAGCTATAAAAATGAGGAAGTCATTTACAAGGTTTCCCTAGATAACTTAAATTCTACTATTTTACTTCTCATGACCAACAAAACATAAATGACAACTTTTATGAAACATGAACTTTTGTATTTAACCAAATAGTCTATCTCCAGGCAAAGCCAAGCATATGTTATTATAACACAGAAGGAATAGAGTATTTATGTGCGAGTTGATTTGTTGATTAATCACCATCTTATGCATATGATGTAATAAAATTGCAATTTAAATAAGATGATAATACTCTTGAAGGTAGAATCATTAATCCAATCTTGGGTTGGTTAAGCAGAACTCTGTTTAGCCAAGTTTAGCTAGTTAAAAGTAAGGATGTCAATTCAATTAGGCTTCAATCCGACTGGAAAAGTCCGGTCCAAATTCAAGTACATTAAATCTGAATGAAATTCGATATGAATCAGACATATGTAAGATTTGATACGAATCCGATTAGAATCTGATTATTACATGTTAATTAAGTATAATATTACATTTTTCATAATATAACTATGCTTTTTTATTATCCAATTAGTAATTCAATCCGAATCCGTTCTGAGTTCGAATCAATTCGAATTGAAAGGTGTGAGTCTGAATTTGGGAATATATAGTCCAAATCTGAATAATTCAGAGTCCGATTGAGGTGGAGCGGACTTAGAGTTTGATAAGTCGATTTGAGTCCGATCCATTGCCATTTCTAGTTAAACCAGATAAAAAGGTAGTGGGCCTACATAGAATAAACTTACAAAAATGCTATATTAGACTCATTTGACAGAAAATTTAGCCAAGTAGTCCCATCCTCCCTCTTCCTAGCTATTGCTTCCTTTCGTTTAAAAAAGATACCATTTTAAAATTTTGAGAATCAAGTTGGTTATGATGTCTAGTAAAATACTCCTTCTGTAACGCATTAATACAATAATTTATTTTGCACTTATTTTAAGGTAATGATTCAAAGGTGTAGACGAACAAATTAATCAAAATACATTATCTCACTCTTGCTTGTATTAAAATTAGTTTCTGATTAATTTATTCATTTACATCCTTAAATCGCTTCCTTAAATGCGTGCAAAATGAATTGTTGCCATTAATGCGTTACGGAGGGAGTACTTCATAAGAGTATTAGGTATAGAAGTATATATTTATAATATTAATTGTTGATACGTATAAAGTTTTTTTTTCTAAAATTGACACTTAGCATAATAGTGAATTTTCTGAAATTGAAAATTGAATTATTGTATTAGAAATGAGAGGATAACATCTTTTTGAAAAGGGATTTTAGAAATGGGAAATAATTTCTCCGTTCCAAATTAAATGCAACATTTAATATTTTGCACTATTCAGTATGTACTTTGACTAAAATTTGAGCTTTATACATAATGAAAAATATAGTTAAGTGGGATCTTGTTAGATTCATCTCGTTAAATACTTTCGTAATATCAACTTTTTATAATTTTTATTTATATATTATAGTGGATATTAATCGTTAAAGTTATGTCTCGGCAAATGTAAAAGATAAATCGTTGCATTTAATTTAGAACGAAGAAGTGTTACTTTTTGACACGCGCTCTTCCTATTTTATGAGTGACAGGAATGTTTCAGATTTTGACCCTCGAAGAAATTATTGAACAGTTTTGAATATACCACCAACTACTACATGATATACCCTACCCACTAAAGTTATTAATGGATTTTCTAATCAAGATGTGTCCTGCCCACTTTCTTTTACGGCAAAATGTTGCCATGTGGAACTTTCGACTTTGATAAACCATTTCTATCTAAATGCTAATTGGGTCCCTTCTTTTCCTAGACAGAGTATGAAAGAAATTTCCTTCATTTGTGACATGGACTTGAATAAAGGGTTCTCTCTTGGTAGAGTTGAAAGGTTACTCTCAGGTATTTACGTTTTAAAATAAGTGATATATTTTGTTTTTCATGCTTATCAATGAAGTGATTTAAGGGTGTAAACAAGTAAATTTTTCGGTGAGGTTTTAATACGAGCATGAATGAGTCTCTATATTACTGATGTTAAAATTTCATCGAAAATTTAATCGTTTACAGCCTTAAATCGCTTCCTTGATAACCGTGAAAAATAAAGTGTATCATTTATTTTAAAACGGAGGAAGTATTTTACCTGCAATATTTGTTTTTCTTACAATCTTCAAAATGAATTTTGATTGTTAAAATCCTTTATGTACTACTGGAAAACTATAAAAGTTGACGCATGGGTCGCAGATTCAATTGCTCTAACTCACAAATTAGAACATGAAGGCCAGAGTGAAGGTAGAGAGGAGGAGAGCGAAGAGTGACATGACCTAGAAATTGGAGAGAGAGAGAAAGTCAGAGGGGGAAATGGGGTTATACATGAAAGAAGAAATGAGTAGGCAAGCGGAGATGGAAAAAAAACTAAACGAAGTGTTTTGCAAAGGGTTGTGGGGGTAGGTGGCACACGGTACGGTTCATGAATAATACTCCATCTTTTGGCTTTTTAATGTGTATATATATAACGATGGTATGAAAAAATAGTAAAAGTTTATGAATTTTAAAGTTAAGAAAAAGATTGTGTAGCAAGTTAAAGAAGCCCAGGGCCAGAGTGTCTACGTTAAATAGAACTTATCAGAATCAAGAAAAGCTTTAATAATTGGGGTTATTTTACCTTTTTTCATTAATTTGAATTTATTAGAACTTCTCATAACTTAATTAAACTTGTGTGAATTCATTAAAACTTGCTGAATATTATATATTTATATTAGAAGGTACTAAAACGTATTGAAACTTATATGAACTTGTTAGAAAACATCGGAGTTTATTAGATTTTATGGAACTTATGTGAGGGAGAGAACACACTTCAATTCAAATGTAAAGGTTTTACACATACATCCATTGTATGTGTATGTGTTACTACTAAAATATATATCTTATTATATGTTACTACTAAAATGTATGACGTTACAATAAAAAACTACGATACAAATTTACAATGTTTCTACGGATAATTTTTTTTTTAATGATGTGTTCTTTATCTTTGTTTAAAAGATCTGTTTTGGTGAAGTTTTCTTCGTTTAAATTTGTATGAATTCTTTGTTTAAAACTTCAAAAAAAAAAGGAATTGTAATTTTTCTTCAATTATCCATATATTAGCTTCATCTTATTTATCTTCACCATTTTTCTATTATTGATTTCTAGTAAAATTTTTAATTATTTATTATGTTTGTAGAAACTAATGATGTTATATTCTCATCCCTACTATGTAATAAAATTCAATTCGAGATATAGTATTTCAATCATCTATGTACTCTATTATGTAAATTTAAATATCGTTAATTACAAAACAAGTTCAACCAATTGTAAGTTTCTATTTTGTTTAGTAACAATACACATTTTAGTAGTAATACATACACAAGGTATACATCTTATTAGTTACATGTACACCCATTGTATGTGTGGTCTATATATGTCCAGTGTATACTAAGTAGTACTTGGTTTAGTGGGAAAGAGATCATCCTTCCAACCTCCTGGTTGGGGGTTCAATTTTCATTAAGTTTACTTTGAGGGTAGGAATCTCCCTTACCCTTCCCCCTACTCTCGAGTGCCTGACTTATTAGGATTCGAGCGGAATTCGGACTACATTTTCTTACCAAAAATATATATATATATACATATATATATATACTCAGTGTATGTGTATAATTTACTTGAGATTTATTAGAGATAAGAATATAGAAAATATATTAAGATAGAGTTTTAGAATAATAAATTATCTTATGTTGTTAGAAAAGTATATTGTTTAATATTCTAGGGTTAGATGGTTTCCTAAGTCCTTGTACTATATATAGGGTTTTACCCTAATCATTAATAACAAGTCAATTATATTGTTCAACTAGCCGTTTACTCATAAACACTCTCCAATTCTTAACATGGTATCAAGAGCTAGTGTGACTATAAGGTCACGAGTTCGAATCTCATCCACCCCTCATTTCTAAGTGGAATATATAGCGCCAGGTATGAGGGAGGCCTGTGCTGCATCCACACTTCAAGCCCAGTGGGCTCTTGCGTGAGGGGGTGTGATAGAGTATAAATCTATTCCTGGGCCTTCAACCATCAGCTTAAGCTTTTGATTGAGTTGGTTCCTTAACATGGTATCAAGAGCAGGTTAGATCTTGGTATACTTCGGTAACTTCACACAAAAAAAATTCACCCTGCCGGTGGGTTAAGAAATTGAACCTACCGGCAGGATTCCCATTTTTTTATGTATTTCCGCTTGTTGTGCTTTGTCTCTCTGATCTGTTTCGTATATTTCCATTGCGCGTGGAGTCGGCAATCGTATCCAGTGATATTCTGTCCCCTTCTTGGGGTTGGAAGTTTTTTTGTTGTGGTGTTTGATTGAGTTTCCTCGTTGTAGATTTGTTGGAAATTCTGATTTTTTTCAATCAGATTACAATTGTTTTATTATGCTGCGGGTCAATTGCAAGTGGAGTTGGGTTTAAGCCTCCAATTCATGTTTTGAGATATATGTTAGGAATTCTAATAGTGGTATTTCTACAATCCATCACCAAAAAAAAAAAAAGTTAAATAAATATTGAATTTTGGTGATAGAAGTTGTAGGTATTATTGACTGTTGTTTTGCGATTTGCACCTGGGTTGGCAGAGTTTAGTGATTCTGCAGTCTTGATTAATTTTATTCAAGCATTAGTTGCTTCCCTGCTAGGTTGGTTGCAAGATGGTGATATCTTGCGTAGTTGGTGTGGCTAGTTCACTTATTCTTTCTCGTCCAATTGTTGTTGTTGGCGAGTGCAATTCGCTTGGTGCCATTAGTGCACCGTTTCTACAAAATCCTAGTTGGTTTGGTGCGGTTATGCATCGTTTCTACAAAACCCTAGTTGGGTCCCTAGTTGGGTTTATTGGCGCACTTGAGTATCGTTGATTATTGGTGGATGAAGTTAATTAGTTCTCCATGGTACTTTGGTTGTCCCTTCTCCAAAAGGGTGTTTATTGGTTGTCCCTAATCCTAAAGGGTTGTTATGGTTGACGTTCATTGATTTACGTCTTATTGATGTAATATTTTTTCCCCCATTTTCTTCCAATCGTAGCGTTCGTGTTACTACCCTACGATTGAGGGGGAGTATTAGAGATAAGAATATAGAAAATATATTAAGATAGAGTTTTAGAATAATAAATTATCTTATGTTGTTAGGAAAGTATATTGTTTAATATTCTAGGGTTAGATGGTTTCCTAAGTCCTTGTACTATATGTAGGGTTTTACCCTAATCATTAATAACAAGTCAATTATATTGTTCAACTAGCCGTTTACACATAAACACTCTCCAATTCTTAACAAGATTCAGAGATCTAGCATTTGCTTTAATGATTCTTAATGAATTTCTACCTCCACACTTCAAGAAAGGGTTATTGAGTTCGGTCAACCTTTTATCTTTTCTGAGCTAATAGGTTAGGGCACTTCTCAAAATTTAACCTAGTTTGTGAGAACTTACACGAATAAGTCTATGACACTGAAATTTAATTTATGATTGATGTGGATGATTTCTCCCATAAATTTTGGAAAACTATGTTTCTAATGTTCATTTCAGCTTAATTTCAGTTTAGTTTAGTTCAGCTCTAATCAGTTCAGTTTACTTCAGTTCAGCTCCAATCAGTTCAGTTCAGTTCAACTCCATTCTTTTATAATCTTTTTGTTAAATATTATTATGGTGGTCTAATTTATTTTACTAATTGCTCTTATTTTATTTTATTTTTATTATTTATTTTTATATCATTATTATTAAGTATTATATTTATTATCTGCATATTATTTTGTTTATTATAGGTTTATTCATTATTATTACTATTATCATTAGGGAGAAACATGGTTTAGGTTAAAAGCATAAATAAACCCGCATTTTCAGCCCATAATCCAATTAAATCGCATCAAAACGATTTATGATGTAATTTAGCACGGTCCGACCCAATCATTATTTTATTACTAAATATTAATATATAATTAAATCTGATTATTAAAATAGTAATATTAATTTAGTTCTTAGATATTATTGTTATTATATAATCATCATCAGGTATTAATATATTAATACAAAGACTATAAAATAATTGTTATTAATTACCATTATAATTATTAATCATTATTATTATTAATTTATGATTATTAATATTATTTATTTATAATTATCATTTTAAAATATCCGAAATAAATTATTATTATTCATTATTATTACTTATCATTATAATAATTATTTAATATTCATATTATTATTGTTTAAATATTATTTATATATTTATTAAATTAAATTCAATTCATTTGAGTTCAATTCAGTTCAGCTCTAATCAGTTCAGTTCAGTTCAGTAAATCTAAACAGACCCTTATATCTAGCTGAAAATAATCAGCTAGTTTGAAAAGCTAATAGCTAATATGTACTCCCTCCGTTTCTTTTTGTTTGTCCCATTTACTGTAGCCTCAAATGCCAAGAAATATGATGTCATATGCATGTAGGTGGGGACAACAAGTAAGGATTCCAATTATTTTATAATAAATGTTGTGATTAAAGTAGGTGATCGAGATAAACTTTTAAGGTACATGTGGGACCAAAAAGTGATAAAGTAGGGGTAGATGAGTGATATAATTTTTTCATATAAGGAAAGATGAAAAAGTAGGACAAACAAAAAGAAACGGACAAAAACGAAAAGTAGGACAAACAAAAAGAAATGGAGGGAGTAGTTTTCAACTCTGCTTTTTCTAGAGCCTAAATCAAGTTTCTTTGAAGTTATAAACTTTGCTCTGGTTTAATATTGTCCATATTCAATAGTCCAACAGAAATTCTAGTTTAGCAAGTGGGAGGGCACGAACCCCATAAAGTATGAAGCTCAGCCCAAAGCATTCCGAGAGATAATAGGATAATGATATGACCTGATAATCTGATATGATAATGGCGTGCCCTGGCTTATCAGTTAGTTACTCCAGTCTTTATTATGATATATGCAGTTTTAAAGGTTGATTAAAAGCTTAAATTCTAATATGAAAATGATGAGACAATCCCAAATCAGTTGATGTTAATAAATCAACTTTTAAGGTCTTATAATTAACCTGATTACGGGCTTGTTCTCCGTAGCTTATTTTCAGTTCAGTTCAGTTCAGCTGCAATCAGTTCGGTTCGGTTCAGTTCAGTTCAGTTCAGTTCATCTTTATTTTTTTATAACCAATTTGTTAAATATTATTATTATATTGGTCTAAATTTATTTTACTAATTACTCTTATTATTATTATTATTATTATTATTTATTTTATATCATTATTATTAATTATTATCATTATTATATCTATATATTCTTTTATTTATTATAGCTTTACTCATTATTATTACTATAATCATTAGGAAGGAACATGTTTGGGTCAAAAGCATAAACCAATCAAATCAAGTCAAAACGGTTTATGATGCAATTTTGCACGGTCAATCCAATCATTATTTTATTACTAAATATTATTATATTATTAAATCTAATTATTCAATAGTAATATTAATTTATTTCTTAGATATTATTGTAATTATATAATCATCATCAAGTATTAATATATTAATACAAAGACTATAAAATAATTGTTATTAATTATCATTAATCATTATTATTATTATTATTATTAATTTATGATTTTTAATACTATTTATTTATAACTATCATTTAAAAATATCCAAAATACTATGATTATTATTCATTATTATTACTTATTATTATAATTTTTATTTAATATTTATATTATAATTGTTTAAATGTTATTTATATATTTATTTAATTTAATGTAATTCAATTCAAGTCAATTTAATTCAGCTCAGCTCAGCTGAATTATGCCGAAGAGAATATGTCCTACTTTTTTGAATTTATCATATTGGTCTTTAAATTGAACTATAATATATATATATATATATATGTGGAGGGAAAGATGGTTTCATGTGAAAATACTTTTCGTTTTTTCGGTGCTTAAGGACATGGCCATCCGATGGTTGTGGGAGGCTTTGTGTTAAAGTTTAGGAGTAAAAATTTGTAATCCCCCCTTTTTTTATAACTCTAAGACTCCATTTGATTGACCAAAAATTATGTTGCCTGGAACGATTTTCTGTGAAAAACATACATTTTTCAAAGGAAAACACAAGTGTAGATTAACATTCCTTTATTTGGTTCTTTAGTAAAAACTTGGAGGAAAAAAGAACGGATTAAAATGGGAGAATAGAGGTAAGGATGTCAGTGGGGCGGGTTTTGTGGAGACTCGCCCCAGTTAGGGTGGGGATGGGGGAAGGTTTCGCGGGGGATGGGGCGGGGATGAGGATGAGATGGTTTTCATCCCCATCCCCGCCCCATCCCCGCCCGCCCCGCCCCGCCCCATCCCCGCCCGCCCGTCTGAGCCCCGTCATAGGTATTCTTCAAAGGCCTAAAATCCTTAATGTTATTAGTTGTTTACTGCTTTAATTTGATACTTTTATTTTCCAAAGGCCCGAAAGGCTAAAATCCAAAATTACTTTTAAACTTTTGTTTTCCCTCTCCCTTAACCCTCATAGATTAGGGCAGGTGCAGGGATTCGCGCGGGGATGGGGCGGGTGCGGGGATTCGCGCGGAGGGGATAGATTTTATCTTGTCCCCGTTGGGGCGGGGATGGGGACAAAATTCTCCCCCCGCTATGGGTGGTGGGGCGGGGATGAGGATGAATTTTTTAGGCAGGGATGAGGATAGGAATGGCAACATCCGTCCTGCACCACCCCATTGACATCCCTAAATAGAGGGGAGAAAGAAAAGTGAAAGTTGAGGAGTAAGGACTTAGGATGAAAATGTGTTTTCTTTCCATATAGGAATGAAAATGTTTTCTATTACGTAGAAAACTATTTTCAATCATTAGGAAAATAAATTTTCATTCTTTATAATCCAAACAAAGTAAAGTAGAAAAACTAGTTTTCAGAAAAAGTGATTTCCTCTCAACCAAACGGTGCCCAAGTAAGAAGTGTTGTAACTCAATGTTGTTCTCACCACAAGACCCTTTTTACTTGATCTTGACTATATAGATATATAGAGAGAGAGTAAAGTTCATATGCGAACGAACACATTTTAGTGGATATAGAATCATTTATTATGAAACTGTAACCTTTTACTTGAATGATTATGTTTTAGCTAGAGTGGATTGCTTATTTGCTAGCTATATAAATTTTGGCCTTGCTAGAATACCGAACTTTTTTTTTATAATTTCGCCAAAATGAATTACTATTTAGCATTTTCAACATCTCATACATATAAGGAGTATTTTCACCGGAATCCAAACCCAGTAGTACATAATACTGCAATAGTGATAGATAGTAGTATGAAATAATGGAAGTTTATCAAGTAGACAGATTATGGAAATGGAGGGCGCAAGTTTATTAATTATTAAGTAGACAGATTCTGGGAATGGAGGGCGCATTTGCTTATGGTTGGTAAGTGATTGTGTTTAAGTGTTGATAGTTGCTTGACTTATCCGTATTCTTATTGCTTTCCTTCCTGATGATGGTGGTAAAGATAAGATTTTGTGGATCAGTCTAAAATCTAGAACCCACTCTAAGGAGCTTCTGCAGCAAATTGACCTTTTCTCATAAGCCTACAAAGTATCATCTAAAGTAGCCTTTAAAGAAAAAACTTTTGCCGCATTAAAAGTGGACATGAATCTTAATTTTGCTAAAGCAGGACTATGTATATATAGTTTTGCTGTATTGGTATTATTGCTTTGATTGAAAACTAAGGCTGGAAGTAGATGGCTACTTCCTGCTAAGTGCTACCTCATAAACTCCCTTATGAAAACTTGATTTGTAGTTATCTAAAATGTGAAATAGAGAAAATGATGGTTGAAAACATCCAGTGAATTTACAATATTGCCCCCATAGACATATTTTAAAATGTAGACATGGAACAATTAGGCTCCATTTCGTTGGGTGTAAAATATTTTCAATTTAAATTGATTTTCAAGGAGAACAATTTTAATAAAAATTAAAAATTAGTTTTCCACTATTTGATACCATGTAAGAAAGATGACGGAGAAAAGGAAAATGAAAGGAAAAGTAAGGAGGTGGTCGGAGAAGTGTAAAAGGGAGGTAAGGGAAAAAAAAAGAAGGAAATAGTTTTCCCTTTATTTTGAAGGGAAAATATGGTTTTCCATAATTTGGAGAGTTATTTTACTCCAAGGGAAAATGGTTTGTAACCCCTTTGCCAACTAAACTATGTAAAACCGATGATAGAGGAAAACAATTTTCCAGGAAAATGTTTTACACCCTAACTTTAGTTATGTAGTCATTCTCTTTGTGGCGCTGTTTAACTTTTCCTAATTGCTTCCTTAGATTTTTTTGATGCACACTTGACAAATTAATATATGAAATACTTGTGATCGAAGTTTTTAAATTACTTCCTACGTTTCTAAATAAGTGACACATTTGAATAGTGTTTACTATTCACATTTTACACTTTGATTAGACTTGGTGATTTACATTTTAGGAAAAACAGTCATGCGGGGTCTTGTTAGATTCGTCTTAATGTGAATTCTTTTGGTATCAACTTTCTAAATTTTTTACTTATTGATAATTGTAGATATTAATGTTTCAAATAATCAGTGGCAAACGTGCAAATAAGAAGTGTGTAACTTATTTAGAAAAGGAGGAAGTATTTTTTAGATGATTTATGTTCTTGTTGGAAGTAAGGCTTGAAAAGTCAACTCTTGGTTTTTCCATGAGTCCGATCTTGGCTTCTTGTTTGTTAATATATTCCGTTACTTCCTCCCGTGTTTGAGTTGTTAGAATGTGAGATTTTGTAGTTGAGCTTTTTGTCTTTGGGCTTGCTACCATAAGCATGCGTCGTGTAGATCGAGTCAGGTAGTAGTGTCGGTTGTGGGCCTAGGATTTGGGAATTTGGACTTTGAACCTGGGTCGGGTTGGTGTTATGGGTTGTAACGTTTTACCGTTATTTATGTACCCCTTAATTTACTCTCTCCTATATTTGCCTTGCGTTTTGGTCTGATTTGTTGCTATAAAATCAGATCCCTTCTTATTTAGTTTGACATTCGAAAATAGTCTATTCTGTTCTTCTTGGGTTCTTGCATTTTTCTCCAAAGCATACATTGTTAGTTGTGACATTTTAGGCTCGTTTTGTTAACGTTGAAGAGCATTCTGGCCAATTGTGATTACCACAGTTGTCAGACCGTAATTGCTTGCAAGTCATTGGTACAATCTTGAAACCGCATAACCATTGTAATATTTCTGTTCTTACATGTTCAAGTTTTATGGTCGAGACAATCTTTTTACAAGCATTAGAAAAAATACTTATTTTTCATGATTTCTAGGATTTGCTAAAAATTATGAGAGTAAAAGTAGAAGGTTCTTTACTCCCCCAAAAATGTGTTGAATTTTGTCGACATTTAGGAATGAAGGTGAACTTTTTTTAAGCAGGAAGACATTAGTCACATGTGATAGAAGTATAATATGGGGCTAAAAGCTTGTGATGTTGTATTTGAGGTGTATATAATGGGGCTAGAAGCTTGTGATGTTGTGTTTGACAGTTTGAGGTGTATAATATCGGGCTGGAAGCTTGTGATGTTGTATCGGTACTCAAGACAATGATATTTATTAGTTGAAAGATTTGAAGGGATGTGGGGAAGCTTGTGGTTTGGAAAATGGAAGTGATATCAACGGTAAGTCAATATGTGAGAGCAAAACGGGGGCACCACAAGCTACATATAGAGGGAAGAGCAAGGTCATGCTGGTCGGAGTATAACATAAATTCGAGACAAATGGAAGCTTTCCTATTTGATTTTCATCGTTTGTTTTCCTGAACAGCTAAGAGTTGTTATAACGATTAGAAGAAAAATCAGCGAGTAATATTATGAGAGAACAAAGTTACTTTGTTAATGAAGAATTATATGGAGAGTAGAACTTTTGGGAATTAGAAGTTGTACGGTTAGAATACTGCCCTAATTCAATTCAATTCAGGCCAGGTCAGCTCAGTTCAGTGTAATATTGTAATTCAATTCTGGTAAGTTCAAGTTAGTTCGTCTGGGTCAAAGGGTTCATTCCATCCAAAAGAACAGGGTCTTATCATGCTAAACGTTAAATAGTTGGTATAAACTTATTAGTAGTGTTGGACCCTGGTGAGATTGGCTACTGAGAGGCATCCCAGGTAGGTGGAACGAAGATTGTTATCAAAGTCCTAGCGACATGAGAGTATGAGTGGGAAGGGCATTTATGGTCGGGTTGGTGAGTGTTCGGGCATATTCTTTGCCTGCCACGAGGATAAATATATGTTGACATTACGTGACTTATGATAGTTCTTTTGGAAGATCTTAAGTTTTAAGGTTGGAGTGAAATGGGTTGTCGTTATACTTGATTAATTGCCCGAGGGCATAGGTAGTTGATATTGTTCAAGTAAGAGCAAAAACTAGAGAGAAACTAGCTGGTTCCAAACTTACGAGAAAAAGTACAAAAAAATAATACTCTAAGAGCATGTACAATGGTGTGATTTTAATTAGCTTAACTATGCTAAGACTAAGTCTTCTATAGCTTTGCCATTGTGGGTAATTAGTCTATCTTTGAGAGAAATGGAGTTGGTCCCAACTACTAGACCAACCCAAGCCTAGGATGGAGTGCCTCCACTAATAATATGTGTACTCGTGGCGTTGAGAGATGCTTTCTCTCCATTTCTTAAACTCACGTGTGGCTTGGCAATTGGCTGGGCAATTCTGTTGCGCTCTCTCTCTTGCAATGCTTAATTGTATTGAATGCTTTAACTATTAAGTTTTTTGAACTACAAACTTTGTAACATTAATTTAAAAAAGTGTGCCAATAATTACTAGTAGAAAAATTCACCAATGTTTATATTTTATTTTTGTCTATAATTTGAGTCCAAATTTGACATAATTCCACATACTTTTTTCTAACCTATTTTTCTTTCTACTCAATTCTCCTTCCAAAAATCATTTTCTCCTACCAAAAATCATGAAAAGGACCACTAAAGATGAACGGGATACTTACTAGAATTATCGAGACCCAACCGAGTATGAACAAGTTTAACCTAAAAATGGGGGCTAAACCTCAACCGAGCCGGTTATGTTTAATCGAATTTTACGTGATGTAAGTATATAACGATGTTTAATATACAAATATTAAATTGTATAATTAATAATTAAACTCTCGCTATTTAAAATATGAATATAAATAATGTAGTCAATATAAATAAAAAGTTTTTTTTTTAATATTATTGGCTAAGAAAGAGATTATTTGGTGGGATATAGTAAAAGTAGGAGAGAAAAATAAAAAGACTAATTAAAACTAACCTAGCCATTGTAAGTTTAAATGGATGAGTGAGTGTAGAGTTAGTGGAATATGAGGTGTAAGAAGGAGGAAAGGAGAGAGAAAGAGAAAAATGGCAAGACTAGGGGTTGTTGGTCTTGCCATTGTACATGCTCTAACAATGTTCTAATAACTTGACATGTAAAGATGAAAACTGGGGTAAATAATTCCAGACGAAGTGCAGAGGGGTTAGTATCAATTTTGTAGCATCAGTTTTATACATATTAGTGAACTCGTTAACTTATATTGTGTCATTATTACAGAGTATCTAGTTACACTGGGCTTGAAATCTGGTGTTATGCTATTGGCAAGCTATAGTTGGATGGTTATCATTTATCTGTAATAATGGACATGTTTTGGTAGCTTTTGCATGCAAAATAGAAATTAACACATGGTGCTTGCCTGTTTCCCACAAACTTTTTTATACTAACTATCTCTTTACAAAATTTATGTCAAATCTGAAATCTTTCTGTCAACTTCCACCAAATTAAAGCTCTTCCATCTCATTTTCTTCACTTTATCTAAACCTCGTCATAAATTGTATATTATGGGTTTCATTTTTTGTTTAGCTTGGGGAATTGGCTATTAATGGAATTGCTTGCTTGATATATATATAGGATATCTTTTCACTGAAAAAATAAGATCGCTTGAAAACTAATGTCTTTAAGTAGGATGCTTTCTTTTTCAGACGGTGTTCTAAATATTTATGGAGGTCTGTGCACTGAAAATAAAATTGGCCCCTTGATCTAGTTTGACAGTGAAAAAATTGAAAGAGAATGTAGTTCTCAAAACCAAAAATAATTTTAGTAGCACTAAGAAGTCAAAATGATCAAACTTATCAACTATAGATATTAGATAGCTTAGTTGGTAAAAATCTTGTGGGCGCAGTATTCAAAACCTGAGTTCAAATCATGACTGCATCATTGCGCTTTGTAACCTCTAAACACCAAAAAAAATACAATGTAAAGTATTAGGATAAATGACTCTAACACCAAGACAAGCTCTTCTCCTTTAGTCTTATAATTACAGTTTATTACAATCTAGTTCAGTTTTAGTTCTGGTCAGTTCCATTTAGTTCAATCGCATAGACCTGCTAATATAGAAAAATATAATATTGCACATGTTCAGAGTTAATCTCTTGAGGAGTTCTCTGCGTGCTAGATGTTGTAAGATTATCTTTTTAAAAAGCTGATGCGACCGCCACATAAGATAGAAAGAAAGAGGAGGGGCAGGTTATTTGTAAAGTGAAAGGGCAATCTCCAATTACTCTTGTCTTCCCTTTCATTTTTGTTATTGATAAGTGATAACTATGTAATCCATATAATTGATGAAGGTTAGGAGTTACTTAGCTTTCTTGTAGGAGAGAGAACATGCAAAATAAAGAGAGTGAAACACAATCTAGACTCCTTTTCTTTTGTGGGTCCCTTGACATTGGTGCCTTCCTTGGGACTGAGCTGTACGGTTTGCTGTTCTGCACATGTATATATTCTCTAACAGCTAGTTGTGCGGTCTTATCTTCTACATGAACATTTTCTGCTTAACGGGATCTATATTTTGATTGATTAGGGAAGTTTGGTTATGATGTTTAAGTTGATATTTTCAGTGTGTTTGATGGTTGATATTTGTTACAATGACTTAATAGGTCACATACATACATACATACATACATACCAGTTATTTTCATGTTGGAGAAAGAATAAAAATACATGGTTAGGGTTGCTTTTATGCCTATGTGAGTTGTTGGTTCTATGGTAATTGATGTCTAATGGAGCCTTAGGGTGTGTTGGGCAACAATGGGGATGTTTGACAATTGGTTGGTGGCTAGTGACTTTGTATACCGGCTGATAACTTTGTATACTGGCTGGTTTTACCGACTGTTTATGGTGACTTGTTTGACCGTCTGTATAATTATTGACTATCAAAGGTGTTTGGTAAACATGGTTGTTATTGGTGGCTGTTTGATACTTCATCCGTTTCATAAAAATTGTTACACTTCTTGTTTTCACTCATGCTAATGCAAAATTTTGAGCGTTAATATCTCTAATTGTGTATTTGTAAAAATTTTAAAAATTAGATATTAATTAACTACATATCAAGACGAATCCAACAAGATCTCACATGACTATATTTTTCCATACATATAAATCACAAACGACGGTCAATGTGAACTTTCTGAATAGTGTTTACTATGCAAATGTAACATCTTTGTGAAACAGAGGAAGTACAAAATGGAAGCAAAAGCCAGCCAAAAAAGCTGGTAAAAGCAGCTTCTGGCTATTAGCCACTGCAAAAGCCAGTTATCAAACATTTTTTTGGCTGTTTGATCAGAAACAAAAGCCAATGAAAAGCCATCTAAAAGTCGTTTGCCAAACACCCCCAATGTTTCAATTAACGGTTACAAAAGGTGAAGAATAAAAATTTGGTTAATGTAGTGTTCTAATGTACTCCCTCCGTTTGTTTTTAATTGTTACACTTTGATTTGGGGGATAACCAAGAAAATTGATGAAATCTATGCAATGATTTTTTGGGGAATTGATAAAGTTGTTTGGGGAATAGATAAAGTAGGAGAGATAATGTTGTAAAAGTAAAAAGTGTGGGGTGATTGGGTATTTAATGGGAAAAGATGTTGACATGTGGGTCCCAAAAGTGTTGGAAATTGGAATATAAAGATATGAATTTTACCAAAATTAGTAAAAGTGAAAGTGTAACAATTAAAAAGAAACGTTCAAAAAAGGACAGTGTAACAATAAAAAACAAACGGAGGGAGTAGCTTTTAGCAGTCCGGACGATATTTTAAAAAGCGAAAATAACCTTATGAGAAAATGTTAGTAGTTGGAGTAACTTGTAATTGAGAATGTATGTAAAATATCTTGTACATAGGTTTAGGAGATTATTCATTGTAAATATTGGATTTTCTAATATCGTTGGGAATGATATTTTGAAACCCTAAATATATTGAACATTGAAATACATTTCAATTAAGTTCAACAATCTAACACGGTATCACAATTAAGTTAAAATTCAAAGCTTCCACAAATTATGTTGTTCGAACCCTAGGGCTAGTGTCACCCACAACACCACCCTTTTAGCTGCCAATCTTGTTGTCTTTCCTCCGAATACCTTAACTTTATTTTATAGACAATTACCTTGGCTAAGGAGGTGTTTCCTTCTTCTTCTAGCACTAAGTTTTACCCGACTATATCTCTTAATAATATCAAGAATGATATTCCCTTTCTTTCAAATAGGAAAACTGCTAATAATTAGGCAAAGCTTCATTAGTCATCAAATAGATATACATACAAGGGGTCATTACGACACCCTAAATAACTAGGAAACAATAAACATAATATTTTTCTTAATATAAGCTAACAAGATAATGCCAAGATAATATCAAATATCCTAATATTACTCTAACACCCCCTTTAGTTGGAGCATGTAAGTCATAAATGCCCAACTTGGAAAGCATAACCTCAAATTGCTTCTTCCTAAGAACCTTGGTGAAAACAGCAAATGGTTGATCCGTGGTAGGAACATATGAGGGAGCAATGAAACCCTCCTGTATGGCATCACGAACAGAATGACAGTCAACCTCTATGTGCTTAATACTTATGGACGACCGGGTTTTGTGTGATACGTAGAGCAGACTGACTGTCACAAAATAGGGGAATAGCTTTAGGATGATGCACTCCTGAACTCAATAGGAGATCCTCGAGCCATTGTAGCTCACTAGTAATAGAGGCCATAAGCGATATTCAACCTTAGCAGAAGAGCGAAAAATCGTATGCTGTTTCTTATTCTTCTAAGAGATAGGAGAAGCTCTAAGAAACACTAACCATCCCGTGAGAGAGCGACGAGTAACCGGACATGCTACCCAGTCACAATTGCACCAACCTTGGAGAGATAAATTAGTGGTGTAACTGAGAAGAATTCCTTGGCCTGGACAACCCTACAAGTATGATATGCACCTTCCTAGTGTATCTGTGTGGGGGCATGCATAAACTGTGATAGAACATGAACCGCATAAGTCAGATCAGGATGTGTCACAACAAGGTGGATCATCGACCCATAGGAGGACGACAAGCCTCATGGTCGTCAAGTAGGGGACCACCATCACGACCAAAATGATGGTTTTGTTCAATATGTGTTGTTGCGAGCTTTTCCAACACATATTTATGCTGGTACAAGAAAACCCCTTCTGAGTTATGAGCAACTTCGAGTCCCAAAAAATATTGAGAACGCTAAGATCCTTCATGTGAAAGCAACGTCCCATATAGTTTTTAAAATCTTGCAGTGCAGCGGAATCATTGCTTGAGAGAATATGATCATCTACATACACCAAAACATTGATCGGCACACCATGCTTAATGTATGTAAACAAAGAGTAATTAGAGTAGCACTGAAAACCATATTAGAAGAAGATGACCCGAATTCGGGAGGACTTTTCATGTAAACCTCATTGCTCAAATCGCCATGGAGAAAGGCATTGTGGACCTCCATGTGATACAACTCCCAATTTTTAGAAACAACTATAGCTAAGCAAGCTCGAACAATAACTATTTTTGCCACGAGAGCAAATGTTTCGTTGTAGTCTAGGACTTTAGTTTGATGATTCTCGAAGACCACCAAACGAGCTATTAATCTTTCAATGCTCCCGTCTGAGTTAGATTTGATTTTATTCACACATTTGCTCCCTAGTGCCTTTTTGCGTGCAGGAAGTGGCTCCATTGACCACATGCCGTTATTTTCAAGAGCTCGACATTCAGTTTGCGTGACTTGTTGCCCTTCAGGATGTCTCATGGCCTCTTTAAAGGAATGTGGCTCACTACCTGCAGTAATTGCCTCCAAGAAGTGACTCTATTTCACAGAAAATTTATCACAACTAACATAATGTGCTATTGTTGATGGCGAACTTGAGGATGCCATTAGAGTAGGTCGAGAGAGAGAGATAGACTTTTCGAGCATTCCAAAGAGCTGGTGACCATATACACTGAATTATATCGGCCTTTAATTGTGGTATTCAAGTCCCATTAACTTGTGTATCGTTCATGTAAATCATCCTGTAATGTTTTTGCATTATCGTAGTAAGAAAGAGTCGAACTAACCTCTGGATCAATTGTACTCATGATCCACGAAAACCAACACGTAATGAATGGTACTCCAGTCGTCCTCCGTGCAAGACGGTTTTGGCGCCATAAGGGTTCCATCTAAGAAGTCGAATTTTCAATGAGAACAAAGAGCAATGCAAATTGTACGTGCCCATGAATCAAAATTATCTACTTTGAGTCAAACGAGAGTAATAAATTCCTTTGGTCTATCTCGCGGACCGAGGGAAAAAGGGAGGAGGGATCGATTTTTTGTGTGCCCCTAGGGGGCGGTTCATCGCCGGCCATGGCGCCGGTAGAGTACGGGGTTAATTAGGTTATTGTTTTGCATAATTGGTTGACTCTTGATACTATGCTAATAGTTCAGCAAAGCTTGGGATTTCATTAATCATCAAATGAATATATATAAAAGGGTCATCAGGAAACCCTAACTAACTATAGGAAACAATAAATATAATGTTTCCTAAAGATAAGCTAACAAGATAATGCCAAGATAATATCAAATCTCCTAATATTAGTCTAATAAAAACGTTCAGTACTCCAATTGGATACAACTAGAGATTCATTGTCATTCTTACACCGTTTCCCTCTTTTTTCTTTTTTCCTCATATAACATAAATGGATGTTAAAGTTATTTGATATATTTCCTATTTAGGCTTGTGGTTCCTCTAATATTTTTTTCTTCTAATTTACCCCTTTTTTATGTCATTTACCTATATTATTCATATCTATTTCGTTATTTATTTTGTCTTTTACCTGTAAAGTGATGGTCCCCATCCTACATGCATATCCTAAAAGTCCCACAAAACGTCGTAATCGCGACTCTTAGTTAAAGAGTCCCACAAAGCAACGACACAAGCTCACCACCGATGTCTTTTGTTGTTCAATCGATTGAATCCGGTGGTTTCACCACCACTACACCACAACAATAATTAGTTACTAGTAATAAAGTATCCCTACTTATGATTGTCCACCATTGACCCAACTACTTTTGATGAACGTACTCTTATGAGTTTTAGAATGTGACTATGCGCCTCATGTTCATTCTCAAAGTGCTCGGGTTAGTTAGGCATGATATACCTTTTAATGACCAAATATGAAGGAAGAGAACAACAAAAGTATTTTTGTAAGCCTTTTAGTATTGCCATATAGTTTAAGATACAATTTACTTCAACTTAAGGCCTTGAGGGTGTCCTAACTTCTAATTCTCCCTTGGGCTTGGGCTTAGGATTGTTCTTGTGGCCCATGTTCACATTATGGAGGATGTTTCTATTGTTTTCTTATAAGGTCATAAAACTAGGTTGATATACAAACTAAACCACCTAACGTATCCTCCCAAATAATCAAGTTCTAGAGGTTTTTTTTTGGAATCGGAGAAAAAGATTAAGGGTTTGTTAGATAGAGTTGACAATCAGTCGTTAGGAGTTTGAGTAGTTGTTAGTTGTCTCCTAATTTGCTAATATTTGTTAGGTGTTTCTTTATACAACTTTTAAAAAGGACCTTTATAATATTTTGATTTGATTTAGTAGACTGTGATAACAACAAACTGCATCAAATGCAAATGCAGAAAACAAACCATTATCAATTGATCTAGGTATCCACTAAATAATTGATAACCTATGATCTTCCTACATTCTCCAAAATGGGAACCAATTATATACAAAAGATGGGATTGAAGTATCTCACAAGGAGAAACAAACTTTATTAAACAAAAACCTAGATTATTCATACCAGAATACTAGAACTTAAATATAAATTAGGGCTTATCATCAACAAATTAGTTGATAGCCTCAATAGGTTTTTGAGGAGGCTAGAGTTATTTTGAAGGGAAAAGGGGAACTGGGTTGATTTGTACACACCTTTAATCGACATGTTCTGTAGGGAATATATAAATTTTGAATCCATCACCATTTTTTCAGAATCAACAAATGATAACTCTTTCTATTAATCCTTATTCCAAAATTTAATTTAGCTTGATCACTTGGTGCTTCAATGGCCAAATTATATTGCACGTGGCTGTTTTCTAAGGAAGATCAAGGAGGACCATTGGTGTTTCGACAGCCAAAAGCTAGATTTAACGCGGAAGGCCTCTGGGGAGCAATAGAGAGTTTGGGCCATTCCATCCAATTTTGGAGAAGGGGCCCACTCTCGTATTTGATGGTCGGCGGGGCGATAGGCTTCGCTTCTACGACTGCCTTCCCAGCCGTTGCAAAGACTGAGCGAGAACGGTAAAGAGCGAGTTGTTGCGCGGGGATGCGATTCGCCAAGCTAAAGCTGCCCGGCCCTACCGGATTAGGAATGCGGATCCCTCTACTTCATGGTTTTGGCTTCTTTTTTTCAGGAAGGGTCTTGGTTTAAAGAAAGAATAATGCCAGCCGATGAGACTGACCGGGATCAATCACGCGGTTCTGCAGTGTCCTCCAACTTGCTGTCCGCTCCCCTGACAAGTTCCTTTTTCTAGGAGGATTTTTTCAACAAATGTCAGCTGTATTGGTATGAACTTGCTGTGATCTTGTCAAATTCTTCCTCATTCGAATTTTCGAAATATCAAATAATTATATGATTTTTACTTGTACGTAAATAAATAAATATGGAAAATTTTGTGGGAAAACACCTTATTTGTTAAGAATTTTGAAAAAAAAATCTTATATAATTATTTTTGTGAGAAAACGCCTTTTTAAATTGTTGACCCTTTTTATTTCTCAACTTTATAGCGTGGAACTCACGCACACCATTTTAGTTTTCTTTTTATTTTCCTTCTCACCGCTCACCTCATCTTCTCTAACCTGCTCATCTTAATTCTCTGCTCACCTCATCTTCTCAGCCCTCACATCCGATTCCTCTAGCATGCTCATCTTCTCTCAAAAACTCCCATTTCTTGCAACTTAATCACCCAAATCTCTTCAACCCTACCTTCAACAAACCGGTTAAAGAACACCCATGTTTCATCATTTAAACATTTCATTTCCAACTCTAATTCTAACGCTTTACTATTTTCATCTCCTACAAGCTAAAACCCGCCTATTCCAGAAAACTCATCTCAAACTTTTAACACAATTTAAAATTCTACCTCAGTTGTCCTCTAGACAAAGGAAAATGAAAGAAAGATCCCAAATCGAGGATTAATTTTTTATTAGCAAAAACAGCGGATGAATTCAAAAAAACTTCGACGAGAGTGATTTTGGACTAACTTGCTTGAAAATTGGTCTTAAAGTTCATCAAGAAGGTGAGGAATAATGAGTCCATCTTTTGCTTCTAGAGCTTTAGCTGTTTTCGATAATGAGAATAAGTTCTTAAACTGTTGCTATGAGTTTGCAGCTTTTGGGTTCTAATAATTATAGTTTGGAAAAGTTTAATGATATGAAGAATAATGTGATTGTCTTCCTTGATTAATGAAATGTACAAGCTAAGTTTAAATACTAACCATACAAGACAAGTCAATCATAATCCCTAATTACAAGGAACTAAATATATGCACTTTCCTATTTGTTAACAAACTAACTAATTCGTATAGGAAATAAATGGGTTTTTTGTCCAAAACTGCCTACAAGGTGTTGGAGGGAAATAATAGAGAAAAAGAATGAAAATGAGCGTTTTAATGTAGCATGTGACCTGCACATGTGATGACTTGCCTGATAATTTGGTCAACGCCTGAAAAAAAAATATTGGCATGTATCAACAAACAAAAGTGCAAAGTAAGGCTTTTCTGGACAAAAAATTGAAATTAAGGCAGTTTCTCTCAAACAAGGCCAAAAAGTAGGCAGTTTTGGACAAATAACCCTAAATAAATACATAATCTATCATGATAGCTTTGCGGTTTCTTAACACGACTTATAAGGTTTTGGTAGGTTAGAGCTTAGTGGAAGATGATTGTTGCGGTGCCTGTTGGAGAAGATGGGTAGCGAGAATGTAGAGAGGTGAGGGTTGAAAAAGAAGAGAAGAAAATAAATAAAATGTTGTGCGTGATTTCCACGCTAAGACTTTAAGAAAATAAAAGGGTCAAAACCAGAATTTTGACTTTTTGGATGGTTTTCGGCGACAAGGTGTGTATTTTGACAAAAAACCTTTGAAAATGTGTTTTCCCATAAAAATAATTATATAAGGCGTTTTTTCACAAAATTCTTAATAAATAAGGTGTTTTCTCACAAAATTTTCATAAATATGTGGTCAATATGTGTATAAAAGACCCTAAAGGTCAAAATGGATACAACAATCAAGAAAGTCTTATTTTAAAAATATTTGGGGTCGGTTTACATAAAATGTCATTTGAAACCGTTAGAAAAAGAAATCACATCGCAAACTTTAAGTGGATCAATAAACTATAAGTACTTAATTGGATTATGATATACTCCCTTATTATGTACAAAGAAATAAATCATACTATTATGTGGTTAAAATTAAAGGAAGGTGAGTCACAGCCCTCTAAACTCAAGCTGCCATAAAATTAATCCGACATTCTATTTTTTGCATGGTGTATTGGTGTCATAGAAAAATGCAAAAGATGACCTCGTATCTGCCTGTTATCCATGACCATACAAAGAAGTACAATGTTAGTACGTATGATTTTTGTTGTTTTATTAGCTAGAAATCTGCAATAGTATTGCGAGATCTCTTTAATTTTACGCAAGCAATTTTCTTTGCAAGTATTATGGATGCTTACAGTAGAGTTCACAAACATGTAAATGTACCAAATATTTAAGACAACTTGATATTAATATACATGTACTATTGTTATTAGTTGCTTCAAAAATTGTGACTAATTGGCTAAAGGCAAACAATGTGCTAGTCTTTTTGAAGAGTTGGATAATGAAACTATATAATTCATCTTGAAAAAGTACTAAGTGGGGATGTATCCTGCTAGCCTTTTACATTTTGCTTGTCATGGTTTAAACAAAAAGGGTTTTGCCACACAGTGGTTTATTCTATCATAGTTTTTGTACTTTCCAAGCTGTAATTTTGCCTTTCGAAAACTATAGGTTGTATTTCTAAATTTATGAAAATTATTAGCAACCTCCTTTTCTTTCCAAGCTGTAACTTTGCCTTTCGAAATTTGTGTAGATTGTATACCTAAATTTAAGAAAATTGTTAGCAACCTCTTTTGGAGTATGAGATAGACCTGTCCCACGACGATGAAAGTGGAGCAAGCATACTAGTTTATAAATTTAATGGGTGACTCTTTATATTACCAACTGATTTTAGAGTGAAGGTCATTTGTATGTTTTTTTACACTCCTCCTATTGTAGGTGAGGTGTCATAAGTCTGAAACATATTATCTCGGACTCTATTTGCTTGTGGACTGCCAACATATATATTGTTGGTGAATTGCATATCCTTTTTTTTGGCGGAGGAAAAACAAGTAAATACAACACACACTACAAAATACCTTTCCTAGCTCTCGTAGCTAGATCATGTGCCTTAGCCACATTAGATCTAGCCACTCTACTACATTTGAAGTACATACATTTATTAACTGTACACTTTATATCTTTAACTATTGCTTGTAGCCGAGTTGGACACGAGACAGGATTCTTGAGCGCATTGACCAGTAACGTGCAGTCCGTCTTCACATGAATATCATATTATACTTAGTCGCTTCCTGTACTCCCCTGAGTAAAGCTTTGGCTGCCGCTTGGGTAGCTGAGCTAGCAAAAATTCGTTTCCCTGCCGCGATCACCGGATAGTAATTTTCACATGCCCAACCTATAGAAGCTCCCCATTCTGATTGTTTAATTTTGTTGGGCTTCTTCCAGGTCCATCAGTTTGAATTGTAACGTAGTTATGACCTCCTGGGTTCCCTTCCGCCCAATAGATCTCCTAACCTCCTCCGCTTTTAGGATTGTTTAGAGTAAAAACTTTACCCTTCTCTTCTCCATTCACCCCTATAAAGTTTCTCCATCTCACCATGCAGTCCCTTTTGATAGCTAAGATTTGATTCAGGTTCACCACCCCAACTCCTAGAGTGACTGTATTTCTATGAATCCAGATGGCCAACAAGGTAGTAGAAAACCGCACCGTTTTCTCTTCCCCTTGCTTAAATAGATAGCTCCACATGTTTTGAGCCAAACATCTATAGGAGGCTGGTTCCGCTGATTAGTCCTAATTCCCAAGCTTCCTGTTATCCAAATTCTGCTAGTGATAGGACATTCTCTGAACAGGTGGGCTGTGGACTCCCTACTATTATGGCAAACCTGGCAAGTGTCATTTTCTACTATTTTTCGTCTGCTGAGATTTGTCCTCATAGGGATTGCGTTGTTAACAACCTTCTAGAGAAACATTTTCCACCTTGGTATGAGGGAAGAGGCCCATAATTTCTTCCAGAAGCTGTCACTAGTCTGTTCATACCTGATCCCTTTTAAAGTTAGTCAGTATCCTGATTTTACCGTTTAGGCCCCATTATTAGCCAGCGACGAGATTACCTTATCTTCTGTATCCTCCATTTTGATGTGTTGCCACATCATTTTTCCACCTGGTCCTTCTCCACCCATTTTCTGACTAGCCCCAGATTCCATCTCGCTTCATGATTGACAAACTCCTTCACCTTTTCAGGGATTTGGTCAGACTGATCCTCCTGGGCCCTTCTAGTTAGCTCTTTGTTCCTACCCAGACATCCTCCCACATTCTTAGTTTATTTCCAGCTCCTAGATGGAAAGCTAGGCCCTGTGCCATATTTCTCGTGGCCTTAATATGCTCCTGAAAGAAAAGGACGCATTACCTGGTTATGGCGCCATTACATTCTTTGCTGAAATGGTGATTGGGTCAGCCTTGGATAGGGAATTTTAAGGATAGGGAATAAAGTCTCTTTTACTTTTTGGGGGATTAAATAGATGGACATAATATGCGCAACTAGCATGACTACGATGAATTAAAGAGTAGGAGTTTTCCAGCTGGTGATAATTTGCAAAACCTCCATGATTGCATGACTTGAATGGCCTTTTCCACAATGTCGTTGAAACCCGTTGTTTCTCTCCCATCCACATCCATTGGGCACCCTAAGTACTTCCCCATGGTATTCATACTCCTAACCCCTAAGGGCTTTTTGAAGATCTTCTTGAATTTTAGTGGAGTATTTGGGCTGAAAATAACATGAGTTTTATTAAATTTCACCATTTCCCCTGACGCTTCACAGAATCTATGGATGACCTCCTTTATCTCTGAACAAATCCCCGGCTTCGCTTCGAAAAATAAGAGCGCACCATCAGCAAAGAAGAGATGGGATATAAAAATTCTGATACCTCGAATCTTTCCAAGTCGTTCCTACTCCATTAGATCTCTCGATAGAACCTCCACGCAGAGCATAAAGAAGTAGGGTGATAGAGGGTCACCCTGTCTTTGACCTGCAGTAGGTGTAAAAGACTCAGTAGGAAATCAATTTGCCAGAATACGGTATGAGACCGTTGAGACACATTGCATAATCCATCTAATCCATATATGCAACTTCCTTTTGATTTTACATGTTTGGTTTCGTCATAACAATCACATATATGCAAGTTCCTCTCTTGTCAAATATATTTCGCAAATTTACGAAATGGACCTAAACATTTGCTTGTTGAAAAGAGGAGTTTGCACGTGAATTAGCCAACACATTACTAGCGAACCATTTACATCATGAAAATCCTATTGTATGTGGAATGTTCTCTAACTTGCTTGTGGACTAGCGGCCAACATATTGTTGGTTAAACATATAAACGTGTGTGTGTTGATTTGTCCTTTTTGTTTGGTTTCGTTATAACAACCGAATTATATGTCTTCTCTCTTTTTATAATAATTTACAAATTATAATTTTTTATTGTAAAAAGGTCTTAAAACATGCTCATTGAAGATGAGAGTTCGATGTAAACTGACCAACATATCGTTAGTGAATCGTGTAGATATTTGTGTTGATTTATCAATCTTTCTATTTTTCTTTTCTTGCTTTTATCATAACAATTCAGGAGTGTTGGAATTAAAGAATATTTTCAAGGGTAGAAATTTTTGAGAGAAATCAAGGCTATAAATTGAAGAACCACAAATTTCATCATTGTGGTGTGGTAAGAAACACTTACTTGAAAATATGATTCGATGCAACTATAATATTAATAATATTGGTCGATTTGTTCTATGTGGCATAAAATACTATGGAAATGCACTTTTTGAATTAGAATCTGGAGTCGAATGATCTTATACCCAGTAGAAGAAATGGGTTAATGAAGATGAAAATATATATTTCATCTGTTTTCTCTTTCACAAAGCAAATTTTACTCCAACAATCCTTGCCTGAAGATTAAAAACGGAAACAAGGACAAAAGAGAATTCAAGAATAATTATGGGGATAAGAGTAGATAACTTAACACTTGGTGTTACATAGAGTATATTGAACCAAATGTTTAGTAAAGGAGGCAGGCCTACAAGTCTAAAGGTCAACAAATCTTAAACCAATAAATTCTTGATTAAATACGTACAAACTTTGAACTCTTGATTTAGATTGAGACCATATATATATATATATATATATAGATATATATATTTATATATATATAATATTCTAGACTGTCCTCGCACAATGTCCCCACCTAGAGGTCTATTACAAGCTATACACCCTCCAACCCTCTCCCCCTCCCCCCAATAAGATAGAAATTTTGATTCCACCAAGATTTGAACCTTGATCTCTCATGTAAAAGAAAGAAAGCTATACAATTGGACCCAAGAGTCTTTGGTTTCCATCACAATATGTTATACACCAACATATAATATCTACTCCACGGTTAGCATCGAATGCAAATTTAAAACCAAGCGTTCACCTTAGGACTCATGGACAGTTTAGGATAATTGCCCATTTTTTATATAGAAGACGACCAATCTTGACATCCAAGTAGGTGAATTCTGAAGTGTTTAACAATAACAACGCCAATTCAATTGGGTTAAATAAACTCAATTAGGTGAACTCATCAAATACTACCTAAGCTAGTAGCTAATAACACACCCCTCTCCCGCACAAGACCATATATTCATTAGGAGCATGATGCGCAACCTCCTTAAACATATATCTCCGACCTCATTGTTTTTTAGTCTAATCTTCTACGTCTCAAGAAGACAAAAACTATTAGTGATCAATTTGATATTTGGATCTGTTTGGGCCCACCTTGTGGCTAGCCCAATTCCTCATGGAAAAGACGGAAACACCCTTGCTCCAGATAACCTAGGACTGTAGGTCACAACAGCAAGGATCCCACATCACCAGATTCCTTTCCAAGGAATCTCTGCCTTTAAAAGCATCAACTATCCAATCAGTAAAGGGTAATTAATCATTTATCTACCTACCCCCTTTTATTGCTTACATAAGCTTACATCATCTTTCCCATCACAACTTCGCATCGCTGACTTAGGCATCGGAGTGGCTACGCCCGAAAAGCACCCGGGTTAGTCTTTCGTCTGTTTTGCAGGTCATCCAGCTAGCACGTGGTTCGGGCAAAGACTGCACGTGATCATCCAAAAATTATCAATCTTATCATCTCAAGTTTCTTGGCAGAAACAGTTTGGCGCCGTCTGAGGGGATACACAAAAGTCAGTCGACAAAAAGCCATGGCCAGACCACGCAGAGCCACTCCAGCTGTCGAGCATCAACCCACCGCTCAATAGGAACATGTCAATCAAGAGACTGCCCAGCATACCGGAAATGGGAACGGACATTCTCGAAGAGACAGACACGGAGACCTCACAGTTACCAGGTACGACCTCGAACACCTCGAGGCCATGATGAATTCTAGGATCAACGACATAGTCCAGGCTCTTCAAGGGAGTCAACGCTTGTCGAACACTCACCATACACCTCCCATCAATGGAGAGCAAGGTTCGCGGGTAAACGACACACATAGAGAGCGGGAAAGGTCCCCTCGGACAACAAGGGACCCCGCACAGCAAATACTCTCCCCTCGGTTTAGAATGCCGCGGACCGCCGGGAGTGAGGGGCACAAACCAAATCACGGGTTAGACGCCCGAAGGATAATAGAAGAAAGACTCCTCAGACGGAGAGAGGATGTAAGGAACATAATGAACAGGAGGAGTGAAAGGCCTCATGAAGCAACCAGACAAACTCAGCCTAACCGGCACGAAGAAGCACATTCAGCTAGAGCAACTTCAGGAAGAAGTCAATCATGGTCAGTACGAACGCTACGCGGGTCGGTCAGAACGTCAGGAAACACAGAGGTGAGCGCTTCGTCATATCACGAGGATGGGCCTCCCCTCGGAAATTCAGGAGCACTCTCCTTCATGACCCCTTTCAGCAAAAAGATCATGGATACTCCCAGCCCGGAAAAGGTAAAAGTCCCACCGATCAAGCACTACGCTGGCGGAATAGTTCCAGCAGACCACATGGCGGCATACAAAGTCCAGCTGAGTGTGCAAACAGGATGTGAAGCTACATTGTGTCGGTTCTTCCCAACAACACTTAAAGGGTTGGCCCTCAGCTGGTTCTCCGGATTGACCCCTGGAATCATTACAAGTTTCCCAGTGTTAGAAGCCCTCTTCCTCCAACATTTCGTTGCCGGTCGAAGACACAAGAAGACCAGCATCCACCTAATGAGTGTCAAACAGCAAGACAATGAAAGCTTGAGTGATTACATCAAACGGTTCAACGAGGAATCAATGAAGGTGTCGGACTTAAACGATGCCGTAGCTTTCATGGCCCTGATGTCGGGGCTCCTGTCTGGGAAATTTAAATGGAAATTGGCCGAAAACCAAGTCAACTCATTCACGGAAGCTATGAATCGAGCTCAGAAGTTCATTCAAGCCACCGAAATCTGCAAGCCGACAAAAGACCACAAAAAGAAGAGGGAAGAGACAAAGGACACCCGAGAGGTGTCAAGAAGGTCGAGACAGGGCCTACCCCAACATTGTTGCGACACTCGGACAATGGGGATGACCCTCGTTTCAACAGAATCCGGAGAGAAATCTACCTAGATTTGAAAGAGAAGTCAGTGCTTCCTCGTCCTCCCACCATCAAAACCTCCAGCACTCGGAGCGACAAGAAACTTTGGTGTGAATACCACAAAGATTGCGGCCATACCACAAAAGACGGCAGTGAACTGAAAAAGGCCCTCGACCACCTCGCGGATCAGGGCAAACTGAATGGTTATTTGAAAGATGCCCCACGGCATAAAGGTAAAGAGAAAGCTGTCGACATGGACCGAGCCGACAGCGACCACACCGACGGATACGTGGGTGTAATCGCTGGCGGATTCGCGTTCGGAGGTCTAACCGGCCGAGGAAGGAAGGGCCACCTACAAAAGCTCAAACAACAAGTGCTGCCAGTACAAACGAACAAGCCTAATTGTCCGGTCATGACATTTGGAGAAAGCTCTCGGTCTCTGCAAACCCCCCATGATGACCCCCTGGTCGTCGAGAGGAAGGTCGCTAATTCAAAGGTCAAAAGGGTCCTCGTAGATAGCGGGTCGTCGGCGGACATAATCACCCTAGAATGCTTGAAAAACTTGAAGTACAACGAGTAAGATGTTACTCCCATCAACCAGCCGCTGATAGGCTTTGGGGGCAACTTAGTGCACCCCGTTGGAACGGTCAAACTGCCAGTTAGGCTCGGTGAGAAAGGGAAAGGACGAAGCCTACCCATCGACTTCTTGGTGGTAGATGTCCCTCTTCCTTACAATATCATCATGGGAAGGCCAACACTAAACAAAGTGAAGGCAGCCATCTCGGTTTACCAGCTCCTGCTACAATACGAGAAAGACTCAGGAACCGTCGGAAAATTATTCGGAGATCAACAATCAGCCAGAGAATTCTATGTCAATAGCTTGAAAAACACCAATCCCTCGGAATCGAGCAAGATTGGCCAGAAAGAAAAGCCGAAACAAAACCAAACCCCTCGGATTGCATGGGGTCTTCATTACAGACAATTCAAAACAATTCACTCGTCCCAGCCAGCTGATGAAGATGAAGAAGTAATCATCAACCATGAAAAAGGTCACACTGTTAGGATCGGTGATGAGTGAGATTTATCGCACTCATAGGGTAGCTTTTGGTCTATTTTATTGCTTTTTTCTTGGTGTTTCTTTACTTCTTACATCTATTTTCATCATCTCCGCCCTATTTGGGGCTTCTCACTATTTCCTTTGATTTTCTCTCATTTTTCATGGTTTTCTATCCTTATTTTCTATTCCATATGCTTTGTATTGTATTTTTTCTTGTATATGACTAACATGTAGGAAAAAGATGAGTGCAAAGCAAAGAAGATTGGAATGGAAGAAGTTGAGGGTCAACCCAAAGAGAGCCCAAGTCCAAGCAAAGAAGATTGGAGTGGAAGAAAAGAATGAATGAAAGAAAGAAGGAAGCCCAAGCCCAAAAAGAAAAGAAGAGAGGAGAAGAAGAGAAAGCTACACGGCAAAGTGATCGCCCGATCCACTTTTGGATCGCCCGATCACAAAAAGTGATCGCCCGATCCAAAAGTGGATCGCCCGATCACGGCTGTGGATTTTCCACAAAGTTCCTGCCTACCTCTGATCGGGCGATCACCACTATGGATCGCCCGATCACTGCGGGTTTTCGGAAACCGTCTATTTCATTTTCTCTTTCCCTTTTTGCCCTTAATTGGGGGTTGTATAAATACCTTTTTGACCTAAAATTTGGGGCATTCTGATTTCCTTTTTTGAACTCTAGAGTGCTATTGAAAGGTTAGACTTTTTGGTGAACTTTGGGTGTTTTTCAAGGTCTTTAATGGTGATTGAAGAAGAATTTCAGATTTTTGTGGAGTATTAATGAAGCTTTAGTAACTTTTCTCCTCTTTGCTCTCATTTATTGCTTTACTTTATCGTTTATTCTTGCTTTACTTTGTTAGTAGTTTCAATATCACTCATTCTCATTGAAGTCTTAGTCTTAGTTGCTCTTCTCCACTTGCTTATGCTCTTCTCTATTGCAAACATTAAGTATGAATGAAAAAGCAATTATTTTTGGTTTACTAATCTCCTATTTGCATTGTAGAACTAGTTTAGTTAATATGAGAACCAACTTTGAGTAGTCTTTTAGTTAGGGGGTTGGGTGAAGGTGCAATGGACATTGTTTCATGATATGAGGCCCTAAATTGGCATGTTTGGTGGGTTGGGTTAGCAAATCCATTGATTGGTTGACTAAGGTAAAGTTGAAAGGCCTAACTTTAACTCAATGAGTCAATGGATTGCCCTTTAGGTGTAGATCGTTGAGATATACAATGAAGTTGGAATTGCTATCTCTAAATAAGGTTGAGTGAGAAATCCTACCTTTCTTAGAGTCTTAACCCATTCAACATCCGAAAGGCGAGATTGGGTTGAACTTAGCAAATTCCGACCTCATGTTCCATCATTGACTATCTAATCCCTAATTGAGAGTGTTGCATCACCTTGAGCGTCCTTGAAAGAGGAGTTCATGGTTGCAATGTCTTGATTCAATCCCCTATCACATACTCCTTTAATCTCATTTCGTAATTCAATTTCATTGCATTGGATCCCTATCACCCCCTAACGTCTTTTTCCATCGATTTACAACCCTTTTATTTGACCTATTAGTGATAATTGAGTTCGAAATCAATCAACTTCTTCCCTTCGGTTTAGCTTACATGTTCACTTACGTGCTTAGTGTCTAGTCTAGTCTCTGTGGATCTTGACCCTTACTTGCCACGTACTCGTATTTGGTTAGTTAGGTTTGATTTGGAGTTTTTGTCTAGCGACGCAAAAATTCTCTATCAATCGGAAAAACCATCAAAGGGGAACTCAGAGACCAAATCTTAGCCGTACTGACAGAGTACAAATACGTCTGCGCCTATAAGGCATCTGACATGCCCGGTATAGACCCTTCTATCATGTGCCATCACTTGAACATAAAAGAGGGCTACCGCCCAGTGAAACAAAAGTTGAGGCATCAAGGCCCCGAACGAAATAAAGCTGCAGGGGATGAAATCAAGAAGTTGTTAGACGCCGACATCATACAAGAATGTCGGTACACGGAATGGCTAGCTAATGTGGTCCTGGTGAAAAAATCCAATGGGAGTTGGAGAATGTGCGTCGACTTCACCGACTTGAACAAAGCATGTCCCAAGGACGACCACCCACTACCAAAGATAGACCGACTCATCGATTAAACAGCAGGACATGCTCTCTTCAGCTTCCTTGACGCCAATGCAGGATACCATCAAATTCCAATGGCCGAAGAGGACATCGTCCACACAGCGTTCATCTCAAACCACAGAATCCATGCTTACAAAATGATGCCCTTCGGACTACGGAATGCAGGAGCAACTTACCAAAGGTTGGTAAACAAGATGTTTGAGAATCAGCTCGGCCGAAACATCGAGGTATATGTCGACGATATGATCGTCAAGAGCAAGGTAGAAAACGACCACGTCTCAGACCTAAGGGAAACCATGGCCACGCTGAGATTGTACAATATGAAGCTCAACCCCAAGAAGTGTGTCTTCGGGGTCAAAGGAGAAAAGTGCCTCGGTTTCTTAGTGGATGAGAGGGGCATAGAGGCTAATCCGGATAAGATCGAAGCCGTCCTAAAAATGCAATCCCCCCGGAATGTGAAGGAGGTCCAACGCCTAACCGGCTGCCTGGCGGCCCTCGGAAGATTCTTATCCCGATCAGCGGACAAAAGCCTCACCTTCTTCAAAGCCCTGAAAAAGAAAGAATTCGAATGGGATGCCGAGGCCGAACAAGCGTTCCAGCATTTGAAAGCCTATCTTTCCACTTTACCTAAACTTATCTCCCCCTTGAAGGAGAAACTCTATTCGTCTACTTGATAACTTCGGACTACGCACTGAGCACGGTGTTGGTCGCAGAAAGAGAAGGGTACAACACCCGGTCTACTTTGTTAGTCATGCCTTTCGAGGTGCGGAAGCAAAGTACTCCCAGACAGAAAAGCTTGTGTACGCCCTCGTCTTGGCAAGTAAGAAGCTCAAGCCGTACTTCCAAGCTCATCCCATCAAGGTCCTAACCGAACAGCCCATTCGAAAAGTCATAGAAGGGAGAAACCATTCGAGCAGAATGACAGACTGGGCCGACCAACTAGCTGATTTCGGACTAGAGTATGAGCCAAGACGGGCCATCAAAGCTCAAGCCTTGGCGGATTTCATCACCGAAAGCACCAGCCGACCACCTGAAAACAACGATAGTACATGGGAACTGAGCATGGACGGCTCCTCATCCAAGCTAGGAAGCAGAGCCGGACTCGTCATCAAACCTCCATCAGGCGAAAAGCTAGAATACGCCATCAAGTTTGACTTCAAAGCCTCGAACAATGAGGCAGAGTATGAAGCCTTGATCCTCGTGCTGCAGTTGTGTCTGACAGCAGGAGCACAGAAAGTTCATGCAAAAACCGGCTTACAACTGGTGGTCGGACAAATGAATGGGGAATACCAAGCCAAGGAAGAAAACATGAAAAAGTACTTGCAGAAAGTGAAAAGCATCACCCAAGCCCTCCAAAAATTTGAAATATCTCATATCCCCCGGTCAGAAAATCAACAGGCTGACGCCCTCGCACGTATGGCCAGCTCGGCAGAGGAGCTGAAACCACGGACAATCATGTAGGAGGTACTTAGTGAGCCCAGTTCATGGCACAACGGTGACCCTTCGGGGTGCACCACCCTAACCTTATATCGCTCGACAACTTGGATGGACAGGTTGATCAGCTTCCTAAGAGACAATGAACTCCCCTCGGATGAGAAAGAAATAGAGAAAGTCAAGAAGCTTGCTAAGTGGTTCATGTGGTACGACGGACAATTGTACAAAAAGTCATACACTCACCCGCTGCTCCGGTGCGTCACCCCCGAGGATGGTAACTACATCCTTCGGGAGATCCATGAAGGGGCGTGCAGCAGCCACCAAGGTGCCCGTACCATAGCAGGAAAGGCATTAAGGGCCGGATACTACTGGCCAACACTTAAGGGAGATGCAAAAGACCTGGTCAGAAGATGCGAGAAATGTCAGTTGTTCGGGAAGATACCCCGCCAACCCGCCAACAAACTCACATCCATGCATGCAACCCTGCCCTTCGACAAATGGGGCATGGATCTCCTCGGACCCTTCCCAGCAGCGTCCGGTCAGCGGAAGTTCCGAATAGTTGCAATTGACTACTTCACCAAATGGACTGAGGCCGAGCCGCTGGCTACCATAACGGACAAACAGGTTCAACTCTTCATTTGGAGAAATATAATCACCAGATTCGGGGTACCAAGGATCCTAATCTCAGACAACGGTCGCCAGTTCAATAGTGGCCCCACCAGAGAATACTGCAAACAGTTCGGCATTCAAACTAGATTTTCAGCCGTCTCTCGTCCGCAAACCAACGGCCAAGCCGAGGCAGCCAACAAAATTGTGCTCAACGGAAGCGAGGCCGTACTACCTGTGGAAGTTGGGGTCCCCTCTGCTCGGATCACGTTCTATGACTACGAAGAAAACATGGCTGATAAACCTACCAACCTCGACTTACTGCCTGAAATCCGAGGCAACGCCCTCCTCAAAGCCATCGCATACAAGCAAAGAATCACTCGGTCTTTCAATAGAAAAGTCAAGCATAGGCCCATACAGCTGGGCGATTGGGTAGTTCGCAAGATAGAAGCAACAGGCAAATCTCACCTGCAAGGCAAGCTAAGTCTTAACTGGGAAGGCTCGTACAAGGTCACTGAAGTCATCAAACCCGGCACCTATCGGCTAGTATCTAACGAAGGCATCCCACTAGCCCGACCCTGGAACGCCGACGACCTCAAAAAGTTTTTCATTTAAGCATCGAACTATGTAAGCCCACAGGCCATTTTCATTTACTCGTTTGTACTTCGGGCTAATAGGAATGAAACTCATTTTGTGTCATGATTCTAAGTCCAAACAAGCAAATATTTTAAACTCAGTGACCTCGAACATCGCACAAGGACTCTTCGAACACCAGTAAACAAAGTGGAATTCCGAAGACGTCCGAAAAAGACTGATTGCCCCTCGGGCAACCAGGGAGGAAGAAACATGACTTGAAACAACCAAGTCAGAAATTGCAAGCGTCCAAAAGAAGGTCGATTGACCCTCGGACACACAGAAGACATACAAAGAAAAGAAGCATATGAATACTACCCCTCGGATACAAACCATCCCTCGGAATGACCAAACAAACGTTGAAACTTTTCCGAAGCAACAAAAAGAAAAACACAAACAAGTGATGTCATTTCATCAACAAATGGATACAGGTGGGGGCTCGGCCTATAAAGAAATACAAGATCAGATACAAAGCTCGGCCTACAAATATTACAAACCAAGGCACTGAGCTCGGCTTACAAAAAGATGAACAAAAAAAACCTAAGCCTAAGCCTGAGTAGCGTCCGCCCCTGCCTCCTCTGCCTCCTCCTCCTCTTCCTCGCCCGAGGACAAGAGCTCTTCTTCCAACTCGGCAGCAAAGGCCTTCTCAACTCTTCCCTCATGGCCTTGTTCTCGGCCTCGCAGACGCCTTGATAGGCCTGTTGGAGCACGGCCCAATCAAGCCCGGCCTTCTGCGCGACCTCCTCGAACCGACGGGCAGCTTCATCCTGGCCAATCTTCAGACTGACCTGGCCGAGTTTAGCCATGTACGACTGGCCATCCTCGGAGCCCTTCCACTCCTCCAGCCAGTCGGACAAGGCCTTCATCCCATCGGCCGACTCCTCCAAACCCTTCAGCTGATCTGCGGCAGAGACAAGAGCCTTATTGAGTTGCTTCTTGGCCAACTTCAGCTCCTCAACCAACCCCTCGACCTTCCGAAGAGCCTCGTCCCTCTCGACGGTCAATTTGGCAATTTGCCCCTGGAACGAGGTCCTCTCATCAGTAAAAGAGGCTTGGTCGGCCTTAATAGCCTCCTCGGCCCGATCCAGCTCCAATTCGGCCTTACGAAGACTCTCAGACAACTTCCACCCCTCGTCATGGTGTTTCCGAGCCCCCTCCTCCAAGACCTTCAGCTTCTCTTCAGCCTCGGTTAATTTCTTCCCCGAATCAGCAGCGCGTCGGGAAAGATAAGTCATTCGTATGGAGAACTGCGAACAAAAGGAACTTGTTAAAAATTTACACATTACAAAAAAGAAGAAATGCAGAACGTCGGAAAAAACTTACATCCAACCAAGCACTGTGCAGCTGGCTGATTTCGTCGTCGGCCGGAACGAGATCGAGAGCCAACTCGTCCTCCTCCGTATACAGGACGGCCATGGCATCCCTGACACGACGAGCGATGGCCCCTTCACTCATCTCGATCCATGGAACCGGGGCCTTTCTCTTCTTGGACGAGGGCTCCTCGTCCTCAAATCCGGCCAAGGGCAGGATCTCCTCCTCCTCCACGGCTAAGTCGACGTCGTGAGGAGAGGAAGATGTCCCCTCATCGAGGAGCTGAGAATCCTCGACCGAGGCCACCGCAGTCTTCACCGGTGCCTCGGACCTCTTCTCCTTTGGGGCCAGCTCCACCTTCTTCGTCCTCACTTTCCGTTTGTGAGCCCTCTTCGGGTCCTGTAAACAAAAGAGGTTTCAGATGATAACAAAATGGGAAAACAGAACGAATGAAAAAGTAAAAGGACGAGCATGTACCGAAGGCGGCGCCGACACAGTCTTTTTCTTAGCCAAAATCTCTTGGCGAATTTGCTCGGCCATTAATTGTTTGGCTGTTATCTCGTCGTCTAGCAATCCACGTGCAATATCTGCAAAAGGAAAATACACTAAGTATAAATAAAAGATGGTGTGAAACAGGCAAAATAATCAAGACATTTACCCCTGTTGAAGGCCGGGCTTATCCCAACTGCTGACAGGAAGTGCTCATTTGACAAGTGTGCCGGCCTCGGAAGCCAATTAGGAGCCACCCCAAGCAACACAACCGTCAATACGGTCCTCGACCTTCCTGAAGTAAAGAGCCGCCACTGCCTCCTCCTCGGACATTTCCGGTCCCGTAAGTTAAGATACAGGTTCGGTTCATCCCTGTGATGTACGCTCGGAATGTCCCAACCGTCACCCAAATAAATAAAAATGAATTCCCTTCGGAATCCCTTTTGAGATGTTAAGGCCCCATCAATGACCTTATACATCGGTCGAAGTTGGAAATGCCACCATCCTGCCCCGTGGCGCTCTGTTGGCGCCTGCATTAGTTTGAACATGTTCCTCCACAACCGAGTCGAGCAACGGACGCCAAGCATCCCACATATGGCCAACACCACATTAACGGGCCCCCATGTGTTCGGCAAAACATGAGAAATGGCCAAATTATACTCATTTAGCAGTTCCTTAATGAACGGGTGTAATGGGAACCTAAGTCCCAACTCAAAATCCGCCTTGTATACGGCAATGCAACCAGGCGGCGGGGTTAGCACAGTTGCTACGGCCTTCGGCGTATACAACATGAAGGGGTCCCTAATATGATACGCCGTCCCGAAATATTGCCCCTCTCTTTTGAAAGAGGCCAACCAGGTCGGTTTATTAAAGTAATTGGCCGGCCCCCCATCCGGATCTAAAGGCGGATAAACTACCTCCGCTCCCGGGGTGCTGGCTTCGTCTTCGGCCATTGCAAGCGGTCGGACAGACACTACACCATTTATTAAAAAAGAATCTAAGTAACTTCTTTTTGGGGAAGAAAAAGCGACCGACACCTCCCATCGGTATGGTATCACCCCCTCGGACTCCTCCTCAAGACTCACCGAGGCACTTGTCAAAAGAACCCCCTCAGGGATTATTATGTCAGTTCCCTCATCTAGCACCCCCTCGGTCTCGTTATTGAAAAAAGGGAGGGGGTGCTCGGACTAGGATGAACACTCATTATTTATGAACAAGTGTTCAAATGGCCAAAGGCCTTATTGCAATTGAGAAATCAAAGAAAGAAGAACAAAACAAAAAACGTACCTGAACAGTATACCTTCAAAGGAATCAAGAACACCTTCAAGAACACCAAAGAGGGAATAGAGAGAGAAAGCAAATTGCAAAAGTGAAAGTGAAATAAATTCACCAACCACCCCAATTTATTGCTTCTCTCGTCACACTATTCACCCCTCAAAAGCCGCGCAACGACAACCCCTAATGGGCTTGAAAAACCCCACACTTAGCTAAATTGGGCCTAAAAACACATTGTGAGGCCAAGCTACAGTGATACCCACATGAACAGTGAATATCCATTTCCCAACAAAATGTCAAATCAAGTCATACCAAAAAGTCCAAAGTTCGAATGGCCCTCGGACCATCAAAGCTTACTCCCAAAACATGAAACCTAACGCTTAACAGACGCTCGGCCACCATAAAGCCCGACCATCCTGTTCAGGCCAAGGCTGACCCTTGGACTTTCCAAGGGCTAATTAGTCCTTCTAACAGTCCGAGGACCTCCCCCACCAATAAATAATGTCCCTCGGACCAAGTAACAAAGCCCTTTGTAACAAAGGCATGTGTGTCCCTCGGACCTTCAAGATCACGCCCAGGGTATACGTCCCTCGGTCAGCCTATACACACAATACGTGTATGCAGCTCGGCCACTCTACCAAGGTCAAGGATGGCCCTCGGACTCGCCAAGGGCTCACTAGTCCCTCTAAAAGTCCGAAGACCCCCTTACCAAAAAAAGACACTTGGACAAAACCTGACCAAGTAACAAAAGCCCTTCATAACCAAGGAATGTGTGTCCCTCGGACCTTCAGGATCACGCCCAAGGTATACGTCCCTCGGTCAGCCTATACACACAATACTTGTATGCGGCTCGGCCACTCTACCAAGGTCAAGGATGGCCCCCGGACTCGCCAAGGGCTCATTAGTCCCTCTAACAGTCCGAAGACCCCCTTACCAAAAAATGACACTTGGACAAAACCTGACCAAGTAACAAAAGCCCTTCATAACCAAGCCATGTGTGTCCCTCGGACCTTCAGGATCACGCCCAGGGTATACGTCCCTCGTTCAGCCTATACACACAATACGTGTATGCGGCTCGGCCACTCTACCAAGGTCAAGGATGGCCCTCGGACTCGCCAAGGGCTCATTAGTCCCTCTAACAGTCCGAAGACCCCCTTACCAAAAAATGACACTTGGACAAAACCTGACCAAGTAACAAAAGCCTTCATAACCAAGGCATGTGTGTCCCTCGGACCATCAGGATCACGCCAAGGGTATACGTCCCTCGGTCAGCCTATACACACGGTTCGTGTATACGACTCGGCCACTCTACCAAGGGCTCATTAGTCCCTCTAACAGTCCGAGGACCTACCCAACCAATAATAACACTTGGACGATATTTGGCCAAGTAACAAAGCCCTTTCCAACAAAGGCATGTAAGTCCCTTGGACAAACAAGCTCATAGGAAGGACACATGTCCCTCGGTCAGCCTACAACGTGCAGTGTATGTACGCGGCTCGACCACCCAACGCATGTCCATCCCTCGGACATACAGGCTCACATCAAGGTTGCATGTCCCTCGGCCTACCCATGACACATACCAGGTGCACATCCCTCGGACTTCTGGTTACACCAAACCAGATACAGAAGTCCGAGGGACACACAAAAAGGCAAGGAAGAGGTAGTCCGAGGCACACACACAACCCCACTAACAGTGTGCCCCTCGGTCAACCAGCATAGACGGTGAAATGTATGCGGCTCGGCCCACCAATCCAATGCATGTGTCCCTCGGACAACATATCAAGGACTTACTCATTCCTCAAACTCCATAATACACAAGACACTCATGTGGGAACAATCCGAGGGACAAGCACAAACCTATGTGTGTCCCTCGGTCAGCCAGCACAAATGCATACGTGCAGCTCGGCCACAAACAATATATGAATGTCCCTCGGTCATCACACACACCACATGCGTGTTCCTCGGACAACCAGCATACATGATGTGTGTGTGGGGCTCGGTCACACAGCTTACTGCATATGTACGTCCCTCATGTATGTATGGGGCTCGGTCACCCAACATACAACACTTGTGTGCACCTCGGACAACCAACATACATGATGTGTGGATGGGGCTCGGTCATCCAACATACAATACATGTATGTCCCTCGGACAACCAGTATGCATGATGGATATATGCAGCTCGGTCATCCAACTTACAACATATGTGTGCCCCTCGGACAGCCGGCATGAATAAATGCATGTATGCGGCTCGGTCACCCAATATACAACGCATGTGTCCCTCGGTTTGCTAATGGGGTACAATGACTGTGCGTCCCTCGGTCATCAAACTTATAACACATGTATGTCCCTCGGACAACCAGCATGAATAAGTGCATGTATGCGGCTCGGTCATCCAACTTACAACACATGTATGTCCCTCGGACAGCCAGCATGAATAAATGCATGTATGCGGCTCGGTCACCCAATATACAACACATGTGTGTCCCTCGGTTTGCCAATGGGATACAATGGCTGTGCATCCCTCGACCAATCAACATACAAGCACGTGTATGTCCCTCGGTCACCCCACACACAGGATACGTGTGCGGCTCAGCCACCAGACACGTCACATGTGCGCCCCTCGGACAGCCCTTGTGCATGTCATTGGTACGAAGCTCGGTCACCACGGTTGGTACGTCCCTCGGCCTTCACAAAAGGTGTCCCTCGGCCCCTAAAAGGATATACTCCTGGAATTATTCCGCCAACAACCCGACGCGACGACCCACGGGGTCTGCACCTCACTCTCTTGGCGTGGGGCTAATTTTTTGGGCCCACCTTGTGGCTAGCCCAATTCCTCATGGAAAAGACGGAAACACCCTTGCTCCAGATAACCTGGGACTGTAGGTCATTAATCATTAAAGGGTAATTAATCATTTCTCTACCTACCCCTTTTTATTGCTTACAAAAGCTTACATCATCTTTCCCATCACAACTCTGCATCGCTGACTTAGGCATCGGAGCGGCTACGTCCGGGAAGCCCCCGGGTTAGTCTTCCGTCTGTTTTGCAGGTCATCCAGCTAGCACGTGGTTCGAGCAAAGACTACACGTGATCATCCCAAAATCATCAATCTTATCATCTCAAGTTTCTTGGCAGAAACAGGATCTTTTGACCATAGTGCAAACTGTCTTTTGCCACTGAAAATTTTGTAAGAAAAACACAACCACAGACCACAAGCGTATACAGAAATACTCAAGTATATTACTGAACAGGGGCGGAGGTAGAACATAACACCCTGGTGCACGTGCACCAGGAAAATTTAAAAAAAAAACACACAAAAACGCAATCTGACCCCTAACTGGAAGCTGGTCCGCCATTGAAGACTGAAGAGGCGACCAGGGAAGCTGCGACTGCTTCGCCTCTTCACACCTAACCGGAATCCGCCGACCTTTCTTTCCCTAGTCTCTACTTTTCCAGATTGCCCTCCAGGACATCCTATTAAAAGAAAAGGTGATTTTTTCCTTCACACCATAACATATCTATATCGTTCTTTTATTTGTCACATAAATTTCTTCTTTATTACACTCTTTTTTTTTTTAAAAAAAAAATGTGGTATTCAGATATTGCTAGATGCGCTGTTGTTCCTCAAATTGGGTGTTCATGAGTTCATCAAATGTGAAAATTTTGGGGATTTTTTTAATGATGTTTTTGCATCTTACATCTGTTTTTTTGGGCAAAATTTATATTTGCATCAGTTAATGAATTAGTTTCCATTTATTATGGTGGTTGAAGATCTCTGCAAGATCTGGTTTGATCTTTATTTTCTTATTTTCATTCTGATTTTCTCCTTTGTCAACACAATTCTGGGTACTTTTGTTGATTTTGAACTTTTGACAACACCCAATTATCAGGATAAAAAAAAGTGAACTTGTTCTTCTTAAGGCAAAGGTTTTGAGATGATAATATTTTTAAAAAGACGTGAAATTTACGGCTAAATCATCCTCCTTTTTGTTATTATCTTTTTTTTAAGAGTGCAGTTGTTTTGGGTGGGTTATTTGCAATGAAACTTGTTACATAGTATCGTTGCTTAAAAAAAAAATTCATTCCAATATGTAATCGACAATTAATGGTGAACCACCATCTAATAAATTCTGGATCCGCCCCTGATATTACATTGTATTTTCTTGTTCTACCAATTTAAGAACAATGAAGAATGTGATAGGACATACCAAATGATTTATTTTTAATAAATTTCTTTCATAAAACACGAATCTTAAAAACCACGATAACCACTTAATTGAACTAATTTAATCATTATTAAACTCAAGAATTTGCATCAAAAATTATGAAAGGGCAAAGCAGAAAATTTCTATTAATTGCTCCATTTTGTACACTTGCAAGCAGAACAATTAGGAACTACTCCTACCTATCAATTTCTACAACAAAACAAAATAATCAAGCATGAAAGTGAAAAGGACCCCTTGATTTTTAACTCAGAAAATTGGGAAAAATACTACGGTGATTTCTTTGCCAAATCGAAGTGATAAAAAGCTTGACTAATCCTGAGCAGCTTCACCTCTGTAATTTCTCACTAAATCTTCCCTTTCAAGTGGCACAATACTCACTACAACCACCTCACTCGACGATGGTGGCATAGTAGTATTATGATGATCATGACTACAGCCAATGATCTTTTGACATGTTTCAACTAAAGAGTGTCTGCAAGTAGGGCAAGAAGAGTGAGAACTAAGCCATTTATCAATACACTTAACATGAAAGCCATGGTTACATTTTGGTAATATCCTCATTTTATCTCCTTCTTTAAACTCTAACAAACATATCACACACTCTAATCCCAATCCTTGTATTTTAACCTCCTTTGAGTACTTCACCACTGGAAATGTTTTCAATGCCCTTTTGTCCAAACCACTTACACTTTTCTTTTGATCATGGTTAGTCATGTTTAAGTAGTAATTAGGCTCTCTTGTGATCAAACTTGAGCACTTGATGATACACCTAATGAAGGTATTGATGCATAAAGAACAGATTAATGCGCATACCAATACCGCGAGGATCATGATTATGTTTGCATCAAAGCCGGTTTTGCCATGGCTCGAACTCAGGTCTAGGACTTGGTAGGTTGGTGTTTGTGCTTGGTTTGTAGGTGGTGAGGAGTAAATTGGGGAATTGATAAGTAATTTTCTAGAATAGTGAAGGTTGGTAATGATTTCTTGTGGTAGAGAAGTGAAGGAAGTTGAAGGCAACATTTTTTTAAATTTTGTTTTGCAAATAGAAGAGAGTAATTGTAGGAGAAATGGATAATAGAGTTGGTTGTGGAGTTGTGGCTGTGTTCAAAGATGGATATATAGTCGGCAAAAGTTGAAAAAGTAGATTTTGTAGATCCTCTCTTTCTTGCTTACCATGTTTGTTGTTGGTACGTCTTTCTTGGTTTCTTTAATTTCTTTTATACTACATCCGTTTCGCAATACATGCAACATATACCTCTTTTAGATGTTTTGCAATACGTACAACATTACCTTTAGTAGTTAGTCTTTTTCATTAAAAAGACATTTGTGCCCCTACTCTTCCACTCATTTACACTACTGTATTCTTTATCACATGGGTAATAAAGACAACTTACACACTCTCTTTTCTCTTCCTTGGTCCATGTGCCAACCTCCAACGTTGCATGTATTGCGCAACAGAGGTAGTATTATGCAGTCACTTGATGTAGTATGGTACTCCCTATATCCCTAATTGGAGATGTAGAAATTTTGGAGCTAAATTTTGAAGACCATAAAAAGTAAAATAGAGCATATGTTAAGGAACGGCAGGAGTAACCATTAATAGTATCAATTCCATTATTTTCCCTTATCTATATGATGTAATGCTTCACTAAATGATACATCTATGGAGAACTTTCACCATTTTTCAGTTATCGCATTATATGAACTTTTACACTTGTCAATGCTTAATTTTGACTAATATAAATATCTTTAGTCACTCATTATCTAAATGTAAATGGTCCTTATTTTGAAAGTATACATCAAGATGAATCTAACAATTTCTTGAGTATTATTTTTTGTTTCTATTTAAAAGTAAAAAAATCATGGTCAAACTTAGTAGTATATGAAGAGCGTAAGATCAAATAATGCAATAGCGAAAAGATGGAGGAAGTACTATATAATTTTGGGTTTTTGGTTAAGAAGGGATACCCACTTACGATCCCACGTCGATGAAGTAGAGGGAAGATGACCCATCTATAAGTCCAATGGACTATTCCAAATATCACTAATTGGTTTTAGGGTGGAGGCTTAGGTGTATATGTACAGTACCAATAAGTTTATCATCTATAGTGACTAGCAAAGGTGGTAAGCAAAATGTTCAAGTTGAATTTCGGTCATACTTGAGTGATGCTTTATTTTAATTTGAAAATCATGTTTTTGGATAATTTTTCACGTTTAGTAGTTTAGTTTGATGTAAAACAAACATATTATAATCGAATTATCGAGTTTTGGATGTAGTATGGGACTGAATTAAACCATTTAGGTTATGTTAGATTTACCTAGTGTTAATTACATTAGTTTAGTCAGAAATCGAGCCTAGGCAATTTAACAAGTAGGAGGGGAGTTTGGTCCTCTTACAAGTCCAAGGATGTTTCATCTCAAAATCATATTGTGATAGAGGGAGTAATTCCTAGGCTAATACAGTGGAGTTGTCTCTCCTCTTTTTTCAATGTGGGACATTCACACGTGAGTGTCCTTAGAATTCGGAGCTAATTAGAAAGGCAATGAGAAATAATCCTCTTAGGGGCTAGACACCCCGGCAAACACTTTCCAGTTGTTTAACACCAATTTAGAAGAGGCCCATAATCTGGGCTTTGATACCATGTTACTTTTTAGTTTACTCCGAAATTAAGCCTAAACAACCCAACAAGTAGGAGGGGGTTTGGTCCACTTACAAGAACAAGGAGGTTATATCCCAAAATCTTATGTTGATAGGAGGAGTAACTCCTAAGCTAATATAGCGGATCTGTCTCTCTTCTTCCTCGAACGTGGGACACTCCCATGTTCTCAACAATGGAGTTCAATGCTTATATCTAACAAAACTCAATATTCTGACTTGAAGTACTCGGTCCAATACCTAATTTTGATCAAAATTGAAAGCATCGATTTATGGTTACCCAAAACATCAATGAAACTGGCCCCAAAACAATTTATTTGGTAAAACCCAAAGGATTATTGACTCAAGTATTGGTACTATACTTTTTTATTTGAATATTTATATTTAAATCTAGTAACATACATGTACGAATATTGAGAATAATTGGCTTAATGAGCAGTAGGCGTATCATCATATGCACGCATAGCCTTAATGCGTTGCTCATGCTGAAATAGCTTAGGGTGAAGATCGTCAAACGTCAAAGACGTTTGAAATTGTAACAAAGTGGTGACAAGGGCATCATAGTCACGATCATGACCCAACGCAGTCAAAGTATACCGAACCAAATCATACTGAGAGACATGATACTGAATAGCTGCTAAGGAATCAACAATAATCTTAATTTCACGTAAAAACACTTACATAGACTGCTGATAAAAGTTCTTCATATGACTTAGTCTACCTTTCAACGTCATTGACCTATCCATACTAGCAGTAATCAACAATAATCTTAATTTCACGTGACTGTAATCAATTCCAAATCTCAACAACAGTAAGTAGTTCATGAACATCCATCATAACATCAAAGGAAATTGATGCATATAACGACAACTTAATTTGTTGATCAAGTCTCATATAATCATAAAATTGTGGAGTGGGCAAGGATTGACCTAGATTATCAACATAAGTAGGAAGAGCAATCGTAATTGTACCTTCAATGATACCAAGTAATTGGTGCGTTGAAAGAAAACACGTCACCTGAGCTTTCCACATAAGATAATCTTCAGGTGATGCTAATTTGATGGTCACAAACCGAGTAATATCCTGAATCGCAAGAGATGTCGCGGACGGGAGAGGAGGAGGAGTGTAGGCCGAGACAGTAGGAAATGGACGAACACCACCATTGCTAGAACTAGGCTCAAACCCCAGGGGAAAACGCGAGGGAGTGTGTAGGGGTGAGTGGCGCAAAAATGCTGCTTGGTGGCACAAACGACCACTACGGGGCAGACAAACCATGTACACCACCACCAAAGGGATGTTTAGCAACCGTTGTGGCGGTGTTGTACGAAAGGGTTGCGTGTCCGCCAAAGATGCCGTCGTCGGGTAGAGAAGCAACGGCGTGGCGGAGAGGCACGACAGCAGCCGCTGAGTGGCGCAGGTTGGGGACCGGCACGAGAGGGCTGCCGGTTGCTATGCCTTGGTGCTGGATATCGTTGTGAGGCGGCAGACATGCCGGAAAACACTAACAAAAAAATAGGGTGAGGGTTGAAAAAAAAAGTGAGTTTAAATGTGTGCGGAAGAGAGAAAAAAATTTACCTAGGCTTGTGATACCATGTACGAATATTGAGAATAATTGGCTAACCTGTTTAAGTTGCTTGACACTATTATATATACAAAGAGATAAAAATCGTCTTTACAGACTAAAAGTCTAAATAACCAAATTACCCTAATAATGCACTTGTATTGATTCAAACTTAACAAACCCCGTATTAATTAGCTCGCAATTGAATCGAGAGAAAGGCTCGTTGGACTGACCCATTCAAAATGGGGTCGACCTAAATGAATCCATTTTCATCTCTAGGTTTACTAAGTCAATGAGAAAGCCATGAAGAATATCGACGCCATGTTGATCAGATTTGATCTGTGCTCTAAGATCTTAGCTTGGATACCATGTTAAAACTGTACTAAATAAAATAACTGACATCCACACGACTGACGGTTGATAGGTTTGTTTATGATTTAATCCATATTAGTGTGGAAAGAAATAGATTGTTACTTACAAACTTGTGTTTCATCGATAGTTTCCAATTAATTTATTTTTAGGTGGTACTTATGGCTTCTAAAGAATTTTTCTACTTTGATTAAGTGTTTTAGAGCATACCATGACCGTGAGTTTTATTATTTGAATTCACAAATTGTGTAATTTGGAAATTATAAATTAGTTGTGATGTTAATTTTAGATAAAACTTAATGAGGGAAGATTTTGTGGGATTTTACTTAGTACACAAGCCGGTTCTTTCGGCTATTTCGTCATTGTCGTAGGTTCTTCTCACTCTGATTTCGATATATTCCCTTCTTTCTCTTAATCTATTTTAAAAAAATCATACTCCCTCCGTTCCAAAATGTTATACCCATTTGAAATATGGGGGAAAACCAAGGCAAATAGAATCATAGGAGAATCTTATGTTTATTTTAATAATTTTCATGTACTATTTTTTGTCCTTATTAGGAAAAGTAAGAGAGAGAGATTCAAATTTGGGACCATTAAAGTACAAATAAGTAAAAGGTAGGTAAATGTTTAGATATTGAAGGGTAAAATGGGGAGAAAAAATGTATATAAATAGAAAAGATTCTATATGAGTATATCTTTTTGAAACGGCCTAAAACGGAAAATGGGTATAACATTTTGGAACGAAGGGAGTATTCACTTTTACTTGATTTCTTATTTGACATTTTTGTTTCCTCCTTTCTCCTTCAATATCTCATATTATTAGACCTTTTTTTCGTGCTTGCCTAAAAAGTAACTAAGAGACATATGGATCTCCCCTTTTCCTATATTCTTCTTGGTTATTGGATTATAGTGTGTGGTAGAGGTTAAGAAAACAGAGAAATCGTAAGAACTTTCTATAATTGGTTCAGAAGAAACTGTTTCTTAAACTCAGTTTGAAGAAATTTGAACCTGTATACATAGTTGGTTTATGATAAGAAGTTAATTTTTATTAGCTCATGATTATGAGTGACATGATAATTTTGATGTGTTTTTATATCAGTTTTCAAGCATACAAACATTTAGATGATTTTTTTTCAATGATTTATTTTAAACGATTTCTAATGGACGATCATTTATGAAGATGACTTTATATACTATGGTGGTTAATTCTTATATATTTGAAAAGGTAGTATGAGAACGACGTGAAAAACTTTGTAAGTTGTATTAGTTAGTCAGCTAATAGTGTAGTTAGTTTACCATCACAGATTTGTATATATAGTTCATTAGTCTCATTCTCTCTCTTTGTATCAATCTAAACACTTGTAATAACAAATGCAATTCTCTCTCTCTATGAATGAAACTCTCTTGATTATACTTTTTCTACATGGTAGCTGAAGTCTCGTTCATGAGATTTAGGTTTTCGATTTATTAATGATTTATCTATTAATTATAATTGCGATCTTCCCTTAAGTGTGATTACGATTCTTTGTCTTTGGTTGCAATTGCATCCATACAAGAAAAAGTCTTTTGGGCGTCCATAAACTGTCGCCCAAAGTCCATTTTCTGTTGCCCATACTTTGGACGACAAAAACTTCTATACACAAGGACTAACACCCTATCAGCATCGTCCATACTTTCGGCGTCAAAATTTTCAAAATTGTAATTCTCAATTCTGACAACATAGGCTACCCTTCTACTTCCATGGTCTAGTTGTAGGGTGTCACATTAATGTTTTTGTCGCCCATAAATGTGCAAGGGGTGTGAAACTTTTGTATATTGCAGCCCAAGTTTGGGTGTCGTAAGTTTGTAAAAGTGTTGCACAAACAAGGGCTACACTTTCCATGTGTTTTCGCCTATAAATGTGAAAGGGTTGTAAATCTTTGATTGTCACCCAAGTTTGGGCGTCGAAAGTTTTTAAAAGTGTTGCACAAAAAATGAACAAGGGCTACACTTTCCTTGTTTTATCGCCCATATGATGAGTAAGCAAGTTGATGATTACAGTCGACAACTGACTTTCTAATATGAAAGATTTAAAACTTAATATACCAATAACTTCTCCCAATAATATCATAATAATAATGATAGAGTTACCGCAGCGACCAGAAGCCAACAGTAACTTCTCCCAATATCTGAGATGCAATGTCCAAAAACTAAAATTTGTCTCACCGTGTTAGTGGTATGACGCGTGTATTATATGCAATACATTTTCTTAAAGCATTTATTTTATTTATACAAGATTAAGTAGTATTAGTGTAGTTGGTAAAACATATTTGGATCCAACCAATTGCGTATCGTGAGGGCGGAAATTTTCCGTTATCCTTTCCTCTCCCCTTCTAAGGGTGTGTGCAAGCGGTTGTAATCTTGTTGGGTCATTCTCTAGCCACATGTTTTTGTTAAAAAAGAAACCAAGTGTCTTCAAGCAAAAGTCTTGCAAGTTTTGCTTGGTGTTTGGAAGATAAACAAACACATATCGTCTCTCTGCTCCCCAAAAGCACAATCTTTGATACAAGATTTGCTGTTAACAGGTTTTTCATTTCCTGCGATTTCAGATGCTCTTTACCCAAATTAAGTCTGTTTTATCTTTGTGGTCCGTTATCTAAGTGAATTTCTTTAGTTTTCATGTTTTTGAGGTGTATTATCTAGGTAAACTTGTTATATTCAATATAATAAACTAATATTGCTATTACTAGACCAACCATTCCTCAATTATTAATAGTACTTGAAACAACATCTAGCTTGTCCTTTTCAACTAGTAGGAATTAATATTAAGTAATCTTCAAAAAGTACTCCAGCCACGATCAGATGGGATGTTTCCTGCCAGCTCTTACGCCTTTATCTCGTTTGTTTACTGTTTTGTCTTTCGATTAAGAAGTAACATAGTAACTATTGTGTCTATCAACAATTAATTCACATACTTACATGAACATAATGGACCAGAAAAGTTGTTTTAGCCTTTCATCGGCTTTTCGAGTTTTCATGATAGAGTCTCATGTGGTTTTTAGTTTGTTTATTTAATCACTTAAGTGTAAGGAGTAATTTTACCTTTATCCAGACCCATCCGCTATCACTACTATCTGATCTGGCTTAGAAAGTAGGTTATGCGATAAACTTAATTCAACTATATCGATACTAATTGTGGTTGTTTTATAAATGACGACATAAATTAAAACTATAAATAGTTTGTTGTCGTTTTCCTAAATTCGTTTATAATTTTCAAGAAATTGAAAACAAAAAATAATAACGGACATGTTCGTAAATATTAGTATAACTATTATAGTTATTATGATGTTCCCTCTTGTAACTTGATTGGAACGGGAAGAGTGGTAAGCCCATTTATCTCCCACCCACATGTTGTGGGGGTGTGGGTTGGAGCCTTGGGGTTTGGGGTAGCTTACGCTCTAGGTTTTTTATGTGAGGACTTTGTTATAATTTATCTAATTATATTAGAAAAATATTCTCATATTCCTTTGATTGCATTGACAATTATAGGACACACTTTTTCATCATCCAAAAAAGCATACTTCATATTAGAGGGAAGGGGTTGAAGTTCAGGCACTTTTACCTCAGTTGCCCGGGTAGTTTCTATCAATAATCTAACCTCTTGGACTCTAGTAAGACCAAAATCTTGCCCATCTAACAGATGAGCTAGAGAATCGACTTGATAATCACTTTCACCTGCAACATATTCGTACAAAAGCACATCTTCCAAACTATCAGGGGAGAGGGAACAAGATATTATCATGGGCTAGCACATCAATAATATCAACTCATTGCATGCTTCTTCTAACATTGGGCTCTTGAGGGCATTGGTCAGGGTAAAAGTAACCCTTATTGTCCCCCCACAGTAAACTGTGTGGAGAAAAGGTCTTTTAAAATTATAGGTATATGTGTGTCCTCTTCCATGTCTAACTAGAATGACAGATTCAATAGGGATATAAAAAATTCTTGCCCTAACGGAAACAACATCTAATATACCTGGAGGTTATTTAAAATAACTGTTAGCCATTTGTAGAGAAATGATAGTACATTTATCATAAAGCACCCATGTTCGATTTCTGGCAGATAGAAAGAGGCATAACACTCATACTAGCACCCAAATCACATAAAGCGTTATCAATAGATATGGTGCCAATCTTACAAGGGATGGAAAAATCCTAGGATCCTTTCAATTTAGGTGGACATTAGTTTTGTAATAGAGCATTGCATTCAGCGATAAAAGCAACAGTTTCCACCTCATTGAAGGTCCTCTTTCTTGTTAGAATTTCCTTCAAAATTTAACTATAAGAAGGGACTTGATTAAGTAATTCAGTAGAAGAAACAATTACATTCAGATTTCACCACCTATAATGCAAGTCCTATTAGCTTCTTCTAAGTTAACCTCCCCCCGCCACCACCTTTTAACAAAAACAATAATATCAAGCCCAACAATATGCCAATTTTTTTAAAAACATAGAGCATGCATACCATCCGGTCTAGGGGCTTTACTCAGGTGCTTTTAGAATAATGCCTCTTTGATCTCCTCTCCGCTCGGTTCACGATCAAGAACATCATTCATCTCCTGTGTAACTGCGCTCATCACCCCTTCCAGAGCTTGCGCAGCATCTCTCGGATTAGTCGTGGTAAATAAGTCCTCAAAGTACTTAGTGACAATTTCAGCAACCTCGTCTTAAACTTCCTTCCACACGACATTCTCATCTAACAAGCCTTTGACGAAGTTTCTATTTTTCCGTTGACTTGCCTTATGATGGAAATGTTTGATGTTTCGATCTCGATCTCTAATCTCATTTGTACGCACCCATGTATGCCAATACGACTCTTTAAGTCGGTGTAATTCATCAAGCTCCGCTGCTAATGCATTACATTAGGCTAAAATGTTTGCGTCCGGAGGCCGCTCCTGTAAACTACTAAGACACTTTTCCGCTTCTTTTATTCTCTTCTTGATATTACCAAACGTGTCTGCTGCCCAACCCGTCAAACTATGAATTGTTTGGGCAATACACTCCATGACTGAGGCACCTACGTCTCCTTGCCAAGCCTCGCTAACCACCTGACCACACTATTTTTTCGACAGCCAAAGTGCTTCGAATATAAAGAGTTTGTCCCTGTATCCCCTTGCACTCACACGTTCAGTCTTCAATAAAAGAGGGCAATTATCCGAATGGTATCTTGGGAGATGGCAAACCTCGTATTGCGGGAACAAATCACACTCGTTCGCACTTGCTAGGAATCGATCCAGCCTCTCTCGAATTACCATCTCCAAAGTCAGACCACGTTGCCATGTGAATGTACCTCCTTTGAAATCCAAATCACGTAGCTGACAGTTATCAACGACATTACGAAACGCATCCATTAATCGTTCCTCCTTCACTAATCCCCCTCCCTTCTCCCATATGGCCAATATTTCATTGAAGTCGCCAAATAAAAAAACTGGAGCGTCATTATTGCCGAATAGAGACGCCATCAACTGCCACGTCAAATGTTTACTTACATTATCCATCCAACCATAAATACCAATTGCTCTCCACTGCATCTCCCTATCTTCATTACACACGTGAACTTCGAAATGGTGCCTAGAAAACGACTTTGTAACCACATTGCAATCACGCCACCAAAAACCCATCCCTCCGAAATTTCCAACACTACTCAAGCACACACCACTCGCACTTGCTAGGAATTTCTCACTCCTCACCTACTTTCACGTCACTTTCCACTAACTTGTCCATATACTCATCCCATTTAATAATTACATACCTCCACTTTGTGGGGTTCCTCATTTACCTTCTCTATTTTACTTTCTCATACCTCTCCATCTTCTATCTTCCACTTCCTCTATGTCATATAGAAAAAAGCTATTGTTTTTATTTTATTTTTTCGGGCCTCACTCTAGAGAGAGACATCCTATTAAATGGGGAACCTCCCACAATCATAGGGTGGTCTATTTAAAGAGAGAGAGAGAGAGCAATAGTGCTGTTGTTTCTTTCTATACCACTTTTTAATATGCCTTTAATGACACTCAAGGTAGAGATGCTTTATGGTCTGATTTGAGAAGTTTGGCTAGTAATTGTGTAGATCCATGGATTGTTTATGATGACTTTAATTGCATTATGAATCCTGAGGAAAGGATTGGATATGTTGTGAAAGAGCAGGAGCTCATTCCTTTGAGATCTTGTATGATAGATGTGGTTTGGAGGATCTGACTAGCACAGGATGCTTCTTCAATTGGAATGATAAGCAGTTGGGGGACAAGAGAGTATTTTGCAAGTTAGATAGGGTTATAGTGAATGATAGATGGATGGTTGCATACCCCTCTGCAGCTGCTCATTTTTTGCCTAAAGGAATGTTTGATCATTGCCCTATGATTATAACTGTGTATCCACAACTTGTTCAAGATGTTCATTTAGATATTTCAGAATGTGGAGTGTTGCTCCAACTTTTAAAAATGTGATTAGTGCCTGATGGAATGTTTCTTTTTATGGTTGTCTCATGTATAGAGTGGTGCAAAGGTTGAAATTGATAAAGAAGGAATTGAGGAAGCTTAATTATGAGGGTTTCTCAGATATAAAAAGTAGAGATATTCATGCTGCTATCTTGAAAGCTTCTCCAACTGAGTTGCATAATGATCCTGCAAATTTGGAGTTGAGAAGCAAAGAATCTGAAGCTGCTAAGGAGTATGGGCAAATTCATAAATCCTATCTTTACTTTCTAGATCAAAAGGCTAAGATTAGCTGGTGTGTGGCTGGTGATGATAATACAACAACTTTTCATTAGTCTATTAAAGCTAGAAGATTGAAGAACACTGTCTATGCTATTCATGATATGGATGGTATTTGGCAGGACTCTGCTCAGGAGGTAACTGATGCCTTTCTCAATTATTATAAAATGTTGCTTGGTACTTGTATGCTTGAGAGAAGACATGTTGTTCAGTCTGTGGTAGATTTAGGCCTTGCCTTGAATAATGATCATATTACTATGTTGTTGAGACCTTATTCTGCTGAGGAAATTAGAGTTGCTATTAAGTCTATTCCAGGGGAGAAAGCTCCTGGTCCAGATGGTTTTGGGGCCTATTTCTTCTTTGATTCTTGGGAGATTGTTGGGGAGGAAGTGATTCATGTAGTGCTTGATTTTTTTCAGACTGACAAGTTGTTAAGGGAGATTAATGCTACTACATTGACATTAATTCCTATACCTGCTTGCCCTAGCTCTGTTACTGCTATAGTATGTTGTTACACTTTATATAAGTGTATTTCTAATAGATTAAGGAAGATATTGCCTGATATTATAGCAGAGAACCAAGGAGCTTTTGTGCAAGATAGATTTATTGTTCAAAATATCATGGTATGTCAGGATTTGGTGAAGTTTTATAATAGAAAACAATTCAAGCCTAGTTGTCTTATGAAGCTAGATATGAGGAAAGCTTATGATACAGTTGAATGGGGGTTCTTGGAGGAAATGATGCATGCTCTTAAGTTTCCTTCTGCCTTCATAAAGCTTGTTAGGACTTGTGTGACTACTCCAAGATTTACACTTTTGCTGAATGGGTCTATGAATAGGTTTTTGTGAAGCATAGAGAGGTTTGAGACAAGGGGATCCTATATCTCCTTTTCTTTTTATCATCTGCATGGAGTATCTTTCCAGAATCATGTCAAACGTGATAGAAAGCCCTTTATTTGAGTTTCATCCTAGATGTAAATCTTCAAAACTCGATGGCCTTTGCTGATGATTTTATCCTATGCTGTAAAGGATCCTTTCCTGCTACTTATGTTATGCTACAGGGGTTTAAGTTGTTTTATGAAACCTCAGGTCTTAGTATTAATGTAGATAATTCTGATTTCTTTACTACTGGTATGGATGCTGCTCTTGTTCAGAGAATCAAAGTTGTGTCAAGTTTTAAGCACAATAAATTGCCTTTCGGAGACTTGGGTGTGCCTATTTGTGCTAGGAAGATTTCCCTGGAAGATTGTGAATGTATTGTTGAGAAGATGTGTTTGAGAATTAAGGTGTGGAGTACAAAGAATATTTCCTATGCTGTCAGAGTACAATTGATTAACTCTGTGCTTCTGAGCTTACATGTGTTTTGGTCTCAGGTTTTATAATCCCTAAGACTATTCTTAAGCAAGTTGAAATGGTGTGTAGAGATTTCTTATGGAGTGGTTGCTATTATAGTCAGAAAGCTGGTAATATAGCTTGGGATTCTATTTGTTCTCCTAAGCAAGCGGGTGGTTTAGGTATTAGGAAAATAAAGATCTGGAACAAAGCTGCATTATCTCAGTATGTATGGGCTATTGCTACTAAACATGATAGTCTTTGGATCAAATGGGCCCGTTGTATCTATATCAAAGAGGCTGATTGGTGGGATTATACCCCTCCTGATGATAGTAGCTGGTATTGGAAGCAAATTTGTAAGAATAAAGAAGAGATGAAGGGTTTATTCTCAAAGGTGGATTTCCTTGCTATTCAAGAGTTTAGTGTGAAGAAGATTTACCAATTGATGGTTGGTGGTTTTGTGATAGTTCACTGGGACAAATATATTTGGAATATGCTCTCCTATCCAAAGCACAGATTTATTTGTTGGCTTGTCATGCATGGCAGAATGGTATGCAAAGCATTGATCACCTTTTCTTTAATTATTGTTTTTCTACAAGTTGCCTGCAGGATGTGCTTGTGTGGTTGAAGGTTCAAACTCCTCAAGTATAGTATAGAAGCCTGCTGAGAGTTATTGGTAGATTTAGGAGGAGTACGCTCCAGAAAAATGTGATTTGTGCCTGCATTAATGCAGTGGTGTATGCTATTTGGTGGGCAAGGAATGAGGCTTGTTGAAATGGTGTGGGTGGGATGAGATCAAAGGTGGTTAAACAACTTAAATCTCAGATTGTTAATAGATTGAGAGGTGTTAGACCAAATAAACTATCAGTTTGTGATAGACTTTGGTATGATCAGTTATTAGTTTTTGATGTATAGATGTTTTGGGTAGTTTTATAAGGTTTAGGGGGGTCCAGCCTATTTGGTTTGCCCTAACCTTTTAAATCTCTTAGGTTGTAATTTTAAAATTTTGGTGTGAATATATTACTTCTTGCTTAGTAAAAAAAAAAGAGAGACAGAGCAAAAGGGAAGGCTAAAAATATCACCGCGAGTGTCTAACTCTTAAACATCAGAATCAATGGTGACATGGGAGAAGAAGGTTAAAAGTCATCATGTAGAGATTACCAAATCAAAGAAATTTTAAGGTTTAAACCTCCGCCATCCACGCTTGAAACCCTATTATGTGGTCGTAATTAGCGAGTAAGTAGATTCAATGTTCATTAGATGAAGAAAAAAAAGCCGGTAAAATGAGAGAAATTAAAACAACAAAAAAGAAGTTATTTGTGTAATCACTCGTCGCCCCGAAAAAATTTAGCCAATTTATCGACCGCATATGTCAACTCTGTAAAGAAAATGAGATTATTCATGAGGTCTCTACTTCCTACACCCCTGAACAAAATGGAATTATCGAGAAAAAAAAACAATCTCAAAGCTATGACGAATGACATGCTCACTAATTCATGTGTGCCCACTAACATGTGGGGAGAGGCTATTCTTTCTCCTTGTCATGTTCTTAAAAGAGTTCCTCATAATAAATTACATAAAGCTCCTTATGAGTTACGGAAAGGTTTATCGTTATATTATGAAAACATACTCTAACTTCTTGGCAACTAGGTTGAAGCTTTAATGGAGATTGCAAACTCTTAGTTTTTTTTTCGCTAAAGAAGACCAATAAAAAGGGGTAATGGTGTAGGTTGGAAGCAAAGTCTATCAAGTCAAATGGAGGGAAAATTATAGTCAACGTTGAAAATTGTGGCCAGAATTGCTTAATGTGGTCGTTATGGATGATTTTATGGTTTTTTCTCAACATGACCACCAGCCGCTAAGGTTTTATCCATTAACATGATAGGACATTACCTATCTTAATTTTCTTAATTGGTTATGTCCTTAAACAGGAAAGGAGATTCCCATTATTTATTTTTGCTACATGTTTATTGATGGTAATATCCTATTCTGCTAAAGGACATAACCAGATAAATAATCATACAAAAACTTGTAGTAGTCTTATTTTCAAAAGACGACCGTAAAATTTTCAGGTCGTTATTGACAAATGATAGTTATTTATTAAGTCTTTTAAAGAAAATATATATATATAATTTTCAGGTCGTTATTGAAAATTTTATATTGAATGAGTTTCGAGTATTGATTAATATTCCCTCCATCTTATTTTATTTGCTACATATTGACTTGAGCACCAATCACATTGCAACTATTACTGTCTTTGAGTTTATATATGTAATGAAAAATATACTCGTGTGGGATCTTATTTACTTTGTCACAATGTGTGTTTTCCAAATATATACTTTGTAATTTTTTTCCAATGACTAAATTGACATATTCTTTTTGAAATTGTATTTCAAAAACAGTGAAAAAACAAATGTACGAGATAAATTGAAACGGAGGGATTGGAGTAAGTATTAATTAGTATCAGATTATATTTTTTCATTTTGGGGGAACAACTGTACCCCAACGCCACGGTGGCTCCCGCAAGTGAGTTGATGCCTTGGTAGCCATTGAGATACAACTCGTAATTCTAAGATTACATTAATGATAATCTAGAAGTAATTGGACTAACTAAATATACTTTAGCAATGTATTAGATTAACAGACTAAATACAAAGAAATTATTGAAAGCACAAGTAGCTGAAGAGGAAAAAGTAGTGGAGATAAGGTTGAGATCAAACGAAGGTGAGTCAGAGTCACAGCCCTCTTAACTCGCAAGTTGAAATAAAACTAAGCCAACATTCTATTTTTTTGCGTGGTCTGTTATAAAATAAAAGATATCATCATATTGACAGTTTCTTTAGCACCATTTAACATAGATCGATCTTGTATAAATTTTATCCAATCAATATTGCTTTACTCTTTATGGATGCTTACCGTAGGAATCACAAACATATACTTGTACCAATACTTAAGAATAGTTGCTATATAGTATTTTTATTGTAAAACAAGTAGTATTGTTGTTAGTGGCACTACAGCCATTGCTAATGACTAAACATAGAAATATCTATTGATATATGTAGTAGATAAACATACTTTTTAAATAATCAATATATAGTACAAAAACTTTGAATCACATGGAATAAGGAGAATAGTTCATTAGTCTTTATAGTGGACATCTCTCTTTTGTTATATTTATGTAGGACACTCCCATGTTTCTTTTTGGGAAAATTATCATTTTGGGTACCTAAGGTTCGACAAAATATTATTTTGGGTACCCAAGTTTTCAATAATATCGATTTGGGTACCTGAGGTTTGACAATAGATTCAATTTAGGTGCCTCCATACTAACGGTGTTAACTTACCGTTAAGTGTGACCCACTTTTAAGATAATCAATGGTTCTAATATGTTTCAAAGATCTAATGATTGTTATTATTTTCAAAAAAAAGTGGCAAATCCAATACTACTCTTGAGATAGATTAGGGTCATTGATCATTTTAAGAAGTGGGTCTACACCTGTCAAAATTTGACTAAACCCGACCCAAAATAATGGGTTTTGAACACAAATTTTTTGACCCGTACCTAGGAAAACCGTTTTTTACTCGACCGATCTGAAAATCACTTAGACCGGTCAAACGGGTCGGTTAAAATAATTTTTTGGGTTTGCACCGAATAAACCTTGTTTAAGGCCCCAGGTGTTCGGTTTCGGGTAGACCCAATGGGTTAAGGGATGTGAATTTGTCAAACAGGTCGGTTAGAATAAAATGTTTTCGAGTTCGGGTCCAATAAACCTTGTTTAAGATCCAGCATGTTCAGTTTCAGGTAGACCTAACGGGTTAAGGAATTTGAATTTGCTCTTTCTTTCATTTAGTTTTTTCGGTCATATATGTCAAAAAATTCCCATAAATTCATACTATTGCTATAAATATAATGATTTTCCGGTCGGTCGAGTAAAAAACGGTTTTCCTAGGTTCGGGTCACAAAATTTGTGTTCAAAACCCATTATTTTGGGTCGGGTTTTGAGTCAAATTTTGACTGGTGTAGACCCACTTCTTAATATGATCAATGACCCTAATCTATTTCAAGAGTGGTATTAGATTTGCCACTTTTTTTGAAAATAATAACAGTCATTAGATCTTTGAAACATATTAGAACCATTGATTATCTTAAAAGTGGGTCATACTTAACGGTAAGTTAACACCGTTAGTATGGAGGTACCTAAATTGAATCTATTGTCAAACCTCAGGTACCCAAATCGATATTACTGAAAACCTGAGTACCCAAAATGATATTTTGTCAAACTTCAGGTACCCAAAATGATAATTTTTCTTCTTTTTTTAACGTATAAAGAGGCAAGAAGGTCGATGAGAATAAATTTAAAAACATGTTTGACTTTGGGGATGAATGAGACACTTACATGTGATAATTCATGGGATCAGGTTTTTATTGAAAAGCTACAAACTATGCTACATACTTAGTAATAAGTTCATATATATCACATGTACATACTTTTATTAAAAAAAAATATAGAGTATGCAGCTTTCTCCATATCAAAAATCATCTTACTTAAATTATTGTCAGTGTCTTCCCTTAAATTTTCAACAAGTTACCTATGTGCATGGTCGTATCTAGAGGGGTGTTGGGCAGGAGGATTAGTTGCCCTGGGCTTATGTATTGGATGAATACTCTCTGTAACGGTTTAATAGAAACAATTGGTTTTGCATGCATTCTAAAGAAGAGATTTAAGGATTTAAATGAATAAATTAATCAAAAATATTTTCAAGATTAGTAACCTCTAATCTCATCCTTGATCGTGTTAAAACCACTTTGATTAATTTGTTCATTAACTTACATCCTTATATTGCTTCCTTTAAAATGCGTGAAAAGTCAAATATTTTCATTAAACCGTTACGGAGAGAGTAATTAATCTTAGAAAATTTAATTTAGATAAATAAATGTGCAACTTTATCCACTTCTTGACTTCTACCAAGATATTACTTCCTCCTCTTTCCAAATCAATTCTTTCTATGTCTACTGAACTGCTGCTCATGCAACAAACTACAAATAAAGTCTTGGTCCCAATTTATTTCCCTCTTGATTTTAGATTTTTAAACTTCTTCCCATTAATTCCCAAATTGCCAACAACATTGAATCCCCTAAAATCTCTAGTTCAATTTTTCTTCTAATCACCTTCCATACTCGAAATATCAGAATAGATTTTCAAATGTTGTCCAAATATGATAAGGACTCCAGATATTGGAATTGAATATCTACACCTCTAATGATCGATTAGGTCGTTTTGTGTCGAGTAAGTTCTGATTTCGGTCAATTTTGAATTTGGATCGAACTGATTTTCATTTACGTTGACAAATTCTTGACCTTGTTCCAGAATATTTTATTTCAGGTCGGTCGAATGGTCAAAACTTTTTTTTATTTCCCTTTTTTGCATGATTTTTTTGTATTTATTCATTATTTACATACAACAAGAACAACAACACCACCAATCAAGTCTTAATCCCAAAATAATTTGGGATCGTCTAACATGAGTGTCCATCTAAAACCGTCGAAAAAATAGATGACAATGACAAGTTTGTAATAATAAATATAAGGCAAACACAAGGAAGGACAGTCACAATGAAAATGAACAAATAAGGCAATGAAACCCCTTTCTCCAAGTGAATCATTTCCCTCAACTTTTCCCTTTGTAACGTCATGCTCTCATTGATTCCACGTATACGCAAAACTATATCACTTTCAATTATCTTCTTCGAAATCATCTTATGTCTTCCCTCACCCCTTACAATTTATTACTCATCCAATCGTCAAGTCTTCTAATTGGCTCGTCACTTAGTCTCCATATCACATGATCGAACCATCTTAGGCGATTTTTCCTCATCTTTTTTTCAATAGATGCAACACAAACTTTCTCCTGGAGCACCTCAGTTCTTGATCGGCACAATCCTTCTTTGTGTGGTCACACATATCTCTACCATATTTATCTTATCATCGTATTGTCTAACTATCCAACACTCACTACCATATGACAAAGAAGGCATGACTGTCATACGGTAGAATCTCACTACTGTCTATGATGAATGCCAAAACCCCAAAGAAATCTGGTGATGCTTTTCTACTTTAACTAGCCCGTGTTAATTCTAGAAGTCGCATCTTTATCGAGTTCTGTATCCTTTTGGAGAATATATCCAAGGTAGAAAAAAATCATCTGATCCTAAAAGCACCTTGCCCCTTCCTCACAGCTTCTAACCCCACTAAATTTCAACACCAAATACTTAATCTTGCTTGTGCTCATTCCAAAACTACGGGATTTCAAGGTGTGTCTCTAGATTCCAACTTACTTACAGTACCTTCCTTCAGTCTTATTAATCAACATAATGTCATTTACAAACATCATACACCATGGTATATCATCTTGAATTGACGGACGTGTTAATTCGTCCATGAATAAAACAAAGAGAAATGGACTAAGTGCATAACCTTGGCCACTCCAATCGTAACAGGAAACTCTTTTTTCTTCATTTTCCAAAAATATGGAAAGAGGGATCCTTATTTTCATTTATACGAAAAAAATTCTAATAAATTTTTTTGATAATTAAAAAAAGAATTCAATGGGACCTCCCCTTTTTGTTTGTCTACTTCTAGGGGGTGTGGGGGGGGGGGGGAGAGGAAGGTCCTGTTGAGTTCTTACACTTTTATTTCTATACCTTGATTCATCCAATTACTACAGCAATGAGCACTACAACAAATTGTGCCACGAGTTATGCCAAGAGAATACAAAATTCGTGGCACAAAAATGCCAGCTACAGTACCTATTATCCAAAGAGGAATCCTCTCAGTAGTATCGGCCATTTACTAGCTAGTGCAAAGACATAGTGACTCTGTCATACATGTGCCTTTTCTTTGCTAAACGCCCACCAAAATATTTCTCTTGGTACTTTATTATACGTGTTTCCCTATCATTGAAACTCATATGTACGTCCTTCTTCCAATCTATCACATTCATATTCCACTCCCTATCTCATCAGATGGATTGTGTCTATAGTCAATCTTCCCTGCTGCCATAAATCTCAATTGGTTCTCCGATATCTTCACTTGTTTCCATAGTCTTTACTCAACTACATGTTCCCGGAGTTTCATCGTTTAACTCATTACTTTAATCACGTGATATTTGGCACAATCTTGTATATTACCTTTGTTCATATACTAAAGGATCAAAGTACTTCCTCTACTCCAGTGACATTTTGTTGATTCTCTAATTAATCTTGTTGAAAACTATTTCCAACCATTTGATTCCTCTCTCTCTAAATCATTTTCAAACTTCAATAGGTATTCCCCGTGACCCCCTAGATTTCTTCAATCCGATCTTTTCGGTGCTGCTATAACTTCTTCCTTTACACTCCTCATAAACTCTCAATTGAACATACTCGTCGAGATGGGTACTAATGTATCACATTTATAGGTAGTTTTTAGATGCGTTTAGATTGTATTTAGAACTCCTTTTAGAGCATTTATGTGCATAATGACATGAATTAAATAAGTTGTGATCTACTACTCCCTGTTTGTGTGTTTCGATGATTTTCAAGTTATTTTGATACAAATTGATCATTATTATCAAGGATCTAGCCTATTAATCATTGAGGATGAAGTTAGCTTGCACAATGATCACAATGCATCCGTTCGGGACAATTTTGAGTTGGAATGAAGCAAGGAGTTAGTGAAAAATGTGTCAAAACTGACACACGTTCACTATTTTCATAATAACTTTTGGTAGAAAAATCATAATCAAGAAATTCGAATTGAGTTGGATTTTTAGACTTCAAGAAATTTCTAAAGATAGGACACACGCCCCAAACGGAGTTCTGGTTTGAGAGATATGGCCTTCACAAGTTGACGCAAAACCACTAAAAATTACATCAGCCCGACTGGGCTGCTCAGGCCCAAAAATGCAGCTGCTGTGTGTTTGGTGAAGGAAATGAAGTGCTTGGCTGTTTTGGTATTTGGCTCAGCCCGATGGTGACGGGCAGAGATGTCCAGATCGGGCTAGGTTTCCGAAGCCCAAACTCTATCTTTTGCGGCTCATTCTATTCGATTTTTAGGACTTATTATAAATAGCTAAACTCATATATTTTGTGGGAGGACTTTTACTTTATTTTCCATTGCTCTTAGTTTAGTTTTAAACGCTTTCTTAGAGTAAACACTTTAGATTAGTTTTGGAGGAGATCAAACCTCGGGTATTTCAATTAAAGTTATTGTTTTCCGTCATTCGGTATTGTTCTTCTCTCTTAATTTCTTTATTTAATCTTTGGTTGCTTAATTGTTTATTTAGTTCGTGCATGATGCAAAGTCTAGATTTTTAGTTAGATTTATTATTGTTGATTTAATTATGAGTGAGTAGTCATATTTCTAGGGTTTTAGGGAGGAAAACCATGTTGATACCGTGATTTACTTTTGAATTGCTATTAGTTTCTAGGTTTTGATTAAAGTGATTATGGTGTGATTTGTTCTTGATGAGTGATTAATATTATTGCGTAGTTTCATTGATTGCTTGTGGTTGATAATTGTTTGCACAGACCCGTCTTACTCTTAGAGGCCTAGTACACACCAGTAATTCTGATTATGTTAGTGAACATGAGGCATATGTTGAATTACGAGCTTTAAGACTTACCCATAACTTAACACGTGCTCTGATCCCTCGACTCTTAACCTAGGTATTGATAATTGTTTGAATCCTTTGATTGGTATAAGTATGGTGGACCGAACTAATACCCTAGACCTTTAATTCATAGTTCAAATCCCACTTTAATATTGCTTTCTTTAGTTTAATTAGTAGTTCAGCTGAATCTTTTCGGATCTTGTCTGAAGTAGCTTTTTGACTTAATATTAACTCCGAAAACTTGTGTCCATGTGGATTCGACACTATACTGTTTGTTAGAGGACTTTAGGATTACTTTTGATTAGGAGATACGACTTTGGCCTGTCAGGTACGCCTGATCACCATTAAACAAGGTATCAAAGTACGACATTCATCTATCCTTATCATAAACAAGTCTTTGGCCGGCATCCTTGGCACATTTAACCTTCCTTACGTCTTGTGTCTTTCTGTCCTTCATACACGTAGTCAATGAATATATATTGTTCTCCTTCTTTCGCATCCAATATTGCATAAAGTTCTAGGTTTATCTTTTCTTTAGCATCTCGTAGTGTTTTCTTTGCTTGCTCTCTTTCCTTTGTTTCTAGCCTCGTTATACTTTCTAATAGTTCTTATCACTTCTATCTCGCCCCAACAGTTTATAGCAATTTTTCTTCCGTACTCACCCCGTCACCATTACCCCTACTTAGATCAGGTGTTGATCTAGACGAATAGTAATTTTTTATTCTCTTATATAAGAAAATTGGAGACCATTAGCCAGTTGAAATTTGAAACGTAAAAAGTCTAAGTTTAAACAAAATTAACTCTTTTGTCACAATAGAAATTTGTTTGACCGTGGAAGCATCAGGAAATAATGCCATCGCAAAACAAGATTACTTTATACATAACCAGTGGCGGATCCAGGATTTAGAAGGTTATGGTACGGTTACAAAATTATAAACCAACCATCCGACAATTTTTTTAAAAAATAAACAGTTAAATATTGCAAAAATCAATGTAAATATAAAATTAAACGTAATGCAAAAAGTGGATTTTCATAAATTATATACTACGAGCTTTCATATTTTGGTAATCACTCATTACATCATCATCACTAACTTTCAAGAAAAGGTCTCTTAATGATGGAGAAGATAACTTAGAGGATTTTGGTGACTTACCTCCACCTCCATTTGAAAAGAAACTCCACTTTTTTTCATCTTTCAATCCTACAATTATATAACCCTTAACCAATTATATATTTGAAAGAGAGATGAGAGGTGAGGTCTGAGCCTGTGAGGTGAGTGACTTGAAACTGAAAGAGAGAGAACGTGCATGTCCTTATTAGGTCAAGTTTGTTTTACTTCGAAAGATGTGTTTATGAGGTCTTTTTGGCCCATATTCACTTTAAAAAGAGATATCTATACATATACTATGGGTTGGACCTTCCATTTTTTGCTTGTTTTTCATTTTTTTAGAGTAGGGGTATGCATGTACCCCTAGATCCGCGCATGTACATAACACATGCATATTCGATTTGATTAACGACATAATAAAGTGTTACATTTTTTAGATGTTCTTTTGGAAAGCACCAGTGCATTATTAAGGGCACTGATTAGGAAGAGACCAACTACATTAAGACAGTGAATAATGCAGATACATTATTAGGGCGTACTGAACGAATACTCAATAGTAGAAGTGGGCAATTGATTGAGGAGTTGAGAAAAGGATTGAGAATTCAGTGTGGTTTTGACAACTAATCCCATTTGCAGACCAACTTAAGTGGAAAAGTGCTACTTGTTTAAATGCATTGTTTTAAGCCTTAGAGAGAGGCCTCATGTGAGCCTGTCCTAGGTGGGAAATTAAAACCGCCCCTACCACAACCCCTCGTCAACTCTTCCTTTTTTTTTTGTTTTACAAAATCATACATATTAATCAATTTATATGAAATTGGAAACTTAAAAACAGGGCCCACATATGGGAAAAGGATATAGAAGAATACTCCCTCCGTCCCAATTTAAGTGCAACATTTGATCAAAAAAGTACTCTAATTTTTTGATCAAATGTTGCACTTAAATTGAGACGGAGGAAGTACATTTTAAGATATATTAACCATTAATTAGAAGTTTGTTGGAAGAAGAGATAAAGAGTCATATCAAATATTGTCAAAAGTACCAAATTATATATTCTGCTGAACGATTGAAAAGTTAGGGGAGCTTTTCAAGCTAGTAAGCTTAAGAATTTCAAATATCTATAAAATACTAATAATCGAAGTTAGTTGATAATGTTTTACTAATCTGTGAAGATGGTATCTCAAATTTATAATCGAATTTCATATCACTCATCCTTATTGTTATCCTTTATGCGACAAAGAAATTGTTTACTACGTAAATTTTGTACCATAAGTTGAGTCTTAAGACTCACCGTTAAGCATGGATCTTTTCTGACAGTGTTGTGTTATTTGACATTTTGGAATTTTTTCACAACAGTATTTATTTAGGAAATGCAGACCTTTGATTTAAAAGTAAGGGTTTTAATAATAATGTGAATTTTTTTTTCTAAGTCGTGTCTCCGGCACACCCACCTTACAGATAAATGAGCTTTAGAAGTGGAATGTTACATCTATCAACCATCCAAATTTTCAAACAAGACCTTCCCCCTTGGTCTAAATTAATTATCTGGTCCCTTTTCTTTTATTTTTTCTATGTTTTTAATTATTTTACTCCATCATTTTATGATAGCATATTAGCTTGTTTCTTTTTCTCTCTTTACTCCATTTACTTATTTACTACTATTAAATGTCTTCGAGATGCCCGTCAAGTAATTATTGTGAGATACGATGCATAATTTAAATCCAAAAAAGTTCGTTTATTAGCATAATGATATACTAGCTTTAAATACACACAATATCTATAAAGGCATAGAAAGGCTTGGATGAAAATATAAGATTCGTCAAAAGCGAACAATAAAAGAAGATTATGGAAAAGAGAATAGTAAGAAACTAAGAACGATAGTTTCCTTAAGATGTTTGCTTAAAAAAACTATAAAAATTATTAATTATAGAGAGAGGGTTAAGCCTATTAATTAGGATTAAATAATAATAATATTTTTTTGCTGTCCCCACCTCTTCCCTTATAGAATAGTGATACTTCCTTTTTTTATGTACTCATTATCATATATAGGTTGGAAGTACCTATTATTGCAATGATAATTAATCTAGATACATGATGGAGACAGATCTGCAATATTACTTGGGGTGGAATTCCCTTTATCCTTTTCTCTCACTTCAAACGTATCCATCCACTTAATTCGTCTGAGAAATTCTGAGGACTGAAATCTGCTACGATCAATTTCAATTTATATATAAAAAAGAGTAAATGTAAATGTGTCATTTTTAATTTATATATTTTGGGAGTGACTCATGACAAAAAAAAACTTGGGATTTTTACAGTGGAACTTATCATATGGGATTACTTGACAAGTATTCTGAGTGATCACGGACAAGAAAATAGCAAAGGAGGATATTTGTATTAATTGCTCTTTTTTGTACAATTCCATGCGAAACAATTAGGAACAACTCCAAAATCTATCATTTATACAACAAAACACAAGTAATTAAACATAAAATTGTGAACTCTCCTTGATCCTAAACTCTGAAAATGAAGGAAAAAACTATCAAAATTACAATTCTAAATTCTCTGCCCAATTTAAAGAGATCAGATGATACTAACTCTGAGCAACTTCTCCTCTATAATTTCTCACTAAATCTTCCCTTTCAAGTGGCACAATACTCACTACAACCACCTCACTCGATGATGGTGGCATAGTAGTATTATGATGATGATCACTACACCCAATGATCTTTTGACATGTTTCAACTAAAGAGTGTCTGCAAGTAGGGCAAGAAGAGTGAGAACTAAGCCATTTATCAATACACTTAACATGAAAGCCATGGTTGCATTTTGGTAATATCCTCATTTTATCTCCTTCCTTAAACTCTGACAAACATATCACACACTCTAATCCCAACCCTTGTACTTTAACCTCCTTTGAATACTTCACAACTGGAAATGTCTTCAATGCCCTTTTGTCTAAACCACTTCTACTTTTCTTCTTATCATGGTTTATCATGTTTAAGTGGTAACTAGGCTCACCTGTGATCAAACTGAAGCACTTAATCACACACCTAATGAAGGTATTAATACATAATGAGCCGATTAACGCGCATACCAATACCGCGAGGATCATGATTATGTTTGCATCAAAGCCAGTATTGCCATGGCTGGAACCCGGGTCTAGGACTTCGTAGGTTGGTGTTGGTGCGTGGTTTATAGATGGTGAGGTGTATATTGGGGAGTGAAGTAGTAATCTTCTGGAATGGTGAAGGTTGGTTATGATTTCTTGAGGTACTGAACCAAAGGAAGTAGAAGGCAACATGTTTTTTTGTTTTTGCAAAAAGGAGAGATTATATGTGGGAGCAATGGATAGAGTTGGATCTAAAATTGGTGTTGTGTTAAATGGTGAATATATAGTGGGGAAAAGGTGGGAAAAGTAGTAGATTTTGTAGATACTCTCTTATTTGCGTGCCATGTTTGGTGTTGGCAAAGGTTTCCTAGGTTATTTCTTTATCATATAAAGATGCCTAGAATTATTAGTCTCTCCCTTTCATAATGTATGGTTTGTTTTTATTTTTTCACAGAAAGAAAAGAAGAGGAACATATTGATTTAGGGGTGCACTTCTTTTATAATATAAGGCGTTTCAGACTTTCTTTGTATATTTGAGCGGATACCCCTTTCAATCAGTAAGATTGTCATTTTCCCTTTATGACGATACAAATATATTGAGGGCACTAAGAAAAAAGAAAGGGTGGCCTTTCTATAGGGATCTCTATAGATAATAGTATAAGGAGCTTTTACTTGTCTAATAAAACGCTCTTCTTTCTCAAAGTCAAGTTTCTCACTGCTTGCTTTAGAAACATTGCAAGGATCGTGGATCTCTTCCTCTGGGTGCATCCGTCCTATCGCTATTCTCTAATTTCAAATGGATATATTATTTAATCGCCTCTCGTGTTCATGGATATTGATCTTACGAGCATAATCTAAATTTAGAAGATCTAACACTTAAGGAGCGTAACCCACAGAAGATGTACTTAAATTCAGGTTTACGATTCATTCTTTTGGAGTTAATTTTGAGAAAGAATGGCCTGCATGGGTAAAAACAAAGGAAACTATTGGGAAATAATCAGGTTGGGTTACATGTACAATTCAGTTCAGTTTAGTTCAGTTCAACTAGATTTATGCGACGAGAACAGGCCCTACGTGTACAAAGCTATATTAAAGTTCGTCCATAAAAGTGGTTGGATATTAAGCTTATCATATTGGACATATGAAATATCTAAATGAATATGCGTTATTATGTGTAAAGGTTAACTCCTGGCACTAATTTTATGATGGGTTGAGTAGGAGAAGTAAATACCCTATATATACATAGTACTGTTTGGGTTATGGTCGTCAGTTCATATGATCTTCTCATTCTCGTTGACCACCCATTTTATTTTTTAGCAGAGATTTTTAGTTACCAGTCTTCCAATACATTCTTAATAGAATGTGTAAATAGAGCCGTATTAAAAATCAAAGTTGAGTATAATATATTGTACCGATCGATTAGCTCATTGGCGATCAAATGGGTTTTATTCAATTGATTTGTCTTCCACGATGTAGCGGGATCGATATAAGTTCCATAAAAACTTTTTGTGTTTAATTGCTCCTTATTCCCACTTATCTTGTTTTAATCAATTGATTTGTGTTTAATTGTTTAATTGTTCTTTTGTGTTTTAAATTTGTTTAGGCCTATTTTATGAATAAAACCCCTTCATTTGAATTTTTAGTTGTTTCTTAATCTTCTAAAAACGCAAGAAGTTTTAATAAACTTATATAATTATGCCATATATACTTTAAAACCTTAAAATTTATTTTTAGTATTAGTTACTCTCCTTTTATTTTCTGAAAGGAGTAAAATTTAATATTTTCGGGCACCAAACTTTTATGGTTCCAATCGTTTAAGGAATCAACTCTAGGTTTTAATTGTTAGGGGCTCGTTAATTCACTGTAAAATAGAAAAATTCGACTAACCTCGACGTATATTACTAACAAGCAAAGGAAAAAAAGAGGACAAGTTAAAATATACATAATAATATATAAAGAAAAAGCACCAATCTTAATCGTACTCTAAAACTATCAATGTTACATAATTTTAGGGAGGGTTGTGGACGTGTGTGTCCTTCGAGACGTCTCGCAAACGGATTACCTGTTCACTTATGATAATGGTAGGGAGGGGTTGGCTAATGTGCAGTGCCGGTTGGATCGAGCTCTGGGTACGTCAGGGTGGTTTGATTTTTTCCCTGATGCGAAGTTGATTCATATTGACCGGGAATGGTTTGATCATTCCCCGATTAAGTTGGTGGTTGAGGCTGCGCTTGAGGCAGCTAATGGTCGGCCTAAAGTGTTCCGTTTTGAGCATTTGTGGGCTACAAATGGGGAGTGCGAGGGGGTGGTGGAAGGAGCTTGGTTGTTTAGTGGCCCTTCGCTCTACCAGTGTGCTTCAGCTTCGCAAGAGTGGAGTGGGTCAAAGTTTGGGGCCATCTTTAGGGATTTAAAGAAATTAAATAAAGGAGGGCTTTCGGCTGATCGTATGGTGGAACGGAGGAAACTCATTCATGACATTGCTAGCTTGGCTCAACATGAAGAAATTTTATGGCGGCAAAGGTCTCGTGTGTTATGGCTAGAGGCGGGGGATCGCAATACACGTTTTTGCCATCAGCGTGATTCGAGTAGGAAGAAGAGGAATACCATTAGAGGGTTGGTGGATGATTATGGGGTGTGAAAGGAGGGGGATACGGAGGTTGCTCGTGTGGCGATTGAATACTTTCGAGGTGTTTTTCATTCCAGTCGTCCTACGGAGTTTGAGGAGGCTCTGGAAGGGGTGGAGGGGCGAGTTACAGATAGCATGAACGATCTTTTGAGGGAGGATTATAGACGTGAGGATGTGGTGGAGGCTTTGAAGCAAATGCATCCCATTAAGGCCCCTGGCCCGGATGGAATGTGTCCCTTATTGTTTCAGACATATTGGGATGTGGTGGGTGATTTGATCTCTAGTGTTGTCTTATCTATCTTGAGGGGCCAGAGGATGCCTGATTTCCTGAATAAAACTTTCATTGTTCTTATCAGTCTGTGCATTGTGTTCTACAAGCTTACGAGGTCATTTCTGTGAACCAGAGTGTTTTCACTCCAGGTAGGCTCATTTTCGACAATGTCTTAGTTGCTTTTGAATTATTTCATTATATGAAGAATTTACAAGCTAAAGATGGTTTTGCGGCCCTTCAACTGGATATGGCTGAGGCTTATGATAGAGTTGAGTGGAGTTTCCTTGAAGCGGTGTTGCGGAAGATGAATTTTGATGTGGGGTGGGTGCATTGTGTTATGGGGTGTGTTAGGTCGGTTTCTTTCCAAGTCCTTATTAACAGGGAGCCTTCGGAGGTTTTTTCTCCGAAGAGAGGGCTTAGACAGGGTGACCCTATATCCCCGCATTTATTTATTTTGTGTGCTGAGGCTTTATCTGGGTTACTTAGGAAGAAAGAGGATGAGGGGGTAATTCATGGTGTGCGTGTGGCGCCAACGGCTCCTACGATCACACACCTTTTCTTTGCCGACGATAGTGTCATTTTTACGAGAGCTAGGGAGGAGGAGTTTTCGAGCTATTAAGTGCTGCTTAGAGGAGTGTGAACGAGGTTCGGGCCAATTGGTTAGCTTGGAGAAAACTATCGTCTCTTTTAGTAAGGGGGTCTCGGAGGCTATGAGAGAGAGTATAGCAGCGATTATGAGGGTGCGGAGTGTGGCTTTCCACGATCGGTACTTGGGGTTATCAAGCATAGTGGGGAGGCCAAAGAAGGTGATTACGAAGGGGGATAATGAGAAGTTGTGGAAGAAATTGCAAGGGTGGAAGGGTATGAGTTTATCTAAAGCGGGTAGGGAGGTTCGGATAAAGGCAGTGGCCTAATTTCTCCCTAACTACATTATGAGTGTCTTTAAACTGCCTTCGGCTTTTTGTGAAGAGGTGCGAGCGATGATTGCCCAGCTTTGGTGGGGTCAAAAGAAAGAGGAGAGGAAGATTCATTGGCTTTCATGGAAGAAGTTATGTCGTCCTAAAGATGAAGGGGGGTTGGGGTTCCGTGATCTTAAGATGTTTAATTGGGCTATGCTTGGGAAGCAAGCGTGACGCCTTATGACTTGCCCCTCGTCACTCTTTGCTAGGGTGTGCAAGGCTCGTTATTTTCCGAATGGTGAGTTTATGAGCTTCTTGTTGGGTTCAAACCCAAGCTACACTTAGGGGGGGGAATTAGGAGGCAAGGTGGGTCTTAAAAAAGGGGGTTCGGTGGAGAATTGGGGATGGTTTGTCGGTTAATGTTTGGCAGGACCCGTTGATTTCGAGCTCGGAGTCGAGGAGGGTTGTCACTCCTATAATAGAAGGGAGGAGGATTTGCGTGTAGGGGAGTTGATTGATAGGAGTGGTGGGTGTTAGGATGTTGTGAAGATCACGGAGTCGTTCCTGTCGTTGGATTGGGAACGTATCCTAGCTATTCCATTGAGCTCTCGTTGGCCTAGTGATCTGATTTGTTGGGACTTGGAGAAACGTGGGGATTGTACGGTTAAATCTTCTTATAATGCTATAGTAGGGGCGAAGTTAGGTGAAGCTGCATCTATGAGTACCAATGATTTACGTCCGCTGTAGGCGAAGGTTTGGGGTACGATGCTCCTCTTTTACCGAGATCGAAGGTGTTTTTGTGGAGGACCTGTCTTGAAGCTTTACCTACGAAGTTGGGTCTGAATATTCGTGTGGTAGCTATTGGTAAAGGGTGTGAGATTTGCGGTGCGGAGGAAGAATCGGTGTTACACACGGTCTATGGCTGTCCGTTTGCTAGAGAAGTTTGGGAGGAGTGTGAGATGTTTGGAGTGGTGCCGATGGGTGGGAGGAATTTTAGAGAATGGTTTGAGATGGGTTTAGGTAGTGTGAAAGGGCCAAGCGGTGGGTTATTCATGGTGATTGGTTGGGTAATATGGGGTCGGCGTAACCGTTGGCTCTTGGAGAGAGAGCTTAATTCTCCTTTGGAGGTGGTGAGCTATGCAACAAAGGTGCTTGGTGAGTTGGAAGTCTTGGAGCCAAAGGGGTTGATTAAGGTAGCTAAGAAGCTTGTGGTGTGGCGGGCTCCTACATCTCCGTCAATCAAAATCAATGTCGATGCAGGGGTGTTGGGGGGAAAGGAACGGGATTCAAGGTGGTTGCTAGAGGAGCTGATGGGAGTTGTTTATGGTGCATGGTTGTCCAGTTGGAGGCTGCTTGGGATCCGCTTTGTGCCGAGGCCAAAGCCTTATGGTGGGGTATGTTTGAGGCTGCGAGATGGGGTGTTCGATAGGTGGTTCTGGAAAGTGATTGATTCTTTTCGACAATGTGCCTTATGGTGCCAAAGCCTTGTCCGCTGCGTTGTTGATCGCGAAGTTGGTTCGAGCTCGTTTCATTTGCTTTTAGAAGATATTTTTGCTTTAATTGATTCTTTTGATAGTGTGTCCTTTTCGTTTGTAGGTAGAAATGGCAATAAGGTTGCCCATGAGCTCGCTCATTGTCGGCCATGGGTGACAAGTAATAGGTGTTGGGTCTCTAATTTTTCCGGATTGTATTGAGCGTAGTTTGGCTCAGGACTTGAGTTTAATTAATGGTTAGTTGCATCCTCTTGGACGTTTCCCTCAAACAAAAAAATGTTACATAAAAGATTAGCTCTATTAATCTGATTTAGTTAGAGAAACTGCTAATAATTCACAAAGTATTCAATACATCAACAAAAACATTTAAACAAAATATTTAGTTAATTATGTTATTTGCCACTTTGAAACATCAACAAGAATAAAAATTCCAATTATCTTATACATCAGACTCATATTGTGTTGTTTTGGATTCTGTCAAAAGGAAAATATATTACCAATATAAAACAAATATTACGTGGAGTAAAGTGGTAAGAGCTTACACCAACCAATTATATAAGGTTGCGGGTAACATTTGTCAAGGAATTGTTTGAGGTGATTGTACTTATGGGTAAAATTCTAAGTTTCTAATTTACATGATCGATTAGATACATGCAAAGAGTTTATGAACTTTAAACCACAAATTTTGACCAATCACACACTTAATATACACATAAATTACTGCCAAAGTTTCAAATTTCACCCCAAATATACCTAAATCCTAACCAAGGTTATCAAAGAACATAAAAGAAAATATTCACCTCATAATATGCAAAAAAAAAAAGCGAAAGAAGGAGGTGTAAATAAAATAAATAAAAAAACTGAGACTTTATTGATATTGCTTGAAGATTTTGAGGTTACATTTCTTGGCCATTTAATAAGTAATGATGATTGACAAATGATGTCTTTTTTGTGGTTGGTAGGTTTAACTATTGTATTTTTTTTTGTAGATGACATTTTCAGTTTTATTTTATTTTTTGGCAGAGGCTTTTAGTTATATCAGTCGCCCAATAATTTATTCTAAAAATGGGTAACTAGGGCTCCGTTAGGTAATGATGAGTTTTTAATAAACCGTTCCCCAAATGATTAAAAATCAAAGTTGTGTCCCTAAACAATTAAAACTCTCAAAGTTTGGTCATTAGAATCACGGTCGTCAGAACAATTTTTTCTGAGAGAAAAGATGAATCATGTTTTTCGTGTGTTCGCTAATTAGAGAAGAGGGCTAATATATAGGCTAAGAGTCAAAAGAAAAAATATACATCAGTTATTGTCGAAGATAACGGGGAAGAAAACTGACAAGAAAAATTAAATGTAACAATTACGACAACAAACATTTGTTACATTACAAAGAGATTTCTAGAGTCTTGCAAACTCATAGTCTCACAATGAACGGACCATAAAAAGACCAACGACGCGTGCCACATTCACCACGAGGTTGAACCTGTGTGGTACCCAAACAAACTTCTAGCTTTTTACCAAACAATATCAAGAAGATAATGGTAATAAATAAGAGAATCAGCTCACATTCTTTCTATGTGGAACTTAAAGCATTTCTTGCAAAGAGAAAACATGGGCAAAAGATATCATACACTCCTTCTGTCCCATAATTTTTTTTCGCGTGTTCCTTTTTGGGTGTCCCGAAATGTTCTTCTCATTTCTACACTTTCCATTCATATAGTGTATTAAGGATTGGGATTGGCTCAAGTGGTGAGTCTTCCTATCTTCCCTATGTTTAGGGAATTCTTACCCCAAGCATTTTCTTGGGATTTCGGGGGTTGGGGGTGTATGGCTTGTAATGAGCCTATGGATGGGGGTCATGTGCGAGGGCAGTCTAGAGGATTATTCTTCTTACCTTAATATAATCTCATACTTATAAATGAAATTATATAGTTTTTAAAAAATTTATAAAATGTATTTTTTCCCCAAAAGACCCTCATTTAGCAACATTTATTCTCATCTTGTCCTCATTAAATATATATATTTCCAAATTTGCCATTGATTTATGTTACAAATGGAGAGCAAAATGGATGATGAAAGTACAACATCCAAATTTGGGCCATAATTTTTCCTTTTTTTAACTTTGTCATGAATGCTTTTTGTACTTTTTGGGGACCACATTCTCCAAACCTTAATTTTAGTGAAAAATGAGAAACGGAAAAACGACTATGGGACAAAGCGAGTATTAAACAAAGAGCTCATAAATCACAGGAAATAACATTAAAGCTAATTTCCAACAATTAGTACATAAGTATATATCTAAGTGATATATGCGTTAGTTTGATATATTTACCAGATCCAAAATGCACCTTAAGTAAAGCGAAACGCTAGAGCATTAAATGGGGTTGGGTATTCGGTTAAGTTGTGAATAATAGGCAAACTTTAAGGTACAATAGGCAAACTTCAAGGTACAATAGGGAAACTCCAATGTACAAAATAAAATTTAAAAAACTTGATTTGGAAGTTACTGACTTACTGATGATGGAGACTTAATTTTTTCCGGTCCAAATGTTCACTTTTAAAAAACGTTTTGTTCCAATTAAGTTTGACATATGTTCTTTTATATTACTTTATTGTTCATTATGGTTATTCAAAATGTTCATTTATTTATATCAAATGTTCATTATAAAATTACACTCAATTTTAAAAAAGTATTTGTTCCAATTAAATTTTACATACGTTCTTTTATACAACTTTTTTGTTCATTATGGTTATTAAATATGTTCATTTAATGATTTCAAATGTTTATTGTAAAACCAACTCAATTTTCCAATTACAATGAATATTTGATACCAATAAATGAACATCTTGAATAATCATAATCAACATTAGCATTATGTAAAAATAAATGTCAAAATTATTTGAAAATAAAACTTTTTTGAAATTAAGTGTGATTTTACAATGAACATTTTATATCAATAAATGGATATCTTAAATAACCATGATGAACAATAAAGTTATATAAAAGAACATATGTCAAAGTTAATTGGAACAAAAAAAAATTGAAATCGAATGTGATTTTGCAATGACCAGGTGAAAGTCCTTATGTAGTGGGTGAAGATGGAATAGATTAGTGGGATACCATTTGATATCAATAAATGAATATCTTAAATAACTATAATGAACAATAAGGTTATATAAAATAGCATATGTGCAAGATCATTGGAACAAAAACTTTTTTGAAATTGAGTGTGATTTTACATGATCATTTGAAATCAATAAATGAGCATATCTAATAACCAAGAATAAATTTGGGGAATGCTAAATGCAACCCCTAATTACTTAACGCAACCCCCTGAAATTGTATTTTCACATTTGCAAAAAAAATTGAAGACACTTTCTCTCATCCTCCCTTCAATACAAACCTACAACTCATCAAAAATACAATAATGAGTATCAAAATTCTGATGGATGCTTTGAATCAAAAATTAAAGGGAAATTTCCTGAGGTACCCCCGGAGTTAGGGCTAATTCCTCGGGTACCCTCCTTGTTTTTGAGCTAGCTGAGATGCCACCAGTGTTTGCTGCTTAAATGTCATTAATGGTAACGCCATTAGTTTTTCTGTTAACTTTCTCAATTTTATTTCAATTTTCATTTAAAAAAATAGAAAAAAAAGAAAAACTAAAAATAAAACCCAAAACCCTCCCCCCCCACCCTCTCTCCTCGTCCTCCCCAACCCACGACCCCCCCAACCCCAACCCCAATCCAACCTCTCACCCCCCCCCCCTGTCCACCACTTCCCCCACCCCCGCACCTCCCCTTCCCCGAATCTGCCGCCCCACCCAAACCACCGCCCCTCCCACTCTCCTCTCCCTCCCCTCCCACTGCCTAAAGTAAAACCCCCACCCTACCACTCTCCCTCCTCAGACACCACCGTCGTCAACCCAGTGGGTGGCTTCGTTGATGGTTGTCGCGTGGCTTCGATGATGGTGGTTGCAAATCGAACTTAGGTGGTGGAGGTTTCGTTTGATGGTGGTCGCGATTTAGGTTGGGTTCGACGGCGAGGAGGTTGAGGGTGGCGGTTTCAGGGTTGGCTGGGGTGAGGGTGAGGGAGGTTGAGGCTGGCGGTTTCAGGGTGGGCTGGGGTGAGGGGTAGAGGAAGGCTGGGCAGGGGGGTGGTTCGTGGGTTTGGGGGAGGGAGGAGAGAGAGTCGAGGGTGGGGGGAGAGAGTGGGAGGGTGGGGGGAGATGGTGGCTGGGTGAGTGTGGGGAGGAGAGAGAGTGGCTGGGTGAGTGTGGGGAGGAGGAGAGAGAGTGGTAGGGGGTGGGGTTTTCTTTTTTAGTTTTTTTTTCTTAGTTTAAATGAAAAGTAACTTTAATTAACAAAAGTTAACAGTAAAACTAACGGCGTTACCATTAATGGCATTTAAGCAGCAAACACTGACTCTGGTGGCATCTCAGCTAGCTCGAAAACGAGGAGGGTACCCGAGGAATTAGCCCTAACCCCGGGGGTACCTCAGGAAATTAAGAAAAACCATCCCCTGATGGTTGATGATGTTAAACACAAAGCTTACGTAACAACAAAGCTTAGACTTAGTTCTTCATAGCAAAAGAAAAAAGAATATACATGGACAACCAAAACTCGGTTAAATAAAAGTGAGCAATCAAATAAATCAAGTACTTCTATTAATCAAATAAAAAATCAGTAACTACACTACGAATCACACACAACACAACTGATTTTGTATTATTATATAGTAAACATATGAAATCATAGGGCTATCTCAAACTAATTACATGACTTATTTCAAATATTTCAGCCCATTTATATGAAATGTAAAAGGCTATTTCACAGAAGTTGTATGAATTGGCATTGGGTGTTTCATACAAGTTGTATGAAATAGCACAATAAATTTCACACTAATAATACGAAATTACAGAAACCAAAACTTAACCAAACCCTCATTGATAAAATATATGCAAGTTACAGAAAATTATTAAGAAGAATGCCACAATTAATTCAAATCATAAGCAAAAACAAAGAATTTTGATGAAAAACTTTCATATTAGCGTGTGGGGAATTGTATGTCTTTGATGGAATTTTTGGGATGTGTCTTCAATCATGCGCTGGGGGTTAATGGGTTTACAGTTATAATTTATTAATTCATAAATTTTCTCAATTTGCTGAATTGGGCGTGGAATGGATGAAACTATTGTTGTGTATTTAGTTCATTCATGCGTGGAAGTTGATGTAATGGTATTGGGCAATTGGAGAGGATAAAAGGGAGAAGGAAAAGAAAAATAAACATACTTCCTCCGTATCATATTAGTCGCTACACTTTTTTTTGCAGACTCCAATGCAGTTTTTTGACGTGAGAGAGATAGAGGGTAAAGACATGTGATAGGAGAGAGATAGAGAGAAGGAAAAACCAAATAAAGAAGTTTAGCATCTAATAAGAAATTTCTTTATTTGGAAAGTGTAGTAACTAATTTGATACGGAGGAAGTATAAGGGTATTTTAGGTATCCTATAGGACCAGGCCCGGCCCTGGGGGTAGGTGAGGTGGGGCGACCGCCCAGGGCCCAATGCTTAAAGGGGCCTTAATTATAGAAAACTAATATTTACCATACAGTTGAAATGTTAAGCGCAAGATGTTGGCAGCAGACTGGGGTGTAAACGAGCCGAGCTGAGCTCGAGCTCGACCAAGCTCGGTTCGGCTCGAAGTCACTTTGGTCGAGCTTGGGCTCGGCTCGAAGCTCGACGAGCTCGCCAAGGTGGAGCTCGAGCTCGGCTCGTTTACAAACTTTCGAGCTCGAGCTCGGCTCGGGCTCGGCTCTTTTTTTTTCTCCCGGCTATTGGTTTTATTGTTCTTCCTTACATAAAGTAAAATATGTAATAGTCCATCATACATAAATTTAATACAGTATGAAAACTAAACTCAATAACATTATATTCTTGTATGGGCTTTTGCATGTTTGGGCTTTTTTTTCTTCTTCTTATTGCCACACGTTTCAAATGTAATTTTTCTTAAACGAGCCGAACGAGCTTAAACGAGCCGAGCTTTGCTGGGCTCGGGCTCGAGCTCGTATACTTAACGTATAGCTCGGGCTCGGCTCAGACTCTAAGTTGACCGAGCTCGAGCCGAGCTTTGACCGAGCCGAGCTCGAGGGCTCTACGAGCCGACTCAGATCGTTTACACCCCTAGCAGCAGTGTTGGCTCAAGGTGTAGGTGATTGCTTTCCAAGTCATGAGTTCGAGTACCATAACCAGCATTTTTCACTTTTTTTTTTGAAGTGTCTCATGCATGGTTGATGGGCCTGCTTCCCTTTTCTTTTTTTCCCTTTTTCTTCTTTTCATTCACATCCTGATACATATAATATATTGTTAAGTATATTTTAGTTTCTTAATTTTTTACTTACTTTCAAAATATATTTGGAAAAATTGCCTTGAATAATGCAACCTTTTGGCGATTCGCAAATAATAATGCAACCTAAAGATTATTCTCGAATAATGCAACCTTTATACCCCATTTATTTTAAACAGGACAAATCACCGGTAACCTGAAGTATTGGTAATTTTTTATTTAAAACTTTAAATTTTAATTAATATATTAATTTTAAAAAAACAAAAAAAAAACCCAAACCCCCCACCCCACCCTCCCCGCCCCCAACCCCACCCCAGCCCCAACCTCCCCCACGAAACTCCCCCGCACCCGCTGCCGCTGCTATCAACCCCCACCCCCGCACCCTCTATAGCTGCTATCAGCCCCCGGGCCCGCACCCGCTGCCGCTGCTATCAACTCCCCCCCCCCCCACCGCCGCTGCTATTAACCCCCGCCACTATCAACCGAACAGAGGGAAGGAGGGTGTGCGAAACGGTCGTTTTGCGGGCAGTGTGGACGGAGGTGTGGTACGGTGGTTTGCGTGAAAAGGGGAATGCGTGGTGGTTTTCCGGACATAGGGAGGTGCATGCTTGGAGGGATTGGGATCGGCGGCGGCGGCTGGGTGTTTTTAGGTGGTGGTGGCGTCGGCTGCTTGGCTGGTGCCGTGTGAGGGAGGTGCGTGGGGGTGGGTTGAGGTGGCTGGTGGGTTCATGGCTGGGGAAGGGAGGAGGGGGGTGGTTTTTTTTTTGGTTTTTATTATTATTTTTTTGTTTATAATTTTTTTGTTTATAATTTTTTAAAAAAATATTTATGACAACCAATAACTAAACGACACGTGGCTCAGTTAACCTCTTCTTTAGGTTAAATTCGGTTTTACCCCATTTAAAATAAATGAGGTATAAAGGTTGCATTATTCCAGAATAATCTTTAGGTTGCATTATTATTTGCGAATCGCCAAAAGGTTGCATTATTCTAGGCAATTTTTCCAATATATTTTCATAGGATTCTTTTATATATTTTTTGAAGTTATTTTAATTTTCATGGCTTTTAAAAATAATACAATGAAAATATAGATTTTGGAGTATTATGTTATTTAGGCAAAATAGCGAGAAACTACCTTTTACAACATTTTTTTTGCGAAAAACTACATTTTAAATTTTTTTTTGCCAAAAACTACCTTTTATAAAAAATAAATTGTGAGAAACTACCAATTGACGTGAGCTGTTAGTTTGACTTGGTTTGCCCATTAGTAATCTCACGTGCAATTACCCATTTTGCCTCCAATTCTTTTTCATTTTCCCTCCTTTTGCTTTTCACCTTCTCACCCTTTACAAACCCTATTTCTTCTCCATTTCAATGAAGTAGTCCAATTGTTGTTCATTTTAGCATGTAAATAAAAATCCCCTCTTTAATTCAATTATTTTTCAACTATTTAAATTGGAGTAAAACTATTATTTTTCCTAATCTCAGTTTTTCCTCTAAGAAGAATACAATACATCTCTATCTTTACTGATAAAAAAACACAATCTCCAAAAAAATTTGTGCTAGCAGTTATGGTGAATATGTTTGTTCCAAGTGAAAAAATAATAATAAGCAAGACAACTTGGCCCCTCCTCATCACAGCTTCCGTTGTTCCAAAAATAGTAATCATATCCAGATTCTATTAAAAGAGGGGATTTTTATTTACATGCTAAAATGAACAACAATTGGGCTGCTTCATTGAAATGGAGAAGGAATAGGGTTTGTAAAGGGGGAGAAGGTGAAAAGCAAAAGGAGGGAAAATGAAAAAGAATTAGAGGCAAAATGGGTTATTGACGTGAGACTACTAACGGTCAAACCAAGTCAAACTAACAGCTCACATCAATTGGTAGTTTCTCACAATTTTTTTTGATAAAAGGTAGTTTTTTGCAAAAAATAATTAAAAGGTAGTTTCTCGTAAAAAAGTTGTTGTAAAAGGTAGTTTCTCGCAATTTTGCCTGTTATTTATGATACTCTTAAGTGGAGACAAATTTGTATCAAAATGATATGTGTGTCATTACCTACTTAATATTAATCAAAGAAATATAAGGTGTAGGTCCTATATATCAAGTGTGAACCAAGTTTTACCTTTTCTTTTGTTAATATTGTCAGTTTGTATTTGCAAAAAAATTATTAGTAAAAATCCAAACGTCATAAATTTATAAAAGATTTGGTTAATTTAACACAATATTTTTTTATAAAGTTATTAATAGAGGTGGTCTAATTTTTATATTAAAATTAGACAAACTTAAACCATCAATTTATTCAAAAAGCCTATTACTTTATTCAAAAAGGTGTTTCATTCTCTTCTTTCTATTGAGTTTGGACTATTGTCTAATTTTAAATTAAATTTAAACAGTCTCTTAACACCAACTCATTTTTTTTGTGTAACAATTATTGCTCAGGGCCCCAATTTTTTCTTTGCCCCAGGGCCTAAAAATTGTCAGGATCGGCCCTGGGTATTCAGGGGGGTTACGTTAAGTAATTAGAGGTTGCGTTTAGCAACCATGATAAATTTGTATAAAAGAATTTATGTCAAAGTTAGTTGGAACATTTGGAGGGAAGAATTTTGGTTAAATAAACTCAAAATGACCAATAATGGGGGAGAGAGAAAAAATTGTCCCACAATGTTCATTGATAATGAACTAATGTTTATTCCGTATTTGTTGATTTCAAAAAAAATATAATCTCATTTATAAGTAGGAGATTATATTATGATAAGAAGAATAATCCTCTGCATTGCTCTCGAAAAGGCCCCCACCCAAAGGCACATTACAAGCGATGTACCCCCAATCCCCCCTCCAACAATATTGAAATTTTTGATTTCACCAAAATTTGAACCTTGATATCCCATGCAAGAGATAAGAAAGTATACTATTGGACCCAAAGGTCGTTGGTTATTTGTTGATTAAGGTGTCTGAAAATGGTACATTGAAAAACCCAAATATTCATCGTGTTTAGGATGCGCATCTTAGCATCTAATTTGAGTATATTTACAAGCAAATCTATTGTAATCATGGTTTACACTTGTGTTTCATTGAATAAAAGAGGTATTTCCATTTGTTTGCCAGTATAAACAAACTGGGCCCAAACACGGAAGCCGTATATTGATGTTTCAACCGAAAGACTGGTGATGTGTTGGTCTGTGCTGGTTGGGTGGCAATGGCAATGGCATGGTTCACGGTTGGGCATGCCGCATGTGTTGTGTACTCTATAGCTTTGGTGCTACATTCCCAATCTTGCAGGGTATTGCCGTCAATCCACGTAGACCACATACGTATTATTTAATCAATTATTACATTGTAAGTGGGGAGATATTGATAATTTAAGCGACTAATCTTATCTCTATGCTTTCTTCTTTTTGTTTCTTATTTTAATATCTCAATTCTCAAGCTCATATACATATAAATAATAATATATAGCATGATTGTATATTTTAAACAATAAAACTAAATGTATGTAACTCATATAAAAATATATTTCCTCCGCTTTTTTTACTTGCATCGTTTTCCAATCACATGGGTCCCCTTTTTGCAATCATAGAATCAATTAAAATATTGTGACCTATATATTATTTTTCATTTAAAACATTTAATATCATTATAAGTGTTGATAAAAGAAGCAATAATAATGTAGTGGCACAATGGTTAGAGCATTTATCTTCCATACTCGAGGTCGTTGGTTCGAAGCTTCTCATGGATAATTTGCATTTTTTTATGAGAATATCCTTGATAATAAAGGAGAGTAACACGTGGCGGATTGCAACATGTGCTTACGCTTTTATATATATATATATTCAGCAATATTCAATGAAATGATCCCTGAAGATCAAAAGATTTAATGGTTCAAATTGTGTATTGTAAGTGTAAAAGTCAAATCGTTCCATTTGTTAAGAAACAAGAAAGTAGAAATTCTTATATTAAATGTATAACGAATGTCAATTCTGTATTAGACCTTATCAAACCTTATTTATGAGATGGCCAAACCTTATTTGCTTATTTTACTTATTTAAACCTACCAAAACTTACTATAATCTATTGAAACTTATCTGATCTTTTTTTATCTATTGAAAATAACTTAAAAAAGAACGGGTTCACTGTATAATGGATGCTAGTTGTCTGTCCATAAAGTCTTATAATTGTGATATCTTGATTAAAATTTGTATATTTTTACTCTTATAGATAATTCAAGTTACGTCTTGAAAATAAGCTCATCAAACTTTCATGTAGCTCCTAAAAATATTATTTTGGGACAATATCCCTAATCTAAAATTCGAATTTCGCATGTATTAATATCCTTCTAGTTGTGGCTCGACGCATACAAAAATTGTACTATTTGTAAATGAAACTCTTCTAATTAAACAATCATTATTTCATTATGAGTTGGACTATGAACAAAACAAAACGCAAAACATGGAAAACAACGAATAATTGCTCCTTTTTTTGTACACTTGCAAGCAGAACAATTAATCTCTATCATTTGTACAACCAAACAAAATTCTCGCTGATGATATTTAACTCCGAGGACGAAAATTACTATACTCTAATCTCTCTACCTAAGTTTCGGATCTGAAACAGACACGCGACTTTCATAAAGTGTCCACGCAACATATAATTTATACTAATCTTGACTAACTCTGAGCAACTTCATCCCTGTAATTTCTCGCTAGATCTTCCCTTTCAAGAGGCACTATACTTATTACAGTTACCTCTCTCGTTGCTGATGATGATGTTGATGTTGATGTTGATGATGGTGGCATAGTAGTATTATGATGATGATCACTACACCCAATGATCTTTTGACATGTTTCAACTAAAGAGTGTCTGCAAGTAGGGCAAGAAGAGTGAGAACTAAGCCATTTATCAATACACTTAACATGAAAGCCATGGTTGCATTTTGGTAATATCCTCATTTTATCTCCTTCCTTAAACTCTGACAAACATATCACACACTCTAATCCCAACCCTTGTACTTTAACCTCCTTTGAATACTTCACAACTGGAAATGTCTTCAATGCCCTTTTGTCTAAACCACTAACACTTTTCTTCTTACCATGGTCAATTATGTCTAAGTAGTAATTAGGCTCTCTTGTGATCAAACTTGAGCACTTAATCACACACCTTATAAAGGCATTAATGAATAATGAACAGATTAAGGCGCATACCAATACCGCTAGGATCATGATTATGTTTGCATCAAAGCCGTTGTTGCCATGGCTCGAACCCGGGTCTAGGACTTGGTAGGTTGGGGTTTGTGCTTCATTTGTAGGTGGTGAAGGGTAAATTGGGGAATTTAGAAGTAATTTTCTGGAATAATGAAGAGGAAGAGAAGTCAAGGAATTTGAAGTTGAAGGCAACATGCTTGTTTTTTTTGGTATTGTAAATAGGAGAGAATAATTGTGGGGAAAATGGATAGACTTGGATTGTCAATTGTGGAGTTGTGGTAGTGTTGAGGTGAATATATAGTGGGGAAAAAGTGGGAAAAAAGTGGATTTTGATAGATCCTCTACCTTGTGGCAGTGTGTGCCATGTTGGTTGTTGGTAACAGTTAAATTATTAGTGTATATCATAAAAAATTCTCATCAATATCGTTATGCCCTCTATCTATTTATTTTAATAGGGTTCCCTTCAAAAATACTTAATATAAATGACCTTCATAATTTTTAGATCTATATTACAATATTCCCTTTTTTGTTTATTAGTTGTTGGACCGCGTGCTAACGCACGCGCTCCCCCAAAAAAAGAAAAATTATTCTGTATATTGTTCGTTTGAAATCTAAGTCAATTAAAACTTATTTGTTTTGATGTGAAACGGCTTTCATGTTAGAAGGTATAACAAGAAGTATACATGCATAAAACACATTATTTAATTGTTCTTATTTGACTTCTTTGTAATATTTACATATATCACTTTGCCCATGTACATATTATAAAGATAACTCCTGAAAAATATAATAATAATATAACCTTAAATGTTATTATGTCAAAAATTATGAGATATATATGTCCTTGTATAATTTTAAATCTCAAATTTTAATGATTTTTATTTATAGAACAATAAAGATATTTGCGTTCAAAGTTATGCATTAATAATTGTAAGGTTAATTGTTAAATGTTCAATGGTTTGAAATAAAGATAAAGATGACTCTGGATATGGAACATATGAAATAGACAAATCGACTATCCAGTCTACAATATAGATTACCTAATGCTTTAACATGTATATTATGATGGTGGTATGTCATAATTAAACTGCTTAGAACGATTATTGCATTATCTAACATGACATTATTCTTCAGTAACGTGCATTTTAATTACTAACAAGTAACAATATATAGCATAAAACTTGTAACTACATGTTGCAAACATTGTAAAATGTCAGCCAATTCATAGTTACAAAACAAACACTCACATTACGTACTTATAGTTTGAAGGGGAAAAATAGTTATACAATGATTTAATATAACCAGCTTTTATCCACATCAAAGCAAATGAAAGCTTCATTTTCAGAGTTAAATCATAATACTCTTTCGACAGAGATAGATCCCCTAGAGTTTTTAGTTTAACTCTACAAAATAGAGTTGGATTTTTTCATATAATCATAAGAGTAGTTAGTTAGACAAAGAACCTGTAACAATATTTGTTTTCCTTTTTTATTATTTTATTTGTCCTCCTTCTTGTTGTAGAAGTCATCCTAGCCCTTGAAAATAGTGTGTGGTGTTAAGATTAACCAAAAACTATTTTGTAGAGTTAACTAACGACTCTAGGGGATCCCATTCGCTTTCGCCATCTAGTAAGCTCCTCACTAAGTACTTTGAATTTACGCCAACCTCTACTAAAAATAGAGGAAATTCGGTGAAGACTCTCTTAACAAAGGGAGCACATTAGAGATAATTCAAGTACACACACTTAATGATCCAAACATTAATACTCTTGCTTCTTTTAATTTAATGATGCTCTAATTCATCGATTCTCGTACCTCACCTTTTCTTTTCTTGTATCATGCTCTTTTTATTTCATTGCCATGCAACTTACAAACTAAGAAAACTGATATCATATCTTTTAGCTTTTACTTTGCTTAACTCATAAAATGTATGGGAGAAAAAAATGAAATGTTTTTTAGATATTTGGCAATAAGATAGAAAAAGGAAAAAGGGGAAAAGGGCAAAAGGGCAAAAGAATAAGAGTAAGAATAAGAAAAAACTAAAATCTCATATTTTTCCACCAAAAGATTTGATACCTTGACTTTCGATAAAACCACTATTTATTGTATGAGTTAGTATTAATTGGAAAAGTATCTGGTAGTCCCCAATTTTAATTTACCCGTCTATTTTGTAAAAGAAAAAGGAGCCCAACCTTAGTTAGGGTGAAGCGGATTTAGGAAAAATAGCATGTACATAAATTCTTCAATAGATAATTCATAAAATTAATTGAGGAAAAAAATTGTTGGAAATTTCTAAGGTAGAAATAGAGAAAAAGGCAAAGAACAAGTATAAAAAAAAAAACTCCTAATTTTTTACCAAAAGACTTGATTCCTTGACTTCTAATAGAAGCTAAATCACTATTCATGAGTTACTATTCCTTGGAATAGTGATGAGTTATTCCCTTTTATATAAGGTATAGATGTTTGTTACTCTAACTTTGAAGATTTTATATTGCATTCTTATAGTATTTACTTTTTTTTTGATGGAGTGCTTTTACTATTGACTTAATATCTTCAATTTGTGAGTGATATGTAATGTAATTATGTGCCTAGTTTAAAATTTTGGGAAATTAACAATTACCTATGACATGTACAAGTTAGATTCATCCATGAATTACAACGCTAGATAAGCAAGAGGAGGTTATATTGTGCATTAAAAAAGATAAGTTTGAGAATAGCAGGTGAAAATTTGAAAATTTTAAGGTTCAATTAGAAATCAAAAAACACAAGAATAAAACGCAGAAAACCGTTGTTACGATTCTCGCTTGTTATGTGTGATTAAAAAAAGAAGATATACTGGTTTAAATATTATTCATGACTCATTTTCATAAAAAGAAAGTAAACGTGGCAAGAACAAAATTATCGCATAAGCCTATGAGCCTATGAGCCATGATGCTCCTTTTACGAGTCCAGCATTAACCTGATCTTTTTCAACAAAGATAGATCCACAAAAAGAACCATCATAGCTTATAGTTATATCTTTATATTGCGATTACTAGCTCCTTGAATATGTTCATCTAAAATCAACATATGTACACCAAAATAAAATCATACAGAACTTGATTAAAGCAGGATTCTACACATATGTGCAAAATAATGCATAAACTGGTTTTAGTGATTAACATATGTTTGGATCTTTCGTTATCTCCAACACTAGAGAATTTCGATTTTCATTACACCTCTTCACACATGTCTCAAAGGAAAAGTGTATAAGAAAAGATATTATAATACATAGGCTTATCTAGGGGGGCCGAGATGCGTAGAAAAGCAAGACGGTTAGGATCATGGCCTATACTTGTTGTGTGCTCTTGGTTTAAAGTGGTATCTTAGTATAATCTAACTGGGCCCAAACACGGCAACGTGTTTTGATGTTTCAACCGAAAGATTGGTACTGGACTACTGTTACTCTCTTAGTGACTTTAGTGTGTTGATCAAAGTTGGTCGGTTGACAAATTGGCAATGGCATGGTTCATGTTTGGGCATGCCGCATGTGTATATGTAGTGGCATAGTGCTACATTTACTATTTTGCGAGATATTGCCGTCAATCCACGTAGACTACATATTTAACTAATTATTACATGTGAAGGTCGGTTCTCTTCAGTTAAGAGCGTGTTTGGTAAATGATTTTTAGATGGTTTTTTATGACTTTTGACTCTTACATGTGGTCAATCAACCAAAAAAAATGTTTGGTAAACGGCTTTTTGAAGCGGCTTAAAAGCCGGCTTTTCAGGCAAAAGCAACTTTTACAAGTTTGTTGGCTTTTGGCATTTGCTTCTATTTTTTATTTAACATCCAACCACTTTTATAAACAACCAATAGTTGCACAGCCGTTCAAACAAGTCACTAAAAAAAGAGGTCAATCCAGCCACAACAAAAAACCACTAACTAATAGCCAACAACCAAATGTGAAACACGCCCAAGGAGGTGTTTGGTAAATAGATTTTGGGTGGCTTTTGATTTTTGGTTTTTTATGTTGTCAAACAGTCACAAAAACGTGTTTGGCAAAAACTGCTTTTACCAGTTTTTTATTGGATTTTGTTTCTATTTTGTACTTAACAACCAACACTAACAGTCATTTTTACCAAACCTTTTATAAACACCCGATAGTTACACAGTCGGTCAAACAAGCCATTAAAATCATCCGGTCAAACTAGGCACAAGAAAAGCCACCAGCCAATAGTCACCAATCAATTGTGAAACACTCCCTAAATCTAGCATAGTTAAACTAAATTGAACTGAATTAAACTAAAATAAAGAGTAAAATTTGAGAGTAAAAGTATTGTGAAGAGCTAAACTTAATTGGACTGAAAATACACTGAAAAGAACAGATGCTAAATTGGGAGATTATTCATAATTTAGTAGGAGTAGTTACCTCTACTTCTTGACTTCTTTTATACTTCTTCTACTCTAATTACCTAATATAGGATGGAAGACGGGTAAAATCTTATAGGTGGTTGCACATGCCTCAATTAATGCAGGGATGAGTTTAGGTTTGGTGTTTTGGGGAGTAAGATTAAGGTGGTTTTGGGACTTTTTTATAATTTTGGTCCATGATTTGCTTTCTTTGTTTAGTTTTTGTCTTTCTCTTTTTTGTTTTTAATTTTCAAACTGAGCTACTAACCTTGTTATAGGCCATATTATTGCATATTTCATATATTTTCTTTCTTTTCTACTTGGTTAAGCTTGTTGTAGGTCAAAATCATGTGGAATGTCATGAGAGGAGAAGAGAGAGGTCAAGAAGATTAAAAGAAAGGTCTAGGGACTTAAAAGGAAGACTTTGCCATCATTACCCAAGTAATGGAAAAGAATAAAGAAAAAAACTCATATCATGATTATGCAATGGGGTTGGCGATTACTCAGTTTCTTTAGTCACTTTAGAATTTCTAAAGTGGGTATACATAATATTTTGATTTTCTCCTTTTGGGTTATTTCTTTACAATGTTCTAGACTTTTTTAGCCCATATATTTGAAAGAGCGACAATGTCTAAAGATTAAATTGAAAGTTGATACTATCATTAATATATCATGCATATTCACTTTATAATTTCTAGATCTGTCCTAGTGGAGTTAGAAACCTTTGTTATAAGATCCTCGGGTAAAAAGGTCCGCCAAACATTAAAATGTTATCACATTCATTTCATATTGATCCAAAAGACACAACAAAAAACCCATGATTTGGGTGTTTGAGGTGGCTTAAGGTCAATTTTTCCCATGTTGATTCCCGCTTGCATGTCCAATCCTTTTGTTTAACCTTTAGATATTGTGGGCCTTAAGTCCTCTTAGCTTCCTTACTTTGTTAGTCTAATTCTTGTAGTTTGTCTCTTTTAAATAGAAAAATATAAAAATTTCCTCATTTGTCTCACTTAACTTGCTTTATTAGATTAATTACTTTTTCTTAACCCAATCTCTATGAATTCGATCCTTTATTTGTCACTATACTTGTTATTGTCAATTTGTTTAAGGTCTATCATTGTGAGTTGTGATTTCTTGATTCTCAACAACCAATTATTTACGTCTTTCAAATAACTATATATGTTTATAAATGTTTAGATTGTCTACTCAGAGCCTTGTAATATCCAGGCTTCACCTAGCTAGCTTGAATGAAACCCCTCATTCTCGTATACACTCACATGCATAGGCGAATCTATATTGCCCATTGGGTAGACAAGTGTCTACCCATATTTTAGCGAAAAAGCAATTTAATGTAATGTGAAATCATATAAGATGGTTTAACTTGGTGATAGAAACATTGGCAAGAAGATAGTAGAGTGATTTTAGTCATGAGTTCGAATCTCCACAAGCCATATTTCCTTTTTTTTACCTATTTATTTTTTATTTTTCACCTTTATTAATATAGTGCATACCCAACTTACAAATCCTAAATCCGTCACTGCTAGTCACATGTTTCCTATATACTATGTGCTATTAGCCGTATTACAAAGTCACTCAATAGTGATTATCAGCTAAATGTTGCACGTACAAAAACTACAACCGAAAAATAAAAAAGACAATCATATATTTCATCATTTCATGTGAGGGAAAACCTTTGCTTAATGCGTGGTCATTTGTCACTAGACTCACTACTCCTTGTTCCAAAATCCAACTGGATATAAGATTAGATTTATAAATTATGGTACAGCTGGAACATGAACCATTTCAAGAAGAGAAATAACAGTGGAATGAAGCTTCTTACAATTTTATTTTTTATTTTTTAAGATAGTCCATACTGAGTCACAGTCCCATAAAATTGTTAATTATATTACACATGATTATGTTCTTTAAACACATGTCAGTTTTTCGTTAGTGTGTGGAAGTCTAAAAAATGAGGAGCAGCAACATTTGATAATATAGTAATATTATCTGCCACTTTTACTAACTAGTAGTAACTTACATCAAAGATGTTAAAGAATCTGCTATATTTTGTCGTAAGTTAAACTTCTTAATCAATATTATGCTTGCTAAGTAGGCTTAGATCTCAATCTAATTGTATCCAATCAATTATGCTTTCCTTCTTGGCTGGTAAGTAAAGGGATCATTATGCTATTAATTTAAACAAGAAAAAGGAGTGCTCTTTAAGTTTAATTAATCATGAAATAGTTAAAATCCTATGATAAGCCCGAATAGTTGTGTCCTTTTCAAATTAAAGAGTTTACAAGATAGGATTCTCAAAAGATATACATACTTTGTGTTTCAGCCACCGTTAAGTGGAAATGTCTATGCTCTTTATGCTTCTTTTTTTCTTTTCATTTTTACTTAACATTATTCACAGCTCATGGACTATGTCCTCATTTTGTCTTCCACCTGGGACACTCGTAATCAAGTCCTAAGTGCATTTTTAACAACTATCTTTACATTCATTTCTCCCTGAAACCCTTTCCAAGCTACAAATTCCAACATTGCATTGATCCGACAATACCTCTTCAACGACTTTTATTATATTACTTACGGCTTTTTGATTTTGCGCATTGCTCATTTAAATATCTAAGTTGTACTTATTTGGCGACGTCCAGATGAGTAATGAGAAAAACAAACCTTGAGTATACTATGTTCATGATGGTACACACGGGTTTATGATGTATTAGGGTAGTTGATTATTTATTAATTAGATTCTTAGTCTATATTATTTAGAGACGGTTGTATTCTCTATGTATATAAAGTGTTAGGCAACCTAAAAAGGATAGTCAATTATTCCAATACTCTTACATGGTATCTCGAGTCTAGGTTCGAAATTTTTCTCTCTTTCGCTTCCTCTTATTTTTAGGGTTTTCTCTTTCACAAACCCAAGCCTATGATGGTTTTCTGGTAGCTCTGGCAACCACAACCGCATGTCTACCACCCATTATACAACCACCATTGCCGTTGCTCTCACCGGCAGCCCTAACACTCTGGTGCGTGCAACGTATGGAGGCTTCACAACGCCTCCCCCTTGGCCGCAACGATGTTGCCTATGGTTTAATCGGTGACCACCACGCTTCCACTTCTGGTGGTCATCCCATCTCCGATAGTGGGTTATTTTCCCAGGACTTGACTTCTCAAGCGTCATTCTCACACCATTCCGTGTTCTCTTTGACGGCCCATGATGCGTCATTGATTCACGCATCACTTCTAGTGGACGTCCTCCACCCGATTTCGGCAACCAGTCATTGTTGCTTTCTGGCTTATCCCAGTCGTTTTTCTCACCATCTATCCCTCCTCCTCTCACTCACGGTCCTCCATCCTATCTCTCTCCTATGGTACAACAATTTAATAATCAAGACATCACGAGGTTTGTTACGATTAAACTCAATACTCCTGATGATTTTCTCGTCTGGAAGACTTAGGTTACTTATTTTCTGTTAACGCATCAGCTTCTTGGTATTGTCGAAGGTACGGTTTCCATACCTTCTCCTACTTGTGTTGATCATCTTGGAAATTCCACACCTAATCCGCAATTCTACGAGTACTTAAGGCTAGATCAACAAATAAAATTATGGTTGTATGCTACGTTATCCCGTGATGTTATGCTTGATGTGCATGAATTACGTACTTTTGTAGAAATTTGGATCGTTTGCAGTCTCGACTTTTACATGCTAGTATGACTAGGTCTATGGAACTAAAAGGTAGATTGAGTCATATGAAAAAGCCTGAATAGCAGACTATGAGAACTTTTTTACATGAAATCAAAATCATCGTTTATTCCTTAACAGCTATTCAGTGTCCTATGTCAACGTATGATTTGGTTCAGTATATATACCTTGACTGCTTTGGATCGTGATCGTGACTATGATGCCCATGTTACCACTTTGTTAAAATTTCAAACGTCCTTAACGTTTGACGATCTTCGCCCTAAGCTACTTTAACATGAACAACGCATTAAAGTTATGCGTGCTTATGATGACACATTGTCTACTGCTCATCAAGCCTTAGAAGCCGTTCAGTCTGGATCTTCGGTATCTCAATCATCCACTTCAGGTGGTTCGAACTCTAAAGGTCAAGGGAGTGGAAAGAATAGGAACAAAAATAATCGTAACAAAGGTGGTTGTGGCAATGGAGGACAGGGTGGTCGTGGAAAAGGACGAAATAATGGTATGCGTAATTTTCATAATGTTTCATATGTTGATTATTCTTGTGCCAAATATATTGTTAATGATTTGTCTTCAGCAGGAAGTAATCCCTATAACGGCAATTTAGCCACTACTCCTTCCTCCGGTACTTGTGGTCTTTGTAGGTATCCAGGTCACCAAGAAGCCTTTTGTCCTTAACGGTTTAATCATAGCTTTGTGCCTTCTTCTTCCTGATGGTGTCACATGTGCCCCAGTTGCACTGTCTGTTGGTGGTGAAACGAATGACTCCGTTTGGTATTCAGATTCTGGAGCCGCATCTCACATGACCTCACAAGACGGTAAGCTATCTAATGATCTTCCTTACACTGGTTTGAGTTCTATTGTTGTTTGTGATGACACAAAACTTTCCATTAATGAACTTGAAAATTTAACTCTGTCTTCCCCTAGTCGCCCCCTTCGCCTCACGAAGGTGTTTCATGTTCCCTAGTTTATACATAATCTGATGTCTGTTCAGAAGTTATGTCAAGATAAATCTTGTATAGTTTGTTTTGACGAGTCTCCTGTTTGTGTTAAAGACAAGACCACAGGGGAGATTCTGTTGCTGGAAATCAGTAGGAATGGTGTCTATCCTCTTCAGCCTCACATTCTTGAGTCAGAGTCGTCTTCCCAAGTTTGTTCAGAGTATTCCCGAGTCTGCTCAAAGTCGTATGTTTCTGCTCTTGTTGCAACTAAGGACTCTGGAGATGTTTGGCATGCTCGACTTGGTCATACCTCTGCTAGAGTTTTAGGAAATTTACGTTCACAAAACTTAATTTCATGTAATTCTCAGTTTCATGACGATTGTGTTTATTTTCGAAAATCTTGTGGTGTCGCGAAAAGGAAACATCACACCATTATCGAGATGGCACTTACTATGCTTATTCAATCTGAGTTGCCAACTCGATATTGGGTCGATGAGTGTTATACGGCTGTTTATACGATTAATTGTATTCCGAGTTCGGCATTGCAGGGTTCATCCCCATTTGCCAAACTTTTTCATCGTCCTCCTTCCTATGAGTTTTTGAAATGCTTTGGTTGTGCCTATTTTCATTTGTTTTTAGATCCTAAAATCAATAAATTACAGGCTAAGTCAATTCAATGCGTTTTCATTGGCTATACGTCAAAATATAAGGGCTATCAACGTATTGATCCTCATTCTGGCAAAGTTTACACGAGTCCTCATGTTTTGTTTCATGAACGTAAATTTTCTTATAGATCTCTTGTGTCTAGCAAGACGACTAACCTCTCCAATGCTAATGACTACTTACAGTTACTTTCGGGTTTCACCTCGTCGAGTTCGTCTTTGATTGAGTCGTCTAATGAAGCTCCGTTAGTGTTGCCCTTGAGTCGTATACATGAGACGTCTAGCGTGTATGCACCCATTATCCCTAGCCCGCAGGTCTCCCCTGTGCCCGCGGCTTCGTCCGTGTCTCCTTCTCTAGCTACTGCCCACCTGCAGGCATGACGATCCCCTGTCTGCAGGTCTTGCCTGCGCCCATAGCCTGCTGCCTTCGTCTGCTCACTCGTAGCCCATGGCTGCACCCCCGGGTCACTTGCAAATTCTTCCACTCCTCTTACCTTGTCTCTGTCCTTATATGTCGTCTCCGAGTCATCTCCGTCTCCCATTAGGCGTCCTCGTAAGTCATCTGAATGTTCGATCCCACTAATGTCCATACTATGACTAGTCATAAAAGACGGAATTGTTTCAACTAGGAATTTGATGAACTTAAAAACGAATGTTGTTGAGTCTGAACCGTCTAACTTTAAACAAGCGTCTAAAGATTCGCGCTGGCAACAAGCCATGCGTGATGAGTATACGTCATTAATTAAGAACGATACATGGGAACTTGTGGCTCGCAACTACAATCGAAATGCGCTTGGTTGTTAGTGGATGTATAAGATTAAATATAATTCTGACGGTACTGTGGAGCGGTTTAAGGCGAGACTTGTTGTTTTTGGTAACCATCAGTAAGAAGGTATTGACTACTTTGAAAACTTTAGTCCTGTTATTGAGCCTACTACTATTCGCTTAGTTCTAACCATTGCTGCTACTTTTATATGGCCTGTTCGTCAACTTGATGTTAAAAATGCTTTTCTTCATGGTTTTCTCAATGAGGAAGTCTATATGCGTCAACCCCCAGATTTTGAACATCCTTCTAAACCTAATCATGTTTGTCGGTTACGAATATCCATTTATGGTTTGAAATAAGCTCCTCGAGCTTGGTTCTCTCGTTTCAGCAATCTCCTACTCTTTATTGGTTTCAAGTGCAGTAGTTGTGACACCTCCATGTCCATTCTCAAAAATAGTGGTCATATTATCATTCTCTTGCTATATGTTGATGATATAGTTCCTTATAGGTAGTAGTTCCTCTTTACTTCATGAATTTATAATTGTTCTCTCTGCTCAGTTTACTATGAAGGATTTGGGTGATTTGCATTATTGTTTAGGCATTCAGGTTTTACGTACTCCTCAGGTTTGATGTTGTCTCAAAATAAATATGTAGTTGATCTCCTACATATATTTCATGTTCATACTGTCAAACCCGTACGTACTCCTGTTGTCTCTCGTGTCACACACTCTCTCTCTTAGATGGTGAACTTCTTGCTGATCCCACATATTATCATAGTATGGTTGGTGCATTGCAATATTACGACTCGACCTGATATTGCCTATGCTGTTAATTCGGTTTCTCAATTTATGCAAGCGCCTCGTACTACTCATCTTCATGCTGTGAAAAGAATTTTCAGGTATTTGCAAAGAACTTCTAATTATGGGCTGTTTCTTCAAAGTAATGGCTCCTCTACTGTGACCATTGCTTATTCTGATGCTGATTGGGCCGGGTGTCCTAACACTCGGCGTTCGACTACTGGTTATACTGTCTTCGTATAGAATAATTTGATCTCCTGACGCTCCAAGAAGCAACCTACTGTTTCTAAGTCTTCCACTGAAGCTGAGTATCGTGTTGTTGCCTACACTGCGGCCGAAACAATTTGGATATGCCAATTTTTGGCTAATTTAGGGTATTTTCATCGACGGCCTACCATTCTCTATTGTGACAATATTTCTGCTATGTATCTTACTGTCATTCTTGTTCATGATGATCGTAGTAAGCACATTGATGTTGATTATCATTTTGTTCGTGAGATGGTTGCTAAAGGTGAAATTCAGGTCAAGCACGTTCCGACACAGTTACAGGTTGCTGATATTTTTACTAAGGGTCTTTCCTATGAGTTATTTTGTAAACATCGCTCCAATCTTTCAGTGATTCCTCCTCGTAAAGATTAAGGGGGTGTACTAGGATAGTTGATTATTTATTAATTAAACTTTAGTCTGTATTATTTAGAGACGGTTTTATTCTCTATATATCTAAAGTGTCAGGCAACCTAAAAAGGTTAGCCAATTATTACAATACTCGTACATGATGAATACTCTTTTCCTGCATAATCTCTACAGGTAAGGGTGTGCACCGGTCCAAAACCGGACCGGACCAGTCGAAAACGGTTTGGACCGGAACCGGAATCGCAACTATTTTGCGGACCGAAGACTGGACCAGAAGAATTCCGGTCTAGACCGAACGGTCCGGAAAATTCCGGTTGGGTTTGATTTTGGACCAGTTTGGACCGGTTTGTATGATTATTTATTTTATATGAAATATTTTTTCTACTTTTTAAACATATTCATCTACTTATACTATATTTTCAATTCAAAATATAAACAAGTGACTAGTGACACATAAAAATAATAGTTTTGGGTAATTTTTACTATTGTTATTAACACCAAAATAAATTTATGTATAGTTTTATGGGTTTCCTTTCTGAACCAGAAAATTCCGGTTTTTGACCGGACCGGAATTTTTCGGGCCGGTTTCGGTCCAAATTTCGGTCCGGACCGGTCCGGTGCACACCCCTATCTAGAGATGAGTAGGAATTATATCCTAAATATATCACTACTACTTTTAAGAGATAATTTAACCCTTAATTTGCAACGCTTTTACAAAACTGTTTCATTAGAATATCTAATGCAACGATTTTTAATAATAATGCAATGGTTATGAACTAAGCGTTGCAATAGTGTATAAGGTGCTGCATTTTTCAGAGCTTTTGCAACGTTTTAGATAGGAGCGTTCCATTTGGCGTAATCATGATAGCTAGACAAATCTTACTTCATCTCACGCGCAAAATATTAGATATGGCGCTTTAATTTTATTTTCACCAAATTTCAAAACCCCCAAAAATATTCCAAATTAAACACCCCCAAAACATTCCAAAAACATTTGAAAGCCCTAGATATTGTGCGAACTCGACGGAACCTTCGTCAATTGTCAATCCCTGCAAACCTCTAGACAACATCGACAATACTCGCCGGCAATACACGTGAAGGGAGGCCGAGGGCTATTTTCCGGCTGCCGTGACCTCGAAATTCCGAATGTTGTTGACCTCGAACACTTGTTGTGAGTCGTCGGCTTGCTGTGACTCGAACCGACTATTGTGACTCACCGACTGCTGTGACGAAGAACCGACTGATGTGGCTCGCCGCCTGTCCCCCCTCTCTGTTCAGGTAAAACCCACCTGTACGTGCATCTGGATAGAGATTCGACTTTGTGGACTATTTTAATAGAACTAGGAACGAAGCGTTACCCACTCCTCATACAAAGCTCAATTTTCAAACTTGCAAATGAAGTGTTACTCTGTATGGAGGTAGACTTTGTGGAGTAGTTTAACAGGACTAGTTAGTGAATGGTTTTCCCTTCTGACTAACCATTCCATATGACATTAATAACAATAAGAGAATTTAAGAGATATTCCATTCTCCATAGATTTGCATAATAAATAAAAACATACTTCTATAAATTACTCTTTATTGTTTAATTTATGTGTCTAAGTGTTTAGGTGTAATCCCATTAGGTGTCCCAGTTTAGTTTACTTGGGAGTTATGAGATGGAAGTTGTGGAAGTTGCTACCTAAAGTTGGTTTATTTTTGGGCTTAATTTCTGTGTTTTATTATGCTTGTACACTTCTTAGTATCTGTTTCGACTATGCAGCTTTTACTCTGATTCAATGTCTTCATTTTTAACACCAATTTATCGTGTTCTAGCTTGCACGTTCAATAGTAAAAGTAGCACAACGCAAAGAGCTTCCTCTTATTTCTGGTATGGCTGGTATTCTTTAGTTCAATTGCATTTTACTTCTTAACACAATTTTGCCAAGCCTGGTTGCATATAAAGATCTATTATATGATATGGATTTTGTATTTTGTTTAGATGAAGAAATTAACAAACCCCACTTTATCCGTTTAGAGGAAAAAGTAAAAGCTCAAAACATGAGGTTGGATGGGAGATGTTAGACTTATTTTACTCTGATTATTTGGTTTAACATCCCTTGTTTGGTTACATGATAAATTTTATTGGTTTGCCGATAATAATTCGACAATTATGAGATTATTAGTGTGTTCAATATGGAGAATGCTAGGTTATTTTGTTAGTGTCTTATACAGTTAGACTAGATTAATTTTTATTTCACTTGATTTCGCAACTAATTTTGGAATCAAATTTTGGTATTAGTTTGTCAATAATGAAATCATATGTAGCTACTTGTTTGATTATTTATTGCTTTGCCCCTTAATTAAGTTAAGACCTTGTCAATGTAAAACATGCTTTTTCTATTAAATGTGGTAAATATGTACGGATGAAATTACTATGTTTATGTTAATGTTTAGGCCTTTAACTGCAGTTATCATGAGGAATTAGGCGCAGTTTGTTGTTTTGTCAAATGTTTATATCTCTTATACTTCATATTCATTAATTTCATACCTTGTTTATATAATGTATCTCCCTAGCAACGAATATCTTATTTTAAATTTGCTCATTATTTTTCTTTTGACCAATCGTGACCTACTTCACATAATATTCATAACGTTTATTGATTTTGTCAGTATATATAAACATGGATGAGCATGAGGGTCCAACATTTAAGAAATGGACTGATGAGTTTGAAACTATTGTTGATGGTTATTTGGAAAAATTATATGCAACTGAAGTAGTAGGTGATCAGATTTGTTTTCCATGTAAGCAATGTGAGCATTGTTATTGGATTTGTAGAAATATTGTTAAAGAGCATGTGTTATGCCATGGTTTTAGTCCTAGAGTGGAGAAACTGTTAAAGTCTACTATGGACATTGATAGGGATACTTTGCCACTAGATCATGGTGGAGGATCAGATCAAATTGATGACATTGAAGGTTTTTTTAAATGATATTGGTAGAGAGGAACCTAGTGAGGAGGCGAAGAAGTTTTACAAGTTAGTAGAAGAGGGACAACATGAATTGTATCCAGGTTGTAAGACCTTTTTAAAGCTCTCCTTTACTATAAGACTTTTTCTTTTCAAGAGTGACCATAAGTTGAGTAATGTAGCTTTTGTTGAGTTGCTACAACTTCTTAAGGACATGCAGTCTGATGCAAATTTACCTTCCTCTTTTAATGAAGCTAAGAATGTTTTGAAGGTTTTGGGTCTTGATTACACCAAAATAGACGCATGCCCTAATGATTGCATGTTGTATTGGGAAGAGCATGCAGATGCTACATTATGTCACGTTTGTAACACCTCTTGATGGAAAGAGGTGGATGAGGAGGCGACTCATCAAATGTGTTAGGCTTCCTGTTATGTGTTAGGCTGAATTACATATTGTTGCTATGTGTGGTGGGTCACTTTTTGTATGTTTATTTCATGTAAGATCGTTTAGTCTAATGTATTTCACATTGTATATTATATTCCAAATATTTTTAATTGTTTAACATGTGTACAGATGGTAAGGAAGAGCGTGAAATCCAGCATAAGTAAAGGTGGGAAAATGCCAGTATATGAAAACAAAGGCTGGCTAAATTGAGATCCAATGCAGAGAGGATGCAAGCAGAAGGATATGGCACTTTAGCAAGTAAAATTCTTTTAGCAAAGGTTGAGGCTTGGGAGAAAACGGTGTTGGATGAAGATTGTTCTAAAGATGACTATTATGCCATATTTGACGAAGACTATCATAATGACCAGTTTGATGCGGAGTCCGATGAGGAGGAGATAGCTGAAGAAGTTCTCGCTAAGCAATCGAGACAAAAAGCTCACCAATACATCCGCACTTAAAAAGGTACATATACCATATTTCTTAAGGGTTCCCATGAATATTTTTATCGAACATAGTTCACGACTATGAATTGAGTGCCTACTGCCAGTATCCTTCTTAGTACTTCTCATTGTGCTAGCAGTCCCCCTATCCTCTTCGAAATCTAAATCAATGACTTTGACTTGATAATATTTGGAGTTGATTGATTTTGGTGTTACTTTTTCCTTGATTATAGGTTCCGATGAATGAAAAGGGTGAAGGTCACAGCACTCCGCCGTTGTCTATGGTACAAATGAAAAATCTAAGATCCAAACAACAGAAGCAGCAACCACCTGCCACTATTAATGAGGTTGTTGTTGATAAGGTTGTTTGTTGATAGTAGTAAACGGGAATCAGGATCTGTTAACAAAATACATACACAACTACCAGGGTTATAAAAAAAAGAGAAAGCTTATTGTCCCCAGGATCTATAGGTGCATATTTAAAGTTACGGAAACAAAAACAAGGATAAAATTTGCGTATGAATGATGGTGAAGATAATCTCGAGGTTCGTGTAAATGAACAACAAGTGTCTAAGCATATTAATACGAGGTATTCACCACATAGGGAGGAAAATGGCAGAAAATCTGAGCCGATGAATAACGATGAGGTAGATTGCCTTGATATTGGCACTCACACCGCTAACGAGTTTCATCGATACAGAATGAAAGAAACAAAAACGATTATAAATGTTCTTTTGTTAAATTATAACTATATCAATTCTTTTTAATTAGATGTTGAAGGCTATGGTTTAACATTTCTTATTATGTGGTGCCATGGTGCTGCAATATTTTCGTTTTCAATTGTATTTTGATGCTAGGAAATAAGAAAAAGTAGAGGACCAACAAAGTTGGCTGAGGTGCATGCTCGTAGACTTCAAGAATGTGAAGTTATTATCTTGAATTCCACAGGGCAGCCAATCGAGCCTAGTAAGGAAGTTTGCAAAAAGTTTAGTCGGTTCTTAGGCACATTGGCAAGGAGTCCCAAATTTGTCCCGTTAAACTATCCAACATGGAAGGACATGCCTGAAGGCACATTTGACAAGATATGGGACTACGTCTTGGTATGTGGTAAAACAAAACTTGTTATTTTGCAATCTCATTTTTTTAAAATATTGTGAATTTTATGATAACTAAGTAGTTATGTGTGTATGTAGGGGTGTTATATAGTACCAGAAGAAGGAAAAAAGTGGGTGGAGAGAAGTGTTTGTGTATTATGGCGTATACATAAATGTCGGATGAAAAAAAACACTATTATGCATATGCCACCGATGAAAAAAGATGGGAGAACCGTCCTGATCAAGCCATGCCCGAAGAGTATTTTAGAGATCTCTTGAATTATTAGGATTTGCCTGAAATCGTGGTATGCTATATGTACTACTTTAATGAGTGGATTCTTTTATATTCTTTTTAATTCTCAATTGGATGTGTAGGAAGAAAGTAAGTTCAATAAAGCCAATCGTGAAGAGTAGGATGACATGCATACTTTAGGTCCTCAATCATTGGCATTATTACGACATGAATTGGTAATTTGATATTCTACATTGATTTAAATATAAGTCTCATTATTTTCATAGTCTTTGTTATGTTTCTAATTGGTGTGTTGATACTATGTGCTTCCATTAGCAATAAAATGATCCGGAGAAACAACCGTCTTCACGATCGCAAGTTTACGAAAAATCAAGAAAAAGAACACCGGAGAGACAATACCGCACGAAATATGACAAGATCAAGGAGAACATGGTTAGTACATAAACTTGCTCAATAAACTTACAATTATGGTCTTTCATCTTTAAAATATCAATTGTGAGTATCTTACTTATTCATAGCCTCCTGTGTGTAATTTAACTTATCAATTGCAACGCTCTTGCTTCTTTAATTGTTATGCATGTCCTTCATAAATAGGATAAGATGAGTGTGTTAAAAGCGGAGTATGAACAAAGAAAAAAATATCTCATTCAAAGATCCATATTATGAAATGATTAACAAGGAGGAATATAAGGGACACCTACCCCTTCACAGACGAGGTGTAACTGAAAGTTCTTTGAAAAAAAAGCGAAGACCGAGTACATTTTTCCTAAGGAGTTCCTTGAAAGTATAAAGACAAGTTTAGTTTCAGAAGTTAATCGGCTAATCCCGGAGTTATCATAAATGTTCCTGAGTTCCATCTCCCGGTGCAACTGACAAATGCAAGTCCAAATCAACATACATACCAAAATGGACACTCTTCAGTTGGGAATAACAAGGTGAATCAATCGAGTAACACTTCTCTCTTTAATCTAGTATTTATTTTTTCATTAAACACCTGGTGCTAATCCTTTTTTTCATTAAACACCTTCTGCCAGAGCTTAACAAAACTCCTATGATCCCTTCGACATCCACCTCAAAATATAAAACCCGATTGTCAATTGAATAATAAAAGTCATGTAAACAACATTTCCTTGTTTATATGTTTTCTTACGCTCAATTACCGAAGCTAAGTCATTATTTTTCTAGAGAAAGAAATATCACCGATACAAATCAAAGGGAGCCACTAGGTTCAACCTCCTTATAAATATTGAATGATCTGATTGCTACTGGTGTTGTTCTCTTGATGCATGCTACTGGTGATGTATGTTCTCTTGGTGATATTGGTGTTGTATTGTTCTTTTGGTGCTACTGTGTTGTTTTGTGACTTAGATGAATGATGTCTTTGAGCTTGGAATTGGAACGAAATTTTATTTTCTTGTAATTTTTTCATATTTTATCTTTGAGGGTTTATGTTTACTATTGGATGGAATTAATTGTGGCTAGTTTTAAATAAAGGTTATCATATGTTCATAATTTGGGAGTCCATTTTACAAATAAAACTAAGCCGAAATTTAGCTAGAAATTTACCTTTTATCTCTATTAATATATGGTATATTACTAATTTTATTTGCAAACATTGTAGGTTATTTTGAACGATGAGCTTGAGGATAATGCTTGACGTTATGGATCTGTCACTTTGCGGATGTATGATAGTTGAGCTTTCTGTGGGTTTCTACATAATACTATATATTTATATATATAGTATGTTTGAATATTTGAACGTTATCAATCATTGAATATTAGAGACAAGTGACTTAAGCTCGCTTTAGTTTCTATTCGAAGTTGACTTCAGACTTATGTTAGTTTAAGTTTTTATTTTATGTGTAAGTTGATGAAACCCAATGTACCAAAAACTAATATGATTACGCAATATATATTGTTGGTTGTTCACTAGTATTTGTAAGTGTTATATATGTACTTCAAATGGTGTGATGACAGATTATATATATGATTGCACAATAATACTACAGGTATAATATACGACACGCATAATAGTGGGCAAATACACCAGTACATTAGAAGCTAGCGTTGCATTTGCTTTTCCTATTAAGCGTTGCAACTTGATAAAACACTGCTTTTGTAATGTGAAAACAAGTGTTGCAATTGTCTCTCAAACGCAACGCTTTAAGACCTATTGCTACGCTTTGATTGATTTTCAACCCAGTGTTGCATTTGAAGGGCCAAAGCGTTATATTTGATTAAATGTAGCGAAAGCGTATGCAACACTTTCAAAGTGTTGCATTTGATCTATTGCAATGCTTATAACCATATAATGTAACGTTTTCGGGGCTGCATTAGCCCTGAAATATAGTAGTGAATATAAATAATGTATCTTTTTTATAGCATTTGCATTTTTTCTTGTAAATGATTTTTAGGTTATTGTTGAATACACATATATATTGGTTCAAATATGAATCAGAAGTTTCAGTTGTTTCCGCTCAAACATGCAAAGAACGTTCGAGACTTTACATGGTTTCACCGCCTTCTAAAATTTAGATTTTATTTTTTATCCTTCCACCAACGTCGTTTGTTTATTCTTCGAGCTAGCAAGGTGATGCATCCCATGCATGGTGGTTAGAGTTTCTTCCGCTACTAATTTGCTATGTTTCATGGTGTTGAACCACGGTTCTCCTCATTTCCTCCTATTCAATCTCTTATCAATGAGTAATCTCAAACTGCCTCGTTAATCGTTATGAATCGTTTCGGTATTACTTAGGTATGTCAATGGGGCAGGGCGGGTGCGAAGGATGGTCCCTCCACACCCATCCCCGTCTAAATATCTCATCATCCCTGACCCATTACCCATGACGGGGGAGATTTTGATGCTCATCCCGGCCCCAAAGGGTACGCATTAAAAACCATTCTTGTCCCATCAACCAAATAGGTCGTCTTTTCATCCGTCTCACACCCACCATATCCGCCCCAACATCCGACATACCCGCCTTAATATACGTCAAATGTTTATGAAAGTATGAACTATTTTCTTAATAGAAAAAATTAAAATAAAATATGACTATTCAATATAAGTTTTATTAAATATTATTTAATAAGTATTTAGGAGGCGGGATGGGCCGGGTACATTCTAAACTCCACCCCCGCCCCATAACCCATGGCGGGGATAATTTTTATCTCCATCCCCGCCCCATCACCCGCGAAATATTCCCCCGTCCTCGCCTAAGTGGGACGGATGCGGAATGGGTCTCCATAAACCTCGCCCCACTGACATCTCTAGTATTACTACCTCCATCTGAGTAAAGGAAACTAGTGTCGTTAGTATTCTGGTTATGAATAGGCTTGGTCACGATCTTTACGAAATAACCTTCATGCAAAACAAAGGAATAGCAGCCCCCCATTTTGCTGTTAAAAGAGATCGATCTTATTTCTTAATCTTCTTTGCCTCATACTATTGTGAAACACAAATTATTTTGGCTTTATTACTCTAGAATTATAGGTAGACCTTCTTTGTGTAACCATACTCTTTCAAAGCTTCAATTTCAGCAGCAATCAGGCTTTCATTTTGAGGGTCCAACTGTAGTTGATTTTGACTTTTATTAAGATGAGCCTGTTTAAGGAATGACTTCTATAAATATCTGATAAAACCCTCTTTTTATTAAGATTCTTGAACTCATTTTTTAGAATCTCCATCAACTCTCACAGTCTTTCCAAATGCAGTCATATCACACTTTTATTTGCACACACATCCGAAAATGTTTCATATCATTAACTCTCAGTCTTCCTAATTTTTTCTTCAACATTGAGGATACTATTAAAATCACACATCCACATCCAGGCAGTACTAGTATTAATGCTATTAGCAAGTCTCAACAAATCACGATCATATAGTCATCTTACCTCTTTGATCTTTAAACCCATATATAACATAACATTCAAACTAACTAAGGCAAATGTGAAGGGACAATTTTGCGTTCCATAAGTTAGCTAGTACAGAACACAATATCCACTGTAAACTGTAAACACCATAGGGTTTCAAGCAAGAAGAATTCTACCACCTTTCTTATAATTAAGCTGAACTTGAACTGAAACTCCCACCAGAGAACATATTCAAGTAAAGACCACCCACATTAATGCTGTGATATATATGATCTTTCTTTTCAACCAAAACAGCAAAATAATCTGTAGTTTTTCTTGAAGTATTCTATACAACTACTTTGTGCCCTTGTTTAGCATGGGACTGAACAACTAAAATTCTCTTAGGCCATCTGTTGGTACCTAGATATTTTGTCTTAGATACAAAATATCTTCTAACAACTTCTTGTATATAGTTAGTTAGTTAGTTATTGTTAGTTAGTTAGAGAAGAGTTTGTTAGCTTCTCTTTTCCCTTCTCTTATGTATAATTGTATATATATAGACCTATCTTCATGATGTAAGCTCATTCATTCAATACTCAATAAAAGCTATGCTAGTTTCCCTTCTTCTCTCCCTTTACTTTCTTTCATTACTTCATGTAAAAACATGAAAACTGTCATGGTATCAGAGCAGCAAGATTCTGCTATGTTTTGATTTTTTTTCTTAACTGATCAAGATTGATCAGTCTCATATGAACTCATTTCAAAGTTCATTTATCAGCTTAAAACAATCAGTTTTCTGCTCATTTCAAGGAAATTCTTGATCAGTTTCTTTCCGCTTCTCTCTAATAAAAACATCAATATGTCTTCTGAAAATATTTCAAGCAATCAAAGCAACAATAGAATTGATGCATCTCAAGATCCAAGATGAGAGTATTTTCTCAATAATTCTGATGTTAATTCATCAAGATTAGTGAATGTTACATTCAATGGAAATGGACTCAATGATTGGCGTAGATCAATGATCATTGCACTCTCAGCTAGAAACAAGATTGGTTTTGTAGATGGTAGCCTAACCAAACCAGCTGCAAGTTCAGAAAATTATAGATTATGGTGTAGATGTAATGACTTGGTGATCTCTTGGATTCTAAACTCTCGTGAACCTTCAATTAGTCGAAGTGTTCTCTATTTCAACACAGCAAAGGAGATTTGGCTTGATGTACAAGAAAGATTTGGTCAATCTTCAGGACCACAAATTTTCTCTATTCAACAACAACTAGGAGATCTTTCACAAGGAAATGATGAAAGTATTTCTAGTTTCTTTACTAAGATCAAGCTGTTATGGGATCAGGTGGACAGCTTGGAACCTCTTCCTTCTTGTGAATGTACAGGATGTAGATGTACAATTTCACAAAAGTTGGAAAACTCACAACAAAATCAGAGGCTTATTCAGTTTCTCATGAAGATAAATGACAAATTTGTTCATACAAAGAGCACTATATCGATGATGAATCCCCTAACAACAGTTTCTAAGGCTTATGGATTGCTATTACAAGAGGAAACACACAAAGAGCTAAGCTCTTCTAAATCTCAGTCTCTCAATGAAAATCTTGCTTTTGCTGCAAGTTTTAACTCTAACTCTCGCTTTTCCAAGGCAAACACAAGTGGAAATGGAAAAACTAACACAAGAAACAATTTGTTTTGTGAACATTGCAAAATGAGAAATCATGTTGTTGATAAATGTTGGAAGCTTCATGGCTATCCAAAGGATTTCAGGAGCAAAGAAAGAAGGGTGGCTGCTTTGACAGTCTCAGATGATCATCACAACACAACTTCTAGTTCTAATTCTGAAGCAAATGAAATGATACATGCTACTTTCACACAAGATCAGCACAGACAGTTTCTTCAATATCTTGAAAAACAGAATACAGAACAATCTAGTGCTAATTCTGTTAGTTTGGCTGCAAGCTCTCGGTTTGCAGGTAATTTTTGTTTGCTTTCAAACTTTAACAAAACCTGGATTCTAGACTCTGGAGCAACTGATCACATGTGCTCAGATTTACACATGTTTGATTCATATACAACATTACAAGCACCTTTTCCTATGATCACTATTCCTGATGGTTCCAAAATTCAAGTTAAACATAAAGGAATTATCACTTTGAAAGGAGATATTACACTTGACAATGTGTTACATGTTCCTGGTATTCAGTTTAACCTCATTTCTATATCCAAATTATGTCAAGGTACTCTCTATTGAGTCAGTTTTATTGACAATCATTGTTTGCTTCAGGTCCCTTCTTTGAACAAGCAAATTGCTCTTGGTAATCTAGAAAGGGGACTTTATATCGTGGCTTCTGCTCTCACACCTACTGCAGTTGGTTCTTCCAAGTTGTCTCATGCTCCTATTGCTCTCAGTTCTACAAAGTCCAAGGCTATTGAAGCAGAAAAACTCTGGCATCTAAGACTAGGACATATTTCTTTTGGCAAAATAAAGGGAATCAAAGATCTTGATGTACAAGGATGTTTAGCAGAATGTTTTTGTAACATTTGTCCTCTAGCTAAGCAAACTAGAAAATCTTTTCCTACTAGTACAATCAAAACTAGTCAACCTTTTGAGCTACTTCACTTGGATGTTTGGGGGCCATACTTGGTTAATGATTCTTTTGGTTGTAATCAGTTTCTCACTATTGTAGATGATTACACTAGAATGACTTGGACACATTTCATGAGGAATAAAACTGATTCAGTTTCCATTATGACCCATTTCTTTTCATATGTTGATACACAGTTCAGTTTCAAGGAAAAGGCTGTTAGATCTGATAATGCTCCTGATCTAACTGAGGGAGATATGAAAGTTTTGCTTGATAAATATGGTGTACTTCAACAGAAAAGTTGTAGTAATACTCCACAACAAAATGGAGTTGTTGAAAGAAAGCATAAACATCTCTTAGAAACAGCAAGAGCTCTCTTTATTCAGTCTAAGATTCCAATTAAACATTGGAATCAATGCATACTTAAAACAACTTATCTTATCAATAGGATGCCTCTCAAAAGCATCAATTTTACTACACCATATGAAAGACTTTTTAACATCAAACCTGATCTATCTCACTTGAGAATTTTTGGTTGTCTTTGTTTGTTCTACCTCTCCTATTAAGAGATCTAAATTTGATCACAGAGCCCATCCCTGTGTTTTCTTAGGTTATCCTCATTCTCACAAAGCTTATAAAGTTCTTGATCTCATCACCAACAAAATTTTGATCTCAAGAGATGTTACTTTTTATGAGAAACATTTTCCTTTTCATCATTCTTCTTCTCCTCTAAATGATTACACAACTCAATTTTTCCTTCCTATTACCACTCATGCACCTATGATTGATTTTAATCCTAGCCATCCTATCTTTGATCACTCCATCACCTCTTTTGACTCATCTCTAACACAACCTGTTTCTCCTGTCCTCTCCTAGCCTACTTCTCCTATTGATTCTCCTTCTACTTCTCATTCTCCTGTTATCCCACTCCCACCTCCTCCTCCACCACTCAGAAGAACAACTAGACCTCTTAAACCTCCTTCTTATCTTAATGATTTTCATTGCTCTAAACCTATTTCTAAACACAAAACACCTTCAACAGCTTCTACTTCTGTTTCTCATTGGTGCAATCTAGTTTCTTTTGATACTATATCACCTTTTCATCAGGCCCTTATAGCCACTCATACTGATTCTCTTGATCCTTCTACCTATCAAGAAGCTGCTCATAATCCTCATTGGATTGAAGCTATGCAGAAAGAGATCTCAGCTTTGCAGCACAATGGCACTTGGGATTTTGTTCCTTTACCTAAAGGTAAGAAAGCCATTGGATGTAAATGGGTCTACAAGGTTAAAAGACATGCTGATGGCTCTATTGAGAGGTACAAAGCAAGATTAGTTGCCAAGGGTTTCACTCAGAAGTATGGACTGGATTATGAAGAGACATTCACTCCTGTGGTTAAGATGACTACTGTAAGATGTCTCATATCTTTTGCAGCCAGTCAACATTGGCCTCTTTTCCAACTTGATGTTAACAATGCTTTTCTTCATGGTTTCCTCCATGAAGAAGTCTACATGAAAGTTCCTGAAGGTGTTACTGCTCCTCCTAATCATATTTGCAAACTCAAAAGATCTCTCTATGGTCTTAAACAGGCATCTAGACAATGGTTTGCTAGATTGGTGGATGAATTACTTTCTCTTGGTTTTCAACAATCAAAAAATGACTATTCTCTCTTTATTCAAAGAACTAATGGGGATACTATCATTTTAGCTGTCTATGTTGATGATTTCATCATCACAGGATCCAACACCATTCTCATTGAGTCTATCAAATCTCATCTTCACTCTATTTTCAGCGTCAAAGATCTAGGTATTCTTCACTATTTCTTGGGCATAGAAATAACTCCCTCTCAGAATGGATATATTCTCACTCAGAGTAAATTTACTAAAGAGCTTCTTAACTCTTGTTCTCTTGATCTCTCTAAATCAGTTGTTACTCCTTTTCCTCTAAATCTTAAGCTCACTTAGGATTCTTCTCCTTTATATTCTGATCCTGAAATCTTCAGATGTTTGGTTGGTAAACTTAATTTTTTGTCTCATACTAGGCCTGATATTGCTTTTGCTGTACAGTCTTTAAGTCAATTTATGCACAATCCAACGTTGTCTCATCTTCAAGCTCTCACTCATACCCTGAGATACATCAAACATACAGCAGGACAAGGAATTTTTCTTCAAGCTAATTCTCAGCTTTCTTTACAAACTTTTACTGATTCAGATTGGGCTGCATGTCCTACTACAAGGAGGTCTGTTACTGGCTTTGTTCTTCTCCTTGGCAATTCCCCTATTAGCTGGAAGTCTAAAAAGCAAAGCACTATCTCCAGAAGTTCTTCAGAAGCTGAGTATAGAGCCATGGCTCAAGCTGCTAGTGAGGTTACTTGGGTTGTCAGGCTACTTGAAGAATTTGGTGCATCTTCTCTTAAACCAGTTACTTTACATTGTGATAACCAGTCATCTATTCATATTGCTAAGAATCCTATTTTCCATGAAAGAACAAAACATATAGAGGTGGATTGTCATTTCACTAGAGACAAGGTTCTAGAGGGATTGCTTCAACTTAGCTACTTGCCCACTCATAATCAGTTGATTGATATCTTTACTAAAATTGTTCCTAGTACTCAACATAATCTTCTCTCTTCCAAACTTGGCATGGTTTCTCATTCACCCATCCCAAGTTTGAGGGGGGGTGTTGGTACCTAGATATTTTGTCTTAGATACAAAATATCTTCTAACAACTTCTTGTATATAGTTAGTTAGTTAGTTATTGTTAGTTAGTAAGAGAAGAGTTTGTTAGCTTCTCTTTTCCCTTCTCTTATGTATATATATAGACCTATCTTCATGATGTAAGCTCATTCATTCAATACTCAATAAAAGCTATGCTAGTTTTCCTTCTTCTCTCCCTTTACTTTCTTTCATTACTTCATGTAAAAACATGAAAACTGTCACCATCTCTTTTATTAGAGTAGACTGGACTGGTTTTTGCACCTAAACCTGCTTTCCTACTCTTCTTCTACACTCAATACTAGCATGCCATAACCCTTTGCAATTTGCACTTGTAACATGTTTCCATTCATATTCCACCCTTTATTTGGGATTTACAATAGTTAAAATTGGGGTTTTGAGTTAGGTCCATTTGGGTCGAGTTATTTTTATTCAGGTGGGTGTGTTTGGGCCTGGTCATATCAGATATGTGGTTGATTTCGAGTCAAAATTGGATCCTAAAACGGGTCACTCGGTGTGGATCACTTTTGCAAAATTTTAGATGGTCAAAATTTGAGATGGTCGTTTCATGTAGTGGATCAAAATCGGATCTTGAGTCGGGGCATTTGGTGCCGATAGTTAAATTTGCAAAATCTAGATGCACGTCATGCGGGCAAGGATGTTTGAAAAAGCAACTCCCATTGAGAAACAATTAATTCTAGGGAGGGTGAAAAGAGTCGTAAAGCCCTATGTTTTTCTTAAATTAAGATTGTGTGAGTTATTTTGATTAAGTTACCTTGTTCACAAAATGTTTACAACTCCGTATTACTCGACCCAAGAAAACTGAGACCCCGTATTGCGAGTACCGAACTTTTCCGAGGTCTAATCGTAGACCGAAAACTTTCAAGTCCTAACTATTCGCAACAGCGGGTATTTCCATCTTCGGGTATCCGATAAACCAAGTGTATGGTAATGGACTGTTGGATCACAAGGAGACACTCAAGAAGGGGGGTTGAATTGAGTGTGGTATTTTCTAAATTTTATCGAACTTTCTTTCGAGATCTCAGAGACCTTCTCTGAGCTTTAGAGTTGCGTATATGAATATTGTTAATTCGATAAGAATTTCTAGAATAGTAAATAGAAAGGCAGTAATAAAGAGACGAGACAAGCAATTTTACCGTGGTTCAATCTCACCTCTGAGATCTACGTCCACCCTACCTTTTCTTTTATTAATTGAATCACAAAATACCAAACTCTTGATACAACTTGATTCCCTCACTACTAACCCTAGTAGTGCCCCCCAACACTTAACTCTAAGTGTTGCCTAATTAAGTCTAATTCCCTTAGGAACTCAACTCAACACTCTCTATAAAAGATGAAATTACAGAAAGATTTGAATCCTCTTTTTTTTGTGCTTCTTGGTTAATCAGTTTAGAGGTATTTTCGAAGCTTAAGTATGTGTTTTTCTGTCACAGATCTCAGTGCTAGTCTCAGAGAGGTTGAAGATATGTTACTGAAAATAGCTCTGTAAAAAGATTTCTGGAAAAACATATCTTTTTATTTTCTGATCTTTTTGCTCTTATAAAGGCTCACGTTTTCAAATCAGTTCTTCAGCTTTACAAAGATAGAATTTTTCTCTTGATAGTTTCCTAATCCTAAGCAAACAATTATCTTTAAAGAAGATTTTATCTCCTTTAAGATATTAGTTTCCTAATAGGATTAGGACTGATTTTGTAGACAAATTATTTCCTTAAAATCAGAATATTACTAAAATCTTTTTATTCCAAAACTTATCTTTTCCCACAAAAAAGATTTTCCAGATTTTCTACAAAAAAATATTCAACAAAAAAGATTTCCCTTTTTCTTTTCAGTTTCGCAAATCGTTTTATTTAGGTGTTATATTATAGATTGCATTTATTTTACTATCTCAAGTAAAATACCTACAATCTCTAATATTACACCTTAGCACTTTGATCCGTTATTTACGAACACACACTTTTACATATTTGGAAATTGGCCTTAGTCTAAAGCGTCTGACAATTGATTCTTCGAGAATTCGTTTAGGCATCTGCAACAAAATTTCACCAAACATGTTAGATCAACTAATTGTGTTTGTCATCATCAAAATACACATGGACAATGTGTACCAACAAATTCCCCCTTTTTGATGATGACAAACACATAATAGTTCCCCCTCAACATAAGCAAATATTACATTGGCAAACATGATACGATTTCATGAGAATGAACATCTAGCATTAACATAGTGCTATATACCAAATCTTCCCCCTTTTGGCATTATCAAAAAGGAGGCATGAAAATCCATAGTATCATAGTTCGAAGTCAATTGTCCATGCAAAATAGTAGCTCAAGCAAAAATCAATCTAGTGATGCTGGTGCTACGTCAAGATTCAATTCACAATCCAAAGTTTTGAAGCAAGAACTAATCCAACTCACAATCCGAAACTATGAAGCAAGAGTTAATCCAATTCACAATTCAAATTTATGGATCATAAGGTAAAAGTGAAGAATTATGGTAGGATAAAGAAATAAGGTAAGCAGCTTGAATTATTTGGAATGGAGATATGCTCAACAAGTGCTTAAACCTTATTCACCTTTTTGACATCATCACGCATAGATTTTGGAACTTTCTTCACTTCGGCACTGTATATGTTACTGTGCCACTGGACAATCTCTTTCCTTCAAAGATAGCTTTGCTTCGTATATTCAATAATCCAAAGACATGGTAATCACAACTCTTTTCATCATTTCATAATTAAACTCTAATATGAATTGTCTCATCTCATTTTTTTGATGTCATGGAAGGATTTTTTCTTTTTCATTTTTTTTTCTTCTTTTTTTCATTTTTTTTCATAAGGAGATGTAGACTATATAGAAATCATAGAGTCAATTAATGAGAACCAGCAAAGAATATTAACTTGTGAAACGTGTATCTTCTTTCAAAAAATGTCCATGGCACTGTGCCTTGTACTGTGCCCCACTGATTTCTTTCTTTCACTTATAGAATTTCATTGCCGACCTCTTCAAGTTCCCCCTCAACTCATGACATCTTCTTTCACCATTTTTACAGAATGTCTTTGCCCCGAACATAATCATGAATCAAGGTTAAAAGCACTTGTTGTTTGGAGCAATAGGGGATGAAAAACGAGGATGTAATGGGGAAGTAAATGAAGAATAAGTAAAAAAGAAATAATAAGGCCAAATGTCAAACTCAAAATAAGCAAATCAAAATATCGGGCTAAAGATCAAGCTTGCCATAGAAAAGTGAATTAACATTTCATAGCTCAATAGTTCAGCAACTTAGGATCATTTAGCTTAATACTTTGACAACTTAGAATCAAGACATCAGGACAGCATCATTAGACCTTGCGAGTCCTAAATCACAATTAAAAGACTCTTTCACAAATTTTCACATGGATAAATATTATAGACTCCGATTCAACAAATCTATGAGAGAAGATAAGGCATATAACACAAATCAATTGCTAGAAATATATCTCAAAGCCAATAAATTCACCCTTTTTTTTTATTGTTGCCAAATGTAACACACCCTCCATGGTAAGGCTACAAGTGAGAGGAATTGAATTTTCACTAATCATAGGTCTTAAGCAGCTAATGCGGAGGATAATAGGCTGCTTTCTCTCACTTTCACCTGCAAAAAGATCACTTGTTAGTTTTAGGAACCCAAACTTGCTTGGGTCCCTTCTTCTTTCGTTGAACATCTAAGAGATCCTTTCTAACCCATATTTGATTTGCATACTTTGCATTCTTCTCAACATGTTTTTTCTTTGCATTACATTCATTCATGAGATGTCCATTCTTTCCACAGAAGTAGCAAATCAAATATTCGGGAAGATCAACATATTTTCGCTTTCGAAAGTCTCTTTCACATTTTTTAGCTCTGAGACCTGTACTGAGCTTCTGGTCAGTATATCCTAAACCATGTCTGTTTCGATTTTTTTTTTGAGAGATCATATGGTCTAGGATATTACTACCAGGTGTGGCAATTTTTGACTTCTGCAGTTGCACCTTCAAAGACTCAATTGTTGCTTTCAAGTTTTCATTTTTGTCATTTAGGGTGTTTAAGTTATGTTTGGCTTTTTCAAAATCTTCACAAAGTTTTGTACCTTGTCCTTCATTTATAGGGTCAACCCTAGGGTTTTCCTTTTCATTTTTCAGTTCCAGTAGTTCAAGGTTCAAAACGTTTATTTGTTTTTCAAAGTCAAGATTCTTTGCCTCAAGCTCAGTATAGGGCACAGTGTTGTTTACAATTTCTTTAACAAGATCTTTTTCATATTTTAGCGCACTTATCTCAACGACTTGGTCATTTATCGTTTTGTCCATTTCTTTATTTCTTTTGACCAAGTCCTTGTTATCATCTAGCAATTCCTTATATTCCAATTCCAACCCAATTTTTTGCTTAGTGATGTTTTTCAAATCTTTTTTCATGTTTATAAATTCATCACGCATTTCTTGACAATCGTCAATTACATTACTAAGCAAAGCAATTAGTTTGTTTTTGGATAATAGAGGTATCTTAGATTTCAAAGAAGTGAGATTTACCTCTGCATTGTCCTCCTCATCTTGGGAGGTGGGTGTTTTCGCCATAAGACATAGATGCGAGTCATCTAGGTACTGAGACCTTCTCTGAGATCCTTCAGTTACATTTAGGCAAAGTTTTGCCTCTTGGCTCAGTGCCTCTGACTGTTCCTCATCAGACTCGGATTCTCCCCATACGGCTGCTACCATGGCCTTCTTGAACTCCCTTTTGATTGTTCTCTTTTATCTTTGGGTTTCTCATTTTCCCACCAGGGACATTCCTTGATCCTGTGGCTATATTCTCCACACTCATTTGTGCCTTCGTGGGCTAACTCGAGAGTATCCCATATTTCCTTTGCCGTTGAGCAAGCAGAGATCCTTGAGTATTCATCAGGTCCAATTCCATATTGGAGAATATTCATAGCTTTAAAGTTCTTCTCGGCCTTTGCATAGTCGGTTGAATCGTAGTCGTCTTCGTCTTTGTCAACCAACTTTCCCTCATTATTTTTGACTTGGATGAGGATGGGTCCTTTTCTTATGATTTTCCAACATTCATAATCCGACCCTTGGATGTAAATCCTCATCCTAGCCTTCCACCATCCATAATCTTCTCCATTGAAAACCGGGCACTTTGAGTGTCTTCTTTGAGAGTCATCTTGTGAATTCATGCTAGCTATTCTCTAGGGATTAACCTTACAAGAATATTAGGCTCTGATACCAATTGTTGGATCACAAGGAGACACTCAAGAAGGGGGGGTTGAATTGAGTGTGGTATTTTCTAAATTTTATCGAACTTTATTTCGAGATCTCAGAGACCTTCTCTGAGCTTTTGAGTTGCGTATATGAATATTGTTAATTTGATAAGAATTTCTAGAATAGTAAATAGAAAGGCAGTAATAAAGAGACGAGACAAGCAATTTTACCGTGGTTCAATCTCACCTCTGAGATCTACGTCCACCCTACCTTTTCTTTTATTAATTGAATCACAAAATACCAAACTCTTGATACAACTTGATTCCCTCACTACTAACCCTAGTAGTGCCCCCCAACACTTAACTCTAAGTGTTGCCTAATTAAGTCTAATTCCCTTAGGAACTCAACTCAACACTCTCTATAAAAGATGAAATTACAGAAAGATTTGAATCCTCTTTTTTTTGTGCTTCTTGGTTAAGCAGTTTAGAGGTATTATCGAAGCTTAAGTATGTGTTTTTTGTCACAGATCTCAGTGCTAGTCTCAGAGAGGTTGAAGATATGTTACTGAAAATAGCTCTGTAAAAAGATTTCTGGAAAAACATATCTTTTTATTTTCTGATCTTTTTGCTCTTATAAAGGCTCACGTTTTCAAATCAGTTCTTCAGCTTTACGAAGATAGAATTTTTCTCTTGATAGTTTCCTAATCCTAAGCAAACAATTATCTTTAAAGAAGATTTTATCTCCTTTAAGATATTAGTTTCCTAATAGGATTAGGACTGATTTTGTAGACAAATTCTTTCCTTAAAATCAGAATATTACTAAAATCTTTTTATTCCAAAACCTATCTTTTCCCACAAAAAAGATTTTCCAGATTTTCTACAAAACAATCTTCAACAAAAAAGATTTCCCTTTTTCTTTTCAAGTTTCGCAAATCGTTTTATTTAGGTGTTATATTATAGATTGCATTTATTTTACTATCTCAAGTAAAATACCTACAATCTCTAATATTACACCTTAGCACTTTGATCCGTTATTTACGAACACACACTTTTACATATTTGGAAATTGGCCTTAGTCTAAAGCGTCTGACAATTGATTCTTCGAGAATTCGTTTAGGCATCTGCAACAAAACTTCACCAAACATGTTAGATCAACTAATTGTGTTTGTCATCATCAAAATACACATGGACAATGTGTACCGACATGGACACCTACCAATGGATGTATATACATGTCATATAAATTATAAACCCTGGTCGAAATAGAACAATTGTCACTCCCCAAAATTACATACTGCAAATAGTTTGAGACCAATGAAGCAACAAGTTGAACACAAAATTGATGCAAAAATATGGGTCATGGTTAATTCTTTCTATATTTGGTCTAAAATCGTAGAACTAGAATGAACATGTATATAATTTGTACAACAACAGAGCTAAGAAACTTGAAATAAAAGATTCATTAGTTTCCTAGCTAGTCAGTATAGCTTCTGACAAATTAAAAGCCACAAAATTGAAGTATATGAACAACAGTTCCACTTTAATTTCGAACCATATCTTCCCTTTCAAGTGGCACAATACTAATTGAAATTATTTCACTTGAAGATTCTGATGATGTTACTGATGGAGTATCTTGAGGATGATCATCGTATCCAATAATCTTCTGACAAGTGTCAACCAAAGATTGCCTGCAAGTTGGGCAAGAAGACTGAGAACTAAGCCACTTATCTATGCATTTAACATGGTACCCATGGTGGCATTTTGGTAAGATCCTCACTCTCTCTCCTTTCTTAAACTCTGATAAACATATCACACATTCTTGACTCAACCCTTGAATCTTCACTTCTTTTGAGTATTTCACAACTGGAAATGTCTTTAATGCCCTTTTATCCACACCACTACTAATAACACCCTTGTGTAGATTAGACTCTTGGGTGGTGATCATAACTAAGCACTTAAGCATGCACCTAATCAAGCAATTAACACATATGGAGAAGATTAACAAACATAATAGCACTGAAAAGATCATGACAACATTAGCATCAACACTGCTGCCGTGTCTCGGCGTCGGCGAGGGGTATGTTTGGGAGTTTGTTGGTGCTAATGCTGGTTTTGGATGGATATATGAGGAGTGTAACAACATTCTTCTAGGAAAATGATGAAGATTTGCTGAAATGAGGTGTTTGGGAAGTGATGTTGAAGGGAACATGTTCTTGTTTTTGGAGAGAAAAATATGGTGTTTATTAGCTTGGTTGTGTTTATTGTTTACTGGAGTGGGGAAGAATATAATGAAGTGATAAAAGAGGAATGGAGATATATAATTCTAGATTCCAACTTTTTTATGGAATGTTTTTTGTTATTGCGCCTTATTGGTGTGGATATGGTTGATTGAACTTGATCTCCACCTAGTCATAGAAACGACATAGAAAAGTGCACTAAAAAATGTAGGCCTTGTTTATGTCAAACAAATGTGAGTGGTGAGATATATATCTAGCTAAAATATTGTGGCTGCTATTTTTATTTATACTACGATATATGTCTTGGTAAATGAAATAAAGGAAATTGTGGTGATGATTTAAAAGAAAGGAAAGGAAAGGAAAGAAAGGGAGAGGATAAATTGTTGGGTTTCTAAGGAAAAATTAATACTTTGTAACGGATAATATCCTAAAATTTTTGGTGTATTACAATTGCATAACAGTTGAATATAACTATTTTATTTGGTGAAAGACATTATTGAAAAGAAGAAATTACATTATCTCATTTATAATTGAATTTCAAAAGTTATAATCAAACTTCTGGAAATAAGTAGTACAAATGAACCATATTTACTTTGCTATTACTTTAGGACTATTTTATCTATTGGGCATGTTCTCTTTGTCTAGAGCTGAACTGAATTTATTGAAGCTGAACTGAATTGAATTTATTGGAGTTGAACTGAACTGAACTGAACTTATTGGAGCTGAACTAAACTTATTGGAGCTGAACTGAACTGAACTCTTTGGAGCTGAACTGAACTGAACTGAAGCTGAACTGAACTTATTGGAGCTGAACCAAATTGAATATATAAATAATAAAAATAATGAATTTTAAATGATGAGTAACTTAAATAATGAGGAGGATTCAAAAGGGAGAAGTCGTTGCAGCATTAAAAAAGATGGGATTGAAGAAAGCTACGGGGCCGGATGGCATACCTATCGAAGTTTGGAGGTGTTTAGGGGGGAGAGGAATCGAATGGTTGACAACATTCTTCCACATGATTTGGAGACACAACAAAATGTCATTAGAGTGGAGGAAGAGTACTTTGATTCCTTTGTATAAGAACAAAGGCGATGTACAAGATTGTACCAACTACCGAGGAATCAAACTAATGAGTCATACGATGAAACTCTGGGAACGAGTGATTGAGCAAAGACTTAAGAAACATGTGAAGATATCAGAGAACCAATTTGGATTTATGCCAGGAAGATCGACTAAAGAGGTCATCCACCTCATGAGACAGACAATGGAACATTACCGTAATAGGAAGAAGGATCTACATATGGTTTTCATTGATTTGGAGAAGGCATATGATAGAGTACCAAGAGAAATACTTTGGTGGGCGTTGGCAAAGAAAGGTGTTTCACAAAAATATATAGATATCATCAAGGATATATATGAGGGGGCAACTTCGAGCGTGAGGACTACGGTGGGGAGGACATAAGAGTTCCCTATTACGATAGGAGTGCATCAAGGTTCTGCACTTAGCCCCTTTCTCTTTGCTCTAGTCATGGACGAACTAATGAGGTCAATTCAAGATGATATACAGTGGTGTATGATGTTTGCGGATGATATTGTGTTGATTGATGAGACAAAGGAAGGTGTTGAGAGTAAGTTGGAATTGTGGAGGCATACATTAGAAGCCCGTGGTTTTAGATTGAGCAGAAGTAAGACGGATTATATGGAGTGCAAGTTTAGTAGGGTTACAAGCAGCGAGGCAGGGGCGGTCACTTTGGATAGCAAAGTTGTTCAAAGATCGAACGTCTTCCGTTACCTTGGATCCATTCTCCAAAAGGATGGAGAATTGGATGGAGACGTGGCTCATAAAATTAACGCGGGTTGGTTAAAGTGGAAAAGCGCCACCGGTTTCCTTTGTGATTCCGGCATTCCCCAAAGATTGAAGGGAAAGTTCTATCGTACGGCAATTAGGCCTACTTTGTTATATGGCACCGAATATTGGGTGGTGAAACAATGCCATGTTCATAATATGAACGTGGCGGAGATGCGTATGTTGCGGTGGATGTGTGGCCACACAAGGAAGGACCGATTAAGAAATGAAGTGATTTGGGAAAAAGTTGGAGTTGCATCCATTGAAGGAAAGATGAGGGAGAATCGGTTAAGATGGTTTGGTCATGTGAAAAGGAGATCAGGTGATGCACTGGTGAGAAGAATTGAAGAGTGGAGGAGTAATCAAATTATAAGGGGTAGGGGAAGATCTAAGATGACTTGGATGAAGGTAATTGAAAGTGATATGAGGCTACTTGGGATTGAGGAGAGCATGGCGTTGGATAGAAGTGGGTGGAGGGGCAGTATCCACATGGAGGAAGGGGGTGTGATTACTGCATTTATTTCGTCTTTCTCAATTGTGTTGGTATTAAAACCTTTTGTTGAAAACCTCTTTTAAAACTTTTTGGTGTAAACCTTGTTTTCAAAAACTTATTTAAAAATTCTTAAAACATAAACCCTTTTAAAAACTTTTTATCACTTTTGTCGATGTCATCTCCTTGGCAACGTTTCAGTTGACGATTCACGTTAGCCGACCCCAAATCACTTTGGGAATAAGGCTTAGTTGTTGTTGTTGTTGTTTGAGTAATTATAATTCTAAAGTAATAATAATTGATAATTATTAATTTAGAATAATAATAAATGAACAATGATAACATTATTTTGATGTTATTAAATGATAGTTATAAATAAATAAACAATACTAATAATGATAAATTAATTTTGAAAATAATAATTACTAATAATAATAATTAATAATGAGTAATTACTATTATTATTAATATATTAATACTTGATGATGATGGTATAATAACAATAATGTCTAAGAAGTAAATTAATATTATCATTATAATAATAATTAGCGATTGTACTAATAATTAGCTTTAGATGTGGGTTGGTTTGTGCTTCCAACCAAATCACGATTTGTGGTGGGTTGGTCTATAATGTATGCCCTTCGTAACAGTTTAATGACAACAATTGTTTTTGCACGTATTTTAAGGAAGCTATTTAAAGGTGTAAACGAACATATTAATCAATAATAATAAGTAAAATAAATTAGACCAACAATAATAATAATATTAAACAAAATGATTAAATAATGAATGGAGCTGAACTAAACTGAACTTATTGGAGCTGAACTGAACTAAACTGAACTTATTAAAGTTGAACTGAACTGGACTTATTAGAGCTAAATAACTGAACTGAAATTATTTGAGCTGAACTGAACTGAACTGAACTTATTATAGCTGAATTGAACTGAACTTATTAGAGCTGAACTGATCTGAAAATAAGGTGAAGAGAACAAGCCCATCGTTTGCAATAAACTAAAATTGACTTAAACTTATATTTTTTAGTTTGATTATTAACTTAACTAAAAAAATGATCCTAGTTGAACCGACCTGACCTAAAACCGAAGAGATTACATACACCTAAAACAACCTAGACTAGAAATACAAAGACCCTAAATGGACTCAACCCGAAGCGACCGCACCCGACCGAAGGATTCAATTACCATCTCTACCAAATACCAATAAGTACAAATTGCTATAAAAGATCTGCATAAAAAGGCTAAATACTACAAGATTTATAAGTGGGAATTGATTTGCCGCATGTAAGAGGATCCAAAAAGTGCATGATCCAAGCCTCAGAAATAAAATCGGATCCTTTAAATCAGTAGCTTTGGGACTTCACTGCAATCTGATTAAGCAAATATATATTGGTTTGCTAAATTTGTGGCTACTAATCAGAGGCTCAGAGCTCCATTAAGCATTTATTATCCATATAATCAACATACAAATCCTATCACGTACTATAAGTTAAAAAGGGAAACTAACATAATCTAAGTACTCTAATTCAAAGTTTTCCAAGATCTTTGCAATCCGATTGATTTGTATTTTATAAGTCCACTTAGAAACAAAACCAAGTCTAATATAGATCGGTCTACACTAAATTTATTGTAGACCAGTACAAAGCCCAAAAGTTAAGATTTTGTAATTAAAATTTAAGGTTTAACAATCAAAAGTTAAGGTTTTGTAATAAAAAATTACGTGTTATAAATGAAAAGTTAAGGTTTGTTTCAAAAGTTAAGATTTTTGTAATTAAAAACTAAGGTTTAACAATAAAAAATTAGGTGGTCTACACTATTTATAGTGTGGACCAGGCCCACCCAAGAGTTTAAATGAAAAATAAAATATATAAATATAAATCGGTTACAACTAAGAAAATATCTATTAGAGGAACATTTGGCAAGTTTGGGTGTACTATATCTATGAGACGTCTAATGCTATTTTTTTCTTTTGAAGCTTTTCCTATAATGCATATCTTCTTTGTTTAGATTCCTCCAAATTATAATGGCCGGGAAAAATAGTTATGGATGCAAGATACAAGAGTGGACATCCCTCTACACCCATACTCATAATGCACACCAATTAGTATTTTGCATAATAATACTACAACAAAGTTGGACTAATTAATATGATCCTAGGATAACACCTAAAATTCTAAATACAATAGGCGTTTTGTCATATATTGAGGAACACTTGTTTAACATCACCAATATCTTATATAAAAAGAATGGTAAAATAGAAACAAATAGGTATTATCTTTACTATACCAAATACAACACAACTCACATGTGTTATCTTTTACCTGATATTATAGTGACTTGGATAAGACCTAAACTCCTAATTAAAATGTGTTATTTAAAGCCATATTTAAGAGTAAGTTTGGGGTGGACTATATATATAGGTTTTAACCTCAAGTATTAACGTGTAAAGTGTTAAAATTTTAAAACCTCAAAACTTTAACTTAAAGCTACGTACATTCGATCCTTATACTTATGGATAGACCGTCTAACACAAATTTATATTCATTTAGTAGTTATATTTGCCCTTGGTAAAAATATGTATCTCTCAATCTTAAGGTTACAGGATCTATACCTCACTAGCTAGTATAATTTTACAGATGGTAATGACCTCATCCTTCTCCCCCCTGATTATTTAGCCTACATATATTGGCTTAAGAAATCATGAGGGTTGAACTCTGATATGGGGACTTTCTTATATATATTCATGACAAGTCTAGTGTATGACTGATAGTTCTATCCATATACTCAAGGATAAACCATCTAACACAAATTTTTGTACTACTCATATAATAGTGACATTGCTCTATCTTGTAGTAGCTACTAGCTTCTGGTAAAACTTGTATTTCACAATCTCAGCATTATGGAATCAAACCGCACTAGCTAGTTCAACTTTAGGGATGATGGGAATTACCTATCATGAGATTTGAGCTTTGATATAGGTCTTTCTTCTTACCATTTAAAAAAATAAGGGTGTTACTAAACATAGCCCGTATTTATCACCTCACAACCCGTATTTTATAGTAAATTGTCCAAAATACCCTTACTAAATATAACTTGTGTCCGGTTTTTATTTTTAAAAAAAATTCAAAAACAAAATTTGTTTTTTAAAATTGAATTTTCACGGAACCGAATGGAGTTTCCGGCGGTTCCGTGAAGGTACCGGAAACTCCATCCGGTTCCGTCAAAATTCAAATAGACTTTTCTACCACAAAGTCATAGGTATACGGGCTGTGTTTAATCGCACAAAAAATAATCATGGCACATCTAGTGGATGACATAAAAAATGTTAGCATTTGGTGTTACGGAGTTGGTCAAATAGTCTTTGTATGAAAAATGGAATTTATAAAAATATAATTATTCTCCTCTAAAGTAGCTTCAACAACCAAGTGGAAGTGGGGATGTATCTTTTATCTGTGGCATCTCTAATTAGCTTGAGCCTTATCATCATATATTCATGTTTACTTAAAAGATAAGAAGCACTAGAAATCCAGCGTCAAAAACAACTAATGAGGAAGAAAGTTAGAGCAAAGCAAATAGAGTAGAGTGCACTTTGTATAGTGCCTTAGTTTTCATTTATGATTTGTAGCCACAATTAGTAGGTCCACATCTCTGTTTCTTATAGTATATTACAATATTATAGGTTGGATATTGGATTAAAATAAAATGAGAAATCCCTCTTTGGTTAAGGGCTTTTCCTTTCATGCAAAGGAAGCTTACCTTCATTTCCTTTCTTTTCATATTTTAAGATGGATTTAGCCACCCACAAAATGCTAACGAATGCCTCATGGAAATGTTTGTAATTGTGTGAATTTAATACAACTTCAGTGATGCAAAAATACAACTAAGTCAATGGCCATCCCTTGATGAGGGGAAAGAAAATACCTGCACTCCTTCAGGATATGCCATTAAGGTATGAGGATTATTACATTTGATGATGAGGGTCTCGCTCTAAACGATAAGTAACGTCAAGTTTTAATGATCACCGAGACACCAACTATTGTTAAACAATGAATTAATGAACAAACAATTAATAAATTAAGATAGCTAAGATAACACTTGATATATCAAACAAAAAGGAGACATGATCACACATTTAAAAGATAATTCTAAAAATTCAGATACAAATATAATTGTATAAACTTGTAAAGAATTGTACCTTCATTACGACCTATTGAGATATCTTGGGTGAATACCACATTAGGCTCCACTAAGTTGGATTAAACTAAGAGGACATGGTTAAATTATCCCAAAAAACATGGAATTAAGAAGCTAATGACTGAAAAGGATAAGAGCAATTGTGTTGTTTATATCATTCTTGATGATAGTAAGACTTTTCTATTTGTAGAGCTCATGGTGGTTACTATTTCACCCATATTTTGTATTTCTGATTTTTTTCGAAGACAAATTAAATAAGATCCAATAAGTATGATTTGAAAGCTCTTAAAGAACACTTTCTTGACTAGCCACTTTGCATTGTGACTAAGTTGATTGCCCTTGGTGTTTTGCATTGGCTTATTGCATTGCGCACAGACTTATGATATATTCTTGATGGTTACATGAGAGTTTGCAGTCTTGAGAGATAACAACATTCCTCTTAGGCCTTTTTTTGAGCTTTCAACATGAGGTCAAATGATCCCTTTTTATTAAAAAATAATTATATTAGATTTTATCCTTGAAACACATGTGAGTCCTCCCTTTTGAAGAATGAAAATGGGTCATGATATTTAGTTTGAATATCATCATAATCCTTCATTGGTCTTGAATACTCATACCCATGGAGAAAAGTCATGTTACTACTATATACTTTTACTAAAGGAGAGTCAAGTCGCAAACAAATTTAGAGGAATTATAACCTAATATTAGTTGCTTATAGTTAGAGTATCACACTGAACTTATACATCAGTCACTCTCATTCTCTATTTGAATGTATAACTTACACATAAATTTTCCTTGTAACATTAGCCCCGAGCTCCTGTTCATAATTGTCTTAGCTTAGAGTTATCTTTTTAATCTAGCATGAGAAGGATTTCTCCCACATTCCTTTTGGATATATCTCCAACACATGGCGGCCCCATAGACCACATAGTCAACCTAATAATGCCTTCTCTAAAATCATGATAGCAAAGTGAAACTAAAGTCAATGCTACTTGCGCATACACTGATAACGAAGGACAGGCACTCAGTGTAGAGTGTCCACATACACTGGATATATGTGTTACTATTAAAATGTATATTGTTACTAAAAAATAAAAAATTTACAATATTTCGACAAATAATTTTATTTTTAATGATTTTTGCTTTATCTTTGTTTAAAAGATCTGTTTTATGAAGATTTCTTTGTTTGGATTTGTATGAATCCTTTGTTTAAAATTTAAAAAAAAGAATTGTAATTTTTTTTTCAGATTTATGTATATATTAGCTTCATATTGTTCATCTTTATCATTTACTACTATTGATTTCTACTAAAATTTCCGGTCATTTTCAATTATTTAATTTGTTTCCGGTCATGTTATAATTTCATCCATACCATGTAATAAAATCCAATCCAAATTATAACATTTTAATCGTCAATGTATTATGTAAATTCAAATATTGATAATTAACAAAATAAGTTCAAACACTTGTAAGTTTGTAATTTTTTAGTAACAATATACATTTTAGTAGTAACACATACACCCAGTGTATGTGTGGCCCACATACACTCAGTGTATGTGTATCATCTCTCATGGTTAATATGTCTTGGATAGAGACGTCAACGGAGCGAATCTGGATCCGATCATATTGGATTCAATTATAGATCCGTTTTTCAGAGATAGATTCACAATCGCCTGAATATGTCATTTCTTTAAAATCAAAACCTATATCCAAATTCAACGGATCCATTGATCCACAACGAATCTTTAAGGGATCCACTTTTTAATATATAATATATATGCTTTTTAAAGTATATTCCGTACTTTTTTAAACAAACAAATGCATATATATAATTTTAACACGAATAAGACAAAAAAATCTTCATATTTTTAATCGCGATATGAAGATTGAGTGTAACGGCTTTATTATAATTATCACTTACTTATTATTTAGTGGTTTTACTTAATATTTAATTATTCTCAAAGTTGTTCATTACACAATAAGATTACTAGGTTATTACCTTAATTATACACTACTTACCATTATACATATTTTTTAATCTAAAAATTGGATCCAAGGGTCAGATCTGGATCTCAAGAGCAAGATCCAGATCCATTTTGCAAAACACAGACCCGAATTCATATCCGACTGATCCAAAATATGAAGATTCACAACTTGGTTCTGGTCGCGTCATGGATCCATTGACATCCCTAGTCTTGGATATCGACCTAATCTTTTTTGTTAAAGGTTATGTTTTTATAACTTATTTCTGGTTATCTTAACTTATTAGACCTTATACAACCTAATTAGACCTTATTAAACTCTATTAGACCTTATTCGACCTTGTTCGGCTTTATTCGACTTTATCTAAACTCACCTGAACTTATAAAAATTGAAAATAAGTTTAAAAGAACGGACCTAATATGTAAACCAAAGGCTAAAATCTTTGGTACATTTATGCTAATAATAATGCTAGGTTCGCTATGATGCATGTAAAGACTCTTTGGCACTATCATATAAAAAATGGATTAATAATTTAATTGCATTGTACTTGTGTAAAATTCCATTTCGTGCTTCCTTTGGCTTTCATGAGATTGATTCACATCTATGAACTTCTCTTTGCTCTCATGGGATTAGTTCACAACCATGCTCAGCATCTGCCCCTTGTTCGAGAAGGTAAAAGGTACACCTTGGTGTACGTACCTCTACATAAACCAAATGAGTATGAGTCAGTCAAAATGAGTACGAAACAAAATGAGTATAGGTTGGTCAAAATGAGTACGAAGCAAAATGAGTATGAGTTGGTCAAAATGAGTACGAAACAAAATGAGTATGAGTTGGTCAAAATGAGTACGAAGCCAAATGAGTATGAATATACCAAATGAGTACGAATTAACCTAAATGAGTATGAGTTTTTCTCTGAGTTTTCCAAATGAGTATGAGTTTTCAAATGAGAATGAGTTTTTCAATGAGTATGAATTTTCAAAATGAGTATAAATTTTCCAAAATGAGTATGAAGCCAAATGAGTATGAGTTTTTCCAAATGAGTATGGGTTCGTCAAAAAAGCATACTCATTTGATCAGTCTATTTTGAGTAATTTATTCAAATGAGTACAAAACGAAATGAGTATTAGTTACTTAAATGAGTTGCCAAATGGGCTTTGTTTTTTTACTCTCTGATATGAGAACTGCAAAAACTTCACTTATTATGCAATTTAACTCCATTGTAAGAGAACTGAAAAGACATAGAATGAAGCAGATTAAATCCAGACCTCCTGAAAATAAATCATAAAAACCCACACAAAAATGGGCCTAAGCCAGGAGAATAAGATTTGCCTCTGAAATTTTGATTCTAACAAAATCAGTAGAATTCTACTGCACAAATATCCTGTGATAAGCTTTTGTGAATTTGAAATTTTGTGATAAGCTTCGTCGCATGAATCCATGGCGAAAACTAAGAAAGAAGGGGCAAATCATGTAGTTGAGGAGAGAGAAATTCACGAAGAAGATAAGGATGATGATGGAGATCATGTGAATACCTAGCAGTGAGAAAGAAGAGGGGGATGAGGGAGTATCGACCAAAAACTCAGCAGGTATGGAAAGCCAGGAAAAAGACAAAATAGAATTTAGTGTGAATTACCAGCAATACCCCCGCTTATTGCTAGCAAAAACCCATTACTACCCCCGTAACTTAATTTATTTACTATTATACCACCGGGAGTACACGAAGCTGTGTACTCCATGGTGTACGCAATAACTTGCGCCCTTGTTCTAACTCATTGGTGTATCATCTCAACAGCTCTCGGTAGAAATATCGTGCAAACCATGGTATATACTTCATTAAACAAGAAATGGACATTACAAAGCAGTTATTTGGAAATGTAAGCGAACCTATGACTTGTCAACAGGACCAGAAGACCCATAACGGCAGACTTAATTACAGGTCTTGCCCACAACCGTTGACCAAGAGGCCCATAATATAAGGCAAGCAAGCCTGCATACGTCTATGACAAGTAGGGGTGTGCAAAAAAATCTGATCCTAAATCGAACAAGAAATCCAGATCTCCTATCCGATTTTTAAATTCGGATAATTCGGATTGGATATCCAATTTTAAAACTGGATTATTAGATCCGGATAGGTCTTTTGAAAATTCGGATAATCCGAAAAATCGAAATTTAAAAAAAAAACTCTTTTGTTTTAGCCCATTCATTGTTCACATTAGACTCCAAGTCCAACATTTAACATAACCAAATTTACGTTCACCGTTGCTAGTCCTCAGTCAATGCTCACCTTCGTTCACCGCTGATCGCGCCTCACAGTCACAACCTCACCTTCGCTCACTGGCGTTGGTGCGTTGCTGCTCTCGCCTCACCTTCATCAGTCGCCGATCTTCATACTCATTACTCGCCAACATTCCTACTCGCAAGCCTCGCCTTCGTCAACAACGCTGCTCACCGTCAGCCGGCCATTGATATTCTCCTGGTCAGTTCTCCCTCTCATCCATTCTTTTGTCGAGGTTTTGTCTTCGTTCAACACCGTTGCTCATTTTCTGAACTTAGTTTGTGGTTTAGGACTTGTTAGTTTAGAATATTTTTCAAAATTGTGATGCTGGACTTGTTAGTTTGTAGTGTAGGACTTACTGGACCAGTTTCGATGCTATTGTAAAGACAATTAGCAAGAATTTCGTAAAAAAAAATGAGCAACTTCATAAATCCCGATTATCCAGTTATTCGATCTGATAATCTGAATATTCGGAAATTCGAATGACCGGATCCGAATTTAATTTTTTGTTATCCGGAAATTCGGATATCCAAATTTCCGGATCGGATCCGGTATTCGGTTTTCAACACCCCTAATGACAAGGATAATCATAATCGTCAGCATTTGATGACGAAGTCAAGTTAGGGTCCTGACCCTATAAAACCTTAATCAACATTAAGAGGTAGGTAGTCAAAATACACGAAGGGTCTGTTCTGTTCAGCTTATTTTCAATTGTTTAGGTCAGTTCAGTGCAGTTGATTTCAGTTCAGCTTTAACAAGTTCAGTTCAGTTCAGCTCCATTAAATTCAATTAAGCTCCAATAAGTTCAGTTTAGCTCCAATAAGTTCAGTTCAGTTCAGCTCCAATCATTATGTAACCATTTTGTTTAATATTAATATTATTATTATTATTGGTCTTATTTATTTTACTTATTATTATCGTTATTATTATTAGGAAAAATTGCCTAGAATAATGCAACATTTTGGCGATTCGCAAATAATAATGCAACCTAAAGATTATTCTGGAATAATGCAACTTTTATACCCCATTTATTTTAAACAGGACAAAACCGATTATAACTTGAAAAATAGGTAAAAAACGGACACTTGTCGCATGATAACTGGCTATCATAAACAATTTTAAAAAGTAAAATAAAAACAAAATAACAAAAGAAAAAAAGAAAATCAAACCCACCCCTTCCCCTCACCGTCAGCCCTCTCTCACCTCCCACCCACAACCCACCACTTCATTTTACTCAGCCACAAACCACCAGAGCCACCAGTGATAAGGACGTGAGAACTGCAATGCTTGCAGTAATAGACGAAGACTTCAGAGTCAGGACCGTCGGGAACAGCATCTTCACTGGAGTAAGTGTGCGTCGTCCTCTTCGGCATCTCCTTCGAATTCCTCCTCACTCCAATTGATATGTCGCTCCGGCCACTATTTTACTGAAACCCACCACTTCATTTTCGCCGGCGAGGCTGGTCTGAGCACTGAGGAGGAGAGAAGACAGTGTTCGTGGTGGCGCAACGAAGGCGGGGGAGGGGGTTTCGTGGTGGCGCAGCGAAGGCGGGGGAAGCGAAGGCGGGGGAGGGGGTTTCGTGGTGGGAGATGAGTGTGGCGTTTCAGAGAAGGGGGGGAGGTCGTCCGGTGGTGGGGAGGTGAGTGTTGCGTTTTAGGCGACGAGGAGGATTGAAAGAAAGAGAAGGCAGGGGGGGTCGTCCGGTGTGGGGAAGTGGGGGAGGGTGAGGCTGGGCTGGGGGTGGGGGTGGGGAGGTTGGGGCTGGGATGGGGGGTGGGGAGGGTGGGCTGGGGTTGGGGGGTTTATTTTTTATTTTTTATTTTTTTATTATATTAATATATTAATTAAAATTTAAAGTTTTAAATAAAAAATTACCTAGGATTCAGGTTACCGGTTATTTGTCCTGTTTAAAATAAATGGGGTATTAAAGTTGCATTATTCCACATAATCTTTAGGTTGCATTATTATTTGCGAATCGCCAAAAGGTTGCATTATTCTAGGCAATTTTTCCTTATTATTATTATTAATAATAATTATTATTAATTTTATTTTTATTTTTATATATTTTTTGTTATCATATTTTTACTCATTATTATTACTGTTATTATTATGGCTGAGCATGATTTGGATTGGTGCGCGGTTTAACCAATTTTTATGTTAATACGAGTATTCTAATTTGCAATTGTCGTTTTATTTTACCGACTAGATATTCATTATTAAATCATACAAATAAGCTACAAAAACAACAAGATATTAAAAATTACAAAGTTGCTTTATAATATTGGCATACTATTTAAGGTACAACATCGTCATTACGTTGAATATTAAAGATACTTTGGTGGTTTGTGGTGGAGTTTGGTTTATAAATATTATAAACCAACCCACCACAAATCTTAGTTTGGTTAGAAGCACATATCAATCCATGTTTTAAGCTAATTATCATTATATATAATTTTCTAATTATTATTATAATCGTAATATTAATTTACTTCTTAGACATTATTGTAATTACATCATCATCAAGTATTAATATACTAATACTAATAATAGTAATTACTCATTATTAATTATTTCAGTAATTATTATTTTTAAAATTAAATTATTATTATTACTATTATTTATAACTATCATTTAATAATATTAAAAACAATATTATCATTATTCATTTAATATTATTCTAAATTGTAATTTTTTATTATTATTACTTAGAATTATAATTACTTATTATTTAATATTCATAATAATTATATTACTTATTATTTATATATTTATTTCAATTAAGTTCGATTCAGTTCAGTTCAGCTCAGCACCAATAAGTTCAGTTCAGTTCAGCTCCAATAAGTTCAGTTCAGTTCAGTTAGTTCAGATCCAATAAATTCAGTTCAGTTCAGTTAGAATTAGACGAATACTCGACTAAACATCTTTGCTTTCATAGGCATCGGAGAGGCGTTCCACGAGAATACCCCTGAAACAAGGTTTGTGTATCTTAGAGGTTCACAATGTTCGTAGCTCGAGTTTGTAAATCAAGGTCAACTCCACCATATTTTGTATGTAATACGTACAACATTAATTATATATTTTATCTTTGATAAGAAGAGAAAAGTAGGTATGAACTTTAGTATGGACATCGGCCTAAAAGATCATTACGCATGTGTAAGGAAACTTTAATATCATAAAGGGGAAGCATAAAACACTGGAAAAACAAACTTGAAATAATTTACGGCGTGATCTTGAAAATTCAGAACATACTTGAAATATAAGACATGATCTTGAAAATTCGGAACATTCTTGAAATAATTTAGGACATAAGTATGACAATTTAGAACATTTATGTATGTAAATATATTGATGAGGTTGTCATATTCTAAAAAAATGTGTTTAGGTTCTAAATTTTGAATTATTCTCATATAAGTAGGTGTTCTCATAATAAGGGGGCATTCTCACAGGATCGCATCCTTATATATTAATATATATATATACGGGGGTCCGCTGAAATATAAGCTAAAAACTGTGAAAACCATTTCATGGGGGTATATATAATTATTAAAGGGGATACATATAAGTATTAAAGAGGTATTTTCATATGCAATAAGTCTGGTCTGATAGTTGAAGTTCTTGTTAACCCATTCTGTAAATGTTCCTATTGTTAGGATTGACATTAAGTTATCTAACCTTTTGTATGCATCGCAACTTTCGAAGGAATTGGATTCGAAATTACAAAAAAATGTTACTCCATCCATCCCATATTACTTGATAAAAATATATATTTTTATTATGAGATGGGTCCACATTTCACCTATTGAATTCCGCGAAAGTAGCAAACTAGCCTCTTAAGTTTGCTCCAACGTGAGATTAAGCCCCCTAACTTTATTGTAGCATTTCACCCCCACAAGTTCACTTAAACGTGAAATAAAGCCCCAATATAAAAAAAAATTACCCTAACATAAGTAAAAAAAATATACGGCCAAAATACTATACCATATACATTTTTTTTTTACTTATGTTAGGGTATTTTTTTTTATATTGGGGCTTTATTTCACGTTTAAGTGAACTTATGGAGGTGAAATGCTACAATGGAAAGTTAGGGGGCTTAATCTCACGTTGGAGCAAACTTAAGGGGCTAGTTTGCTACTTTCGCGAATTCCACGAACTAACTACTATTAAACTGGATCAAGTAATATGGGATGAATGAAGTAATATTTATAGAAATGTCATTTATAAAGACGCGTGTATATGTCTCGTAAAATTCTTGAATTTACAAAGAATGCGGTGGGATCATTGCAACATTTTGTTTTAATATGATTTTATTTTAGGCTTATTGCAATATTTTGTTTTAATATGATTTTTTATTTTGAGCTATTTGCAACCACACTTAGGAGTAGCTGGCCCCACCTGAACATTTTTCTGTACTCTCCGGAGCACGGTGCTCCGTGCACCGGGGGTGACGTGGCTAGGGCAAATCGACGGTTGCCGGCCACACCAAGCCTCCTTCCAGGCGTCAACCCCTCTCTCTCTCTCCTTTCCGCCTTCAACAAAACTTCCGGCAACAACACCCAATCGACGAAAGCTCCGGCTCTCCACCACGCTCTCTCCACCTTCTCCTCCTTCCCTTAAACTTCAGGCGACCTCCATTAACGCCGGCAACGTCGATGAGCAACTTGAACCAGCTGTTCTTCGAATTTTTGAATGATGTTCTGTCAGATCTGGTTTTAATGCTCTTCCAGGTCATTCGTTTTGTTCTTTTAAAATACTTGATATGTTCTTTTGGTTATTCTTCTATGTTCCTTTGGTTATTTTCTATGTAAAAAAATCATTTTGTTCTTTGAATTTTGGTATTTTATTCTTTATATTTCAAGGAAATGTTCTTTTAAAATTAATAGTTTTAAACTTATTTTAGTAAATATATGTTTTTTGAAATTTTGTATTTTGTTCTTTGTAAAAAAAGTAATTTTGTTTTTTGAAATTTCTGTAGTTTGTTCTTTTGTTTTAAGTAAATGTTCTTTTAAAATTGTATAACGTATTTTTTTGTATGTTATTTGAAATTTCCTATTTTTTTTTCACACAAAAGTATATTGTTCTTTTGAAGTTTTGTACTTATTTTGTTCTTTTAAAAAAGTATGTTGTTCTTTTGATTTATGTTCTTTTCGTTTTAAGTAAATGTTCTTTCATTTTTTGTTCCTTCAAGGTTTGAAGTTTTGCATCTTCGTGGCTGCTGTACTGGGGATAACGTCAGCACCGAAGATGATGACGTCATCCCGAAGCACAGTGCTCTGTGCTCTTGGGAGCACCAAAAATGCACTAGGCCCCGCGCTGGGTAGACTCTTTTCAGTTCTCCCTAAGTCTCGGATATTAAAATGCGTCACAATTGGGCTTTTTAGCCCATTTATTCCTAGGTGTAATAGTTCTGGCATTTGAACAGTTTTATAATACTTCTCATCCAACGACTTTCATGATCATTCCAAATTATGTCATTTGACCCAAATCATAGAGTTCATACTAAATCGTCCATAACATTTTATTTAACTAGTTTTCTGGCATGTGCGGAGAGCATTTCATATAGAGTCGTATTAAACTATTTATATAATTTTTTTATATATTTGGGTGTACATTGTACATCCAAATCTATTTTTTGTTTAAATAGTCTTGGATGTACCATGAGTATGATAAACTCACTGACTCACGACTATTTTCTTTGCTTAAATGACCGTGGGTGTAACATTCTCATGGTACAGCAGTGTGTATGATGCATAATCTCAACTATCTATTATATTAAAACGCTTAAGCAAGCATTGTAGTCTGACACGTGACGCTCCATGTCACACGCTGACATAGCGCCACTGTACATCTCACATGACAATTCATTCTCTTTTTAACTTTCAAAAATGTATGTAAGAGAATTTGAACCCGTGACCTATGATTTAGAATGTAGAAATTCTACCGCCAAGCTACATCATATTTTGTCATACACTAATCAGCAACCATTTTATCTTAATATAATTTAGGAAATAATGAATAATTTTTTTTTATATCAATTCTCTTTGTTTTTACAAAAACCCATAATTTTGAGTAAGCACGAATCGTAGTATGGCACGTGTTGTACCATGTCACGCGCTTACATAGCGCCATTATACATCTCTCATGGCAATTACGTCATTTTTTATTGTCATACTCCATTTAGCAATCCTTTTATATTAATATAATTTTGGAAAAAAAAAGGAATAATTCTTTTGATGAATCTCTTTGTTTTTACTAAAACCCACAATTTTAAGCATTCTCCAACCTTTACCCCTGATCTTCTCCCCAGTCTTTTTCTCCTCCTCTAAAATTCCCTCCATATCTTTGGATACTCCGAAACTTAAGTCCTGACGCAAACAATCTTCTATAGCTTGATAAATACTACAAATGAAATACATAACAATTCTCCCCTATATTGCATCCTTTCATTTCTTTTTAAAATAGTTCAATTTTTTGTCCTAATAGAATCTTTTCATTGATTGATGATGTAGAAGACAAGAATCAGAGTATAATAGAATTTGGATCGGATATAACCTACGATCTAGCTTCTATAAGATTTCATTCGAATTTTTGTGTTTTCGGATTTAGAACAGACTTTTTTATTCATATCAAGTCAGACTCGAGTTGGAGCTGAAATGACTTGTCATCCCTAAATACAAAGGTAAATAAATGGATTAAGATAGGGTATTTCCTAATACAACATTACATAAGAAGGCTAAGGCTCGCTCCATCAGGACCTTATTAGTAGAACTTATTAGACCTTAAACAACGTAAGTAGCCTATACTTGAGAATTGAGATTTTAGTTATAGGCAAAATGGAAATAATGTAAGTTACTACAAATTCTTGACTACTATTAACCTCTTTCTCATTTTTTTATATAGTTAATAATAGATAATAGATACAAGGATATACATATGGTCTCGCTATCTCACGGATGGACCAAAAATGAGAACTAAAGTAAAATAAATTAAAAATAACATCGTTCTTAATATACTCGTTATTCACTGTAGCAGCTTCACGCTAAAGCATGTAAAAATATATAACGCGAAACTGAACCTACGTGCATGACATTGTTGTGCTATTACGAATATACTCGTTATTCACAGTAGCGCTTCACGCCGAAGCACATAAAAAGATACAATACAAAACGTGAACCCGAGCCTATTTGGACGACATTGATGTAATCATGTTAATATGTTTAATTCCACGCGAAAAGGAATATATTTGGTAGGGTGCGTTCTTCTCAACTTATTTTCAGTTAAGATTAGTTTAGATAAGTTTAGATAAGTTTTGATAAGGTCTACTAATAAAGTCTAATAAGATCTACTAATAAGGTCGAATAAGGTTTAACAAGGTTTCATTTGATAAGGCCGAATAAATAACAAGTTCAGATAAGTCCAGATAAGTAAAAATAAGTTGAAAAAACAGTGCCTTAATTATGGTATTATAGTTTATAAAAGTATTATGATTTTGTGGTAATAGTTATAGTTTTCAAGTAATGTACTACTTAAAAGTTAAAAGTGTTGTAGTTGATAAAAGTATTATGATTTTGTGGTACTCCCTACGTCCCACGGTAGATGATATAGTTGACTGACACAAAGTTTTAGGAGTATTATTTGACTAACTTATTTTTATAGAAGTAATTTATTATTGGTATTTGTTTTAGTACATAGAGTATATGTTGTTTGGGCATATTACAGGGCTTTGGGGTGGATAGGGTTATTAACTTAATCATATGTGGGAGTGGAACCCATTAATATTAAAAAATAATATTTCTATTACGTTTTAATGCCATTTATAGAATTATATCAACACTAATGTGAGACGGATGAATAAAAGAAGTGTATCATATAAAATGCAACACAAAGTAGTTTTTAACTAATCAGAAATTCAAGTACATATAACCATGTATGATCTTGTTATTTATCTATCCCACCTTTGTAAAACTAATTTTCCCAAAATTTGCATTAATAATGACGTGTCATGATGTAAATGGGCGAAAATTATGGTCCCACACATATGCTCTATAGATATTTAAATTAAAAAATTGTTATACGATGAGATAAGACCCTGTTTGGGGGAAGAAGAAGGCTTTGTCTGGTGTTATATGCTGCAGTCAATTAAATTCAATTTTAGTATCTCGCCTTCCAACTCTTGTTTGAAAATTTGAGCTAAATTCTATCACTTTTCAATCTATCCCGTTGTTTTTGGGCCCTTGAAGAAACTGATAATCTTAGTTTCAAATCTGGTTTATGTTTTGTAATTCCCCTCCTTTATATTTTCCATATTTTTTCATTATTTTAGGGTTCTTCATTATTTCATATAAGATAACCAAATTCATCACTGAATTGTCAGACCTCAACTGGGTTTCTCGCCTTTTGTGTGGTAAGTCCATCTTTTCTCTCCTTTATTTGAAAATTTGGAAATTATGAATTGGGTTTTCATTATATTCATTATTTGGTTACTGAATGATCATTTTTTTAGTTCAAAATTTAATCTTTTTATGTTTTGTCATGTTCAAATATGCTTTACTTTGTAGTGCACTAGTTCTTTTGATTGTAGTTTGTGTTTTTGATGAATTTTATGGTAAGTGATCATTGAAGTTTCTATTTCTGTACTGCCCATGTAACAGAATGCTAATCAAGTGGATAATTTGGCATCGATAAATTCTTCCCTTTTTTGGATTTTGGGTTGAATTGTATTGCTTTTCAATTTTCCGGGGTTGTTTGATAATTCGGTAGTTTCGAGTATGGCTTCATCTCGTGGTAATGTGCACTCTGATACTGCAAAAAAAGAGCAAATTATAACTGAGTTTTTCACCAAGACCCTTCAGATAATACTAGAATCCAGGTCGCCTTACATGTCGTCCCGGAATTACAGTGGAGAACAGGCTTTGTCATCCCCGTCATCTTCATCTTCGTCTTCTTCAAGTTTTAGGACTAGGGACAAATGGTTCAATTTAGGCCTGAGGGAATGCTCTGCATCCTTAGAAAATATCGATTTTTGGCGTCAGAGTAATCTCGAACCAATGGTAGTTGATGTGATACTGGTTCAGCGGTCCACTGGCTGGGATCCTGTTAATTTTTCTCCCCAAAGGGATCCTGTAAAGAACCCGACATTGAACGACCACATTTCAAATTTTATGAACTTGGAAGGTGAAGAATTTGGTGTTGAACCGAGGAATGAAAAGGTTATCGAAAGATGGGTGGTACACTATGAGAGCCGAAAGAGTAGGGATAGTGGTTCAGGGAGCAAAAAATCTAGTGGTAATTTGCACTCATTATATAAGAAGTCAATAGTGCTTTTGAGATCTTTATATGTAACTATAAGACTTTTGCCAGCATACAAACTCTTCAGGGACCTTGTTTCATCTGGACAAATTCGTACATACACGCTTACGCATCGTGTTACTACCTTTGTTGAACCCTTCACGAGGAGAGAAGAGGCTGATATGCAACGATTTACTTTTGCCCCTGTTGATACTTCATGTGGTAGACTTTGTCTTTCTGTATCATATAGATCAATACTTTCTGATGTAAGCTCAGAGTCATCGACTCCTATGTCTCCTCAGTTTATATCAGATTATGTTGGAAGCCCATTAGCGGATCCCCTTAAACGGTTCCCTTCACTCCCCAGGTCTCATGGATCTCCATCTTGTTCCCCATTTTCAAGGCGCCATAGCTGGAGCTATGAAAATTATCGAGCCTCATCACCATCGACTTTACCATCTCCGTCTCCTACATACTCAGACTCACATGCTTCAGTTTCTAAGTGTAGGTACCGACTTCCCCCACCTATGAGCTTGCCTCAACATTTACCCGAAACATTTCAAGCTACTAGCAAAAATGCTGGTTATTATGAGTATTCGCCTTCCCCTATCTTTTCACCCTCTTCTTCCCCGTCCACACCAGCGGACATTGCCAGGACTGGTGCATCGAAGGCATTGTTGCGATGTGAAAGTGCTCCTGTAAGCATTCCTGCTAGTAATGGTTTCAATAAGCAAGCATTGCGACCTTCTCCTCCCCCGAAGCTTACGAGAGCTGTCACTTTGAAGTCAGATAGGTCGACAGGTCCAAGTGGTTCGTCTCTTGAGAAGGTACTATTACTTTCTGGAGTCATTAGTTGTAAAATGTGCCTTTTGCTTTACAGATCTCAATTTGACTATCTTCGTCCAATGGTGTTTCAATCTTTCTGTGATGCAGTTTTCTCTGAGGAGAGATGAAAGTGGAAGATTTTCTGGGGTCAGGATATCAACCAACAGCTCACCAGGCATCTCTTTTTCTAGGAGTTCTAGCAGGCCATCAATTCCGGATGATTTTGATGATGCTGAGTTCGCTTGCCCATTTGTTGTGGACGATGATGATATGATAGGCAGCAGGTAAATACTCAGTCTGTTACATTCATATGTTCATAATGGATGTGCTTTATTGGAACTTAAGCGCGAACGCGTCCATCCCCAGGTTGCTTGCAAAAGATTTGTGTGCTAATGTGATAAATATGTGCCATGACCTCTATGTGAATTCTATTTGTTGAAATATCTACCTTCAAGGTCAGAACTGCTTAGAGAGAGCTCTAAGCAATTTAGTCGAACACTAGAAGGGCTTGCAAGTTTACATGTCAAAGGCTTCAAGCCTCGTAGAAGATATTATAGTAGCGAATCATTTCTGCCAACATCTGTTTTTTTAGCACAATTTTGTTTATATTTTCTTACTTGGGCTAGAATCTCTTTGGATTGGTATGTTGTGCACACTGGATATTCTGCTTTGCCTCTTGTTGGCAATCCTGATACGGTCACCTTATTTATCTGTTTGAGCTTATTCAACTCCATAGATGTTATTGAGGAAGAAGAAACTTGGCACAAATGCATGTGCCTGAAAATCTAAAAGTGATTTAAAAGTTGGCAATATTCTGTGGCAGCCCTAGAAATTTAATGGATAATTTGGTGGAAAGCAAATTACTTGGTTAGCTGTGAGCTTATTTAGCTTTTTTTTCTTTGTGGGGGAGGGGGATAGAACTTCATTAACCACCTGTTCTTACAAGGAAATAGCAAACAGATTGGCAAACCTGTCCTTCATTAAAGCACTAAAAGAACATGAAGAAACACTATTGCACTAAAACCAAATTAAGTGACGGTGAAAGGAAAATGGATAGAAAATCATTCTAATGTTTAGCAGTTGTTGGTCTGAATGTTGAACTTCAGAAACCAACTATGTGAATTATCAGCCAATGCACCAGACGCTCGCGAGTCGCGGCTGAGCTTGGGTCAGATATCTGCAGATTATGTTTGTGCCTTTGTGGCAAGGCTTCTTTCTTTCTGTCCAACTCTAGGATGTAAATATGTAATCATGTGGAATAGTGTAATAAACATCTCCATCCAGCAATAACTAGAGAATAGGCTAATGAACCAGTTTATTTAGTCTGCTATTTTCCAAAGCTAAAAATACTAGTGGAGTCATATTCTTTGGAGATCAAACCCAGCTCGGGCTTTGGTAAACATCAGTTGTAACGGCAGCATGTTGGAATTCCTTGTGACAGAAGCTTGTTTGTGTCGTCCATAGTCTCCATGTTTACCGATGGAGTAAAGGATTAGATCTTCCTTAATCCTTTGCTTACTTCAGCTACTTCCTCTGTTCTTTTTGGATGTTACACTTTCTATTTTAGGAAGTTTTACATTAGATGTTACAATTTCCTTTTTGGTCAATAATTTCTCTCTATCTCTCTTCAATCACATGGACCTCATTTTATTTATCTCTCTACCTCTCTCTTAACCCAAAATTGCATAGGTGTCCGTGAAAAAAAAAGTGTAACATCTAAAAAAACCCAGGAAATATTTTTTTTTTGGAAACTAGAAAATAGTAGCATTCATAAGGATTTGACTTTTTTTTTATAAATGTTTTATTTGTATAAATATTGCGCGTATTAGCCTAGCTTCAAATGTCTTTTATCTAATTTTATGCTTTGGCAATGCATAATCCTATTGTGACTCTCAATTTAGAAACCTTTGGAGTCACTGCTTGACATAGCAAGTAAGGACATGCTGTGCTTGCTTCTCTGTTAGGTGTGGATAGTTGAAGTCTTTTTATGCCAGTGTTAAGAATATGGGCCAATGTATATTTTAAGCAACAGGACCACTATTTTTCATATATGAGTCAACATCAGAAATAAATCTGTAGCATGAATAGTCTAAAACCACCAAAGGATACACTTCCCGTTTATATAAACTTGTTAATCTATCACTGTTGCCACTACCTTTTGTCGTAAATATACCACTGATAGCTCATGGTTGCGAATTTAGTCAGTTAAGTATACTTTAAATGTGATGGTTGGGAATTTAGTTAGTCAAGTATACTTTAAATGTGAATTTGAATTGTGTATTTACAACTTAGACTTTCATATTTATGTATGTCGGATAGATGAACTGATTTAGGCTTCATCTGGTCAAAAAGAGTCTTTTATACTTCTCTACAGTCTATTATTGATCAAGGACATTTGTGAAGTGTGTAATTTGGTGCCTTCAAGTCAAATCTTTAGAGACACTTCTTCTTGAATTCAAGCCCTGTGTCCCAATCCAAATATACAAAGACAATTCTACTTGAATTTACGCCTTGTATCTCAAAGAAACAACATGTACCTTTTATCACACCCTGTATGAATTTGCAGTAGAATTGCTAGCTTCCCCTTTCCCCCTGGTCTTTTTCCTTTTTTTATGTAAGACTTTTTTTCGAACTTCGTTTGCCTCATGCTCACTAAACCTACCCACATTCCCTAGGCCTGAGTCCTTTGATCAGAAAGGGCAACCAAATGACGGACTGGTACATGGAGCATCAGCCCCTGTCAGAAAATCCCAAGATGCTGCAGTTGGTGCCCTGGTATTGATGCTCAAGAAAGCTCCACCTCTTCGGCTGGATTCACTGGCTGCGTCCAAGGCTGTGAGCTGCCATGACAATTACGAACCAGCTCTGAAACCAGACGACCAAGGGTCTCAGAAGGGGCCTTCCAGAAGCATATTGTCATCAAGCCTTGCCTCATCGAGGACAACAGCTGATGCTCTAGAAGAGCTCCGGAGTTACAAAGAACTGAAGGAGTTGTTGCTTACTCAAGGAAAGAGGTCCCGCGATTTTCATGATAGTACTACTGAAGAAAATTCAAGGGGAAAAACCTAGTACATATTTGCATTTCCTTTGGCAGACTTCTGCTCTTGTAAATAGTCTCGCTTAGAGGTTCGGCCTTGTGATTTTCATTTATGTTTTGCATCGAGCACCCTCTATTGGAATGGGGTGGTGAAAATGGAGAGAAGCAGAGGGGGGGAATAGAAGAATTATGAAGAAAGCGAGAGCCAGGCTTTGTGTTTTTTAGTTATGCCTGGTTTCTGCAGAGGTTCTATTTCTGATTGATGACTTATATTACCATGTATAAAATCTTTGATCTATGTCATTTTTCAAGGTGTATAAAATTGTGTTACATAGAGGTCTTAAGAAAGGTAAACTTCTTGCTATGTAAGTAACGGAAATTACAGTTTGACATTGAGATGCCCAAACAAGCCTTTTTATTGTGAGAATTTGCTTGCACATAGGCTCCGTTTGTTTTGATGGAAATCAATTTTCATGGAAAAATCACTTCTCAAAGAAAATAATTGTCAATGGAAACATTAGTTTAGAAAAAGTTTTTCTTTGTTTGTTTGATTGGAGGAAAATCTAGGGAGAAAAGGAGTAAAAGAGAGGAAAAGATGGGAGGAGAGAATGAAGAGAAGGAAGGATTGAAGAGGAAAATGTAGCATACCTTCCTTACACAATGAAATTGGTTTTCTTCTTCTAACAACATTTTCTACCTTTAAGAAAATTGTTTTCCACCCCTTATCAAAACAAACAAAGGAAAATGGAAAGATGAGGAAAACCTTTTTTTTTCCAATAAAATGGTTTTCCCACGGAGCCATAATCTTCATAAGATGTACAAAAGCTAGCGATGCCAATAAAAACGCATGTGCTCATGTTTTTCTTTGGTGTGTAAGTGAATGAATGAGTTCAAGTACCACCAATTGTGAGGATCATTGATTGGCCTAATGGTTTGAGGTCATCCTTCTTTTCGCTGAGATGGGGATTGATTCTCACGCTCTTTCAAAGTGGGATCCCCATTTTCTCCCCCCACTTATGCAATGGTTTCTTCTTATATTAATGAGATTATATTTTTTTTTAAAAAGTACCACCTATTGTGATTTAGTTGTAGTTAACATAAAATTAACTTTGTTTCTTGAGAAGTATTTATTAGGAGTAAGGGTAGGATGCATGGCAAACTCTTGCAAGTGTTCACTCCTAGTTGCTTCGTGTACTTGCCCTGCTTCTCAAATTCTAAAATGGATTTCATTTCCATTTACTCCCACGTTAGCATTTATTCTCATGTTGGGGTTTGAAAACGATTTCATTAGTCATAATTTCTTGTTAAATTTGCAAAATATGTGTTCAAAATATAATCAAGGAATTGGCCCTGCTCCTCAAATAGAATTCCTTGTTCAAAATTTATGACATAATCGAAATTCTCATGCCAAAATTTGGATGAACCCTAATGCTTTTCGTTGTTTTGAAATGAAAATTCGAAAGTACATCTATAATACAAGAAGCCACAAGTGATTAGAAATGTTCAAAACATTTCAGATAATGTGTGTTGTATATTGGACAGTGACGGATCCAGAAATCACAAGTAGTGGGTCACTAATAAAATGACGCATCATTTACGTAAAGTTTATAAAATATTTTAAATCAAATACGACCATAATTGCATCATCTTAACAAGCCAAATAAAGTTTCACTCATACAAAAGAAGTCTAAGGTAAATCTCCTCAACGAGGTTTCATGCTTTGAAAATGGGACATAATAGTATCATGGTGATGGTCGAACATACATCCCCTTCTATATATGCCACCAGACAGTCATTCAAAAATTCATCACTGATCTTATTATGCAATTCGAACTTCACATACTTCATGGCGGAGAAGGCCCTTTCCACGCTTACGGTTAGGGCTGTTCAAAATTCGGTCCTGACCGGTAAAGTGGACCGGACCGGACCGGACTTATCCTGGACCGGACCGGACCGGTCACAACCGGTCCGGTCTTCGGGTCAAAGATTTTAATTTTTCGGTCTTCAGTCCGGTCCGGTCCAAAACCCTGTAAAAATCGGTCTTGGACCGGACCGGTTTTTCATTCAAAAATATGAATATCGAAGATCAAAAAATATAATTTTCTCCTTTTGTATGATTTATATTATATTTTATTAGTAACTAATTTAGATTAAAGTCTCAAAAAAGACCTTGAAAAATTCATTTTGAAGATTTACTTTTATAATATTTCCTTATAATGATAAAAGTATTAAAAAGAGTGTGGAAAAGTGAAAAACGGTCTAATTCGGTCCGGTCCAGGGTTTGGACCAGTTTTTCCGGTCCGGTCCGGTCCCGGTCCACTAAAAATCGGTCCGGTCTTCGGGTCTTAAATTTAAGAATTCCGGTCTTCGGTCCGGTCCGGTTTTTTCCGGTCCGGTCCGGGTTTGGACCTGTGAACAGCCCTACTTACGGTTGCTACGGGCAAAATCAATGCTAACTTTATGAGTAAGTACACAGATGAATATATAATGTGTTTCCTTGTTTCAACCATCACTCTACAAAGATCAGCAATTCCAACAAGACCTTGAAACTCTTTATGATGTTGCACAACAGTGATGTAGTTTCTCAACTCAGAAAAAAGTCACCTTATATCATTTGAATCAGAATCATATGGATATAGTTCAGCCATTCTTACCAATTGTGTCACATCAAAATCATAAAACGAGTCCTTAGGACTCAAACAAGCCACATAAAGTAGCAATTCCGTATTGATTTCATTGCAATGATTATTAAGCTCTTGAAGTTGAAAATCTATAACATCATAGAATACCTCTACACGATAGTGATGTTCATAAGTGATTTTGGAGCATTTCTCTTTGGTGTTCCTGGAGCCATATAAAACTCATCCATGTTAGGAACTTCAATATCATGACCATAACAAAACTGATTAACCTTCTATAAAAGATCCCCAAACTCTTCATCTCTCATCAATTGGAGACGCTGCTTGGATGCTCCCACCAAGTCCATTGCATTTCCTCCCTTTGTAAAGCTAATGACAACTCATTTGTGATTCTTAAAACATCTAGCATTAGGTGTAGGATAAAAGCAAAATCAAATGAGCACAATGAGTTCATGAGACCACGTGCATTATTTCTATGTCTAGAAAATGAAGCGACAGTATATATGAAATCAAGCACATCAATCACATCAGGGTACAACTCAATCAAATTTATTAGTGACTTAACCCCCCACCTAGTATCACCTGGTCTTTTTAGACCAAGTTCTTGATTCAGCCCTTATCCAGTTTCAATCTCACCATTGTTTATTGCTTCTGCAACTCTTAAGGCACGCTTTTCTCGAAGAATATCTTGTCTCTTACAAGAATATCCAACCACATTAAGTATGTCAGAAACAACATCAAAAAACCAAATAACATCCACATGATTCTTAGCAGTTCCTACAAGTGTTAGTTGTAGTTGGTGTGCAAAACAGTGGACATAATAGGCTGATTTATTTTCATTTAAAACCAATGTTTTAAGGCCACCAAATTCACCACGCATGTTACTTGTTCCATCATAACCTTGTCCTCATATGCTTGACATACTTAATCCATGTTCCAACAACAAATATTCAACAACATTCCTAAGAGAAATGACACAAGTAGGAGGAACATGTACAAGTCCAAGAAAGCACTCCTTAACAAAACCCGTTTTTATCAACAAAACGTAAAACAACAGCTAAATGTTCTTTTATCGAAACATCACTAGATTCATCAACAAATATACCAAAGAAATAGTCACCAAGTTCCTCAAGTATAGCTTTATTTGTTTCCTTAGCACATGCCTTTACAATTTCTTTTTGGGTACTAGGAGCAGTCATTTGAAGATTCTTAGGAGCATTGTCTAGCACAACTTCCTTAATATCATCATTTAAAGTAGTTGTAGTCTTCACAAGTTCAATGAAATTTCCCCTATTATTTGACTCATCGGATTCATCATGACCACGAAAGCTAATCCCATGCGTAACAAATATCTAATACAAACAACAGATGTTCTCAGACGAGTCTTGTAATCAATTTTCATTTGCGAGGTTTGTGGTGGATCGAAAGCTGCTTCAATTGAAGCTTTGGGGTTCTTTACATTTTTGCATATTTTTCAACAACTTTGTTGTGTGAACTATCAAAATCACCAACGTGCGAATCCAACCTATCCTTTTTGTTCCAAGATGAGAATCCATCAACAACAAAAGCATCACCCTCACCTTTATTCCCCTCAGATTTGAACAAGTAACATGTCAAACAATACAAGCATCATTCTCTATGCTATACTCTAGCCAATCAATATAATCATCATACCACTTAGGATTAAACCGCCGTAATTTATTTGCAATCAATTTTTGGGAAAAAATATGTGTACGGGGTTGAATAGGGCCAATGTCAATGTATTTTGCCCTTACCGCTTCTTGTTGTCCTGAAGGATAATCTGAAATTCGTTTTCTTTCCCCTGGATCAATTGGAAGATTTTCCAAATTAACTTGCTCTTCGTTGAGATTAGATAAATTTGGTCCACATCTATTAGTGTCTCCCACTCGTGCCTTTTTTCTTATCACAAATTTATCCATAATTTCAATCACTGTGAAAGAAAGTCACGTGTAATTACTAATTAAGAAACTAAATAATATTAAAATATTAATAATAAAAAATAAAAATTGAATCTACATTTAGATTTTTCATACTATTACTAATAATAAAGCAAGCAAAAAACAAAATCAACACAGTAAAAGAAAAAGACAAAAAAAGAAATTTAAAAGTCCATACCTTGAGATCAAAAGATGATAATATCAAATTGTTAATTGTTAATGGATTGTGACCATAGCTTGATGAAGTATTGTTTAATTAATATGACAAAAAGCAATGTTGTTAAGTTGTTTGTCTTTTTGTGGGGAATATTGGAATTGAAGAACTACTGAAGTGCGAAAGAGAAAGAAAACAAGGGGATTAGGGGAAAAGCTTGTTGACAGTGACGGGCCTAGCAGTGTGGAAGACGGCTAGTCGGCTATTGTAGGAATAGCACAGTTCATTTACCTCTCCAAAATACTCCCTCCGTCCCACAATGTTGGTTACACTTCATTATTTTATACCTCACATATATTCAGGAAGTGTAACCAACATAGTGAGACGGAGGGAGTAGGAAAGATACTTTAACTTTTACTGTTTTACAACTGTTTGACGTTTTATTTATTTAACAATACTTTTCAGCCACATGATAAGCTTTCACATAGGGGTCACTTTTTGGCATTAAGTGGAGCCATTTATAGATATAATTTTTTTTTGCTCTGTCCACAATTTTTATCTTTAGCCTTCTTAGGGCCCAAGTGGGGTCAATTGCCCCCACTTACCTTAATGTCAATCCGCCACTGATATTGGAGGATACTCATTCCAAGGAAATGATTTGTGAGTACGGTTAAATTAAAGGGAGACAAATAAATTTCCTCATTATAGTGAAGCTTTCTTCTAATAGTTGTATAACCCTACCTCTACACATATTGTACATCACATAATCCCACTTCAATTAATTATAAAAATCAGCAACATTTTCGATTGTAGTTCACATAATTTGGGATTTCATTAACAAAATCGACCAATTCATAGCCTATAAATGTTCAAACAATCAGTTGCAAATGGAAAATGTTCAACTACAAAATTATGAAGAACAGGGTACAAAAATTTTGGTACAGAATTTGTAAATACTCTTCATAAATTACAAAATCCTACAAGCTAGTAAGGCATAAAGCATACTTACCTTGAAGTTTCAATGTCAAACGAACTAACCTTATCCTACAACCCTCCTAGCGCAGCCAACGTCTTCTTTCCTTCTCCCCACGTCCATGCTCATGTGCATGACACACGTTCTACACTCAGCTTCGCCAATCATTTTAACACACAGACAGGGCCCATTCTGCTGCTGCCCACGTGTAGTCGAAAATCACCCATACCAATCTAAACCTAAAAACAAACGGTTATGCTTATCGTCGGTCACAACGTTTACACACAATTTTGTGGGCCCATACCATTTTTTCCCTTTTCCATTTTCCCAGTTGTTATGCAATAGCTTTGCTCTAACCTCCATATACACACTTATATAAACAGGTCAGTTCAAATTGGGTTGGAAAATTTTCAACATGTTAATACCATTTGTACCAACCTGAATTCACCTAATGACCCAATCCAATCTAGTGCCTAACTACTTACAGAGTTACATGATGTTTGTATGAGGCCAAGAGAGTTTGGGGATTAGACAATAGGAGTGAGATTGAGAATTAGTAGGTTAGATAAGTATAAAATAGTGTATATTTCTTGTTTGATACTTTGATATGAGTGGGGAATAAGTCGAAATTAAATGATAATTTTACTTAAATATCCTGCCTCCAAAAAACATAAAAATACTATCCATGAGACGGTTCCCAATCCCATCCTTAGGCTATGTTCTTTTCAACTTATTTAAGCACTCTAATGCTTATTTCTGAAATGATCAGATCAGATCAGAAAAATTCAGATCAGATCAGCTCAGAAAAATCAGATCAGATCATAAAAGTTCAGATCAGATCAGAAAATAATAAGAACAAAAAACAACTATAATAAATTCAGATCAGATCAGATCAAAAAAATTCAAATCAAATCAGATCAGATCAGAAATATTCAAATCAGATAAGAAAAGTTCAGATCAGAGATCAGACCTGTAAAATTCAAACGAAAAAAACATAGCCTTAATCCTATTCCTCCCGAACAAACCGCCCGTTAGTACTTGACGCCAAGTCGCCTATGAATCTATGATTCGAACTATCGAACTAGGGAAAGGAAAAAATCCCGATAACTTTGTCAACACTTGATCAATTAGTAAAAATCTAAATAGACTTATTTAAGCCAATTTGAGAACTTTAATTTATCACAAAACAGGTCAAAATCCTCCAATCTTGAGTCGGCGACGGTGGACGAGGAACTTCAATTTGTGTCTGAATAGGGAAGAGAGAGACAGTATCAGAGATGAATAATACAAATACAAATACACACAATTTCATATTGACAGAAAAAATCAGTGAAAACCCAATTTCAACTGTTTGGAGAGCCAATCACCGGAATAATCCCAACACTGAGGATGTTGCACTGAAGCAAATCAACCTTTCAAAGTTAACCCCAAAACTTAAAGCTTCACTTGATTGTGAGATCAATTTCTTATCCACTGTTAATCACCCTAATATCATCCGTCTCCTTGATTTCTTTCAGGTTTTTCCCTCTTTTCTTTCTTCTATTTTATCATCAATTAATTGCCCAATTTATTTTGGTGGGGTAACAACAGTTTTTTAGAATATTAAGATCAAATTTTGTGATTTTGATAATGCATGTCTGTTTGTTATTCACTGTTTTTCTATAATTCTTTTTGGGTTTCATGTCAATGAGTTGCAAAAATCTTAAATTTATGGCGGTTATGGCATTATGGGTGTTTTGGGGGCTGCCCAATTCCTATCAAATAGATAGGAGCTGGGTATATATCAAGCTCAATTTTTTAGAAAAAAAATTGTGAATTATAGAAAAGTAGTATACTTATAGATTTAGGTAATATATTTTAGGAATATTGTAGTATATGTATCTAGAGATTTAGGTAGTATAATTTCTGAATAATGGAGTATACTAGAAAATCGTAGTATATTATATTAGAAATGTAGTACATTCCTGTCCGATAGCAGATAGGAATTAGGACTTTCCCTTGGTGTTCTTAACAGAATTGGATAATGTCAACAAAAATATGAGAATTTATATAGTTTTGATAAACACATACCCATAAGTATAATTAATGCCAAGTTTTTTGTTGTCAAATAAACACTGAGTCGACATGGTCAAATGAAAAAGAAAGTATTAATTTTGCTCTACTAATTTGAGTTTTTGGGGCCTTCTTTTTCGAGACTCTCTTATTCACATTTTCAAACCCTGATGATGTTTTCCTTGTTTAGGCTGAAGGTTGTTCGTTTTTGGTCTTTGAGTTTTGCAATAGTGGTGATCTAAGTACGTATATTCGTCGCCATGGTAGAGTGCAAGAGCAAATTGCTAGAGACTTTATGTATCAACTAGGTAAGTAGGTTTCATAGTTTGTCCATTTATTAGAGATTATTTGTCACCTAAGAAAATCTCATTGGAGGTTACTTGCAGGCTCGGGCTTACTAATACTACGAAGCTATCAAATTGTCCATCGTGATCTGAAGCCAGAGGTATTTTTAGAACTGGATCATTGGGACTGTTAGAGAACACTGTATCTTATCTGATATGCTCACAGGGACTGAAATGGGGAAACACATACTTTGAGAAACATTGAATCCCATAAAGAGGAAACTAAGTAAAATTATAGTTACATCTCTCTAGTAGTATTGTCGATCCATGGACATAGTTAGAGTGTGGGAAAGATGATTAAGTTGGCCTTTGCGAACAACTTGATGTATTATCTCCCTTCAATTTGAGCGCAAAAGAAAGAAAAATCCATGGATCGACACCATCCCCCCTAGGAACTATGAGATCACCCCAAAGATTAAGTGATATACTTCAAACTCTACAAAGTGGTATCTTAGAGCTGTGTCATAGCCTGGGTTCCCTGAAAAAACATAGTAACAGCAGCAGCAAGCAATGACCAGAATCGCTGGAGAATGAACACAGAGGAGAGCAGAAATAGAGGGGAAAAGGTTGGAGAATGTTGTATTGAATGTAAAAAGATACACTGACAGCTTTCGAGTGGCTGCTCACTCCCACTAACTAACTAACAATACTAAGGAAAATACTCTCTTTTTGGATGATCAAATCACAACAGTAGCATTTCCTATTTATAGTCCTAGGTCAGATTGTTGTCCTCTCTCTGATTGGTCCACATCTCAGCATCTTTTTTTGCATATTTCCTTGAGTGCCCTGCTGTCCTATTTTGTCTCTGCGTGCATATGTTAAGTGGGTCTTGGTTTTGGGCTGGTGTATGACAATACCCCCTCCCAAAGATCCATCTTGTCCTCAAGATGGAAGGTAGGAAAATGGTTGATGATGCATCTTCCTATGTGGCATCAAAATCTGGAACACCATGCCACTTGATAAGCCCTTCTCTAGTAGCTCCTTGTGGGTGTGGCATCTCACATATCCCCAGCAGAGGTTTTGGTGTGGTCTCGAGCACCTTGTTAAGATGGAAATGTACATCTGAAAATGGTCCGATAATGGTGACGATGGAGTGGAAGGGTGGTGTTGGGTGTGACAGGGGAAGTATGAAGACTAGAAGAAGGTGAAGAAGAGTTTGTTTAGAAGACTTGGATGGTTGTAGTAGAGGTTATAACGGGTTGGGTTATATGCTCAATGGTGGAGAAAAGAAGACTAATAAGCTGGGTCATGGGACTAAGCGAGGATCAACACAAGGAAAGCTCGGTCCTTCTCAATTTGGGCTTGGGTAGGCTATAGGAATCAGGAGGTCTATGTTTAATTGGATGGGTGGAGTCATGCCAACTTCGGTTGAGTGAATTCAATGAAAAGGAAGGGGGTTGAAAAAGAGTACAGAAGTGGGGATTAAGATTTTGAGAGAAATAGGAAAAAGATAGGTTGGGTTGATTTTTCAGCTGAGTAGAGTTGTTAGGTTCACTTGAAAAAGGGGTTGGGTTCTATGGACTGGTTTTGTAGGTTGGTTGGGATGATTGAATTTGTTATCTAATGAGCTGGGTTGGGGCATAGAATTGGGCTGTAATTTACTTAGCCCAATAGCAGATTTTTTGTCATGCATAGTCTGAGTGGAAGCTGAACCTATTTTGCTGTCCTCATCAGTGACATCATCCCTTTGCTCTTTTACCAAATTGCCTTTACTACCATCTTCTACATTTTGCTTCTCCAAGCCAACAAAGATTATATTCAAACTACTCACTCACCTTCTAGAATTCTCCCGATTAACAAGGTCCGATGGACCCCCGGGACAGCAGCTTCCGGCAACGTCTCCTGGGCCACCACCAGAACCGGAACCACAGCCACCACCTCGCTCGAATTTTTCACCATGACCACCACGACCTCCTCCTCCCCCAAAAGTACCTCTGCCGGTGCAATCTCTCGCACCACCGTGTCTTCCACCAACAAAATCACTCCTCGAAGCATTAAAACCACCACCGTTATCACCATTTGCAGCCTTGCTGCCTTGACCACTACCAGTATATACACCTCCACAATCTTCATCAAACTTCCCTCCTCCACTTACAAGAATACCGGGCCCACCTCCTGATCCACTTGCACCCGAACCACCCTTTACAAAGCCAGCGCCATTCCAGCCACCTCTACCAGTGTTGGTTCGAATCCCAAACTTTCTACCCCCGCCATCGCCATACCCACTTCTTGCGGCACCATCGCTAAGTATATTCCCAAAGCTTCATTGCTCACCCAATCTCGCCCACCTCTGAAACAACCCTGACCATCAATGATATTACCACCTTCATTATCACCGTACTCGCCACCGTTATGGGCTCTCCTTTTCATTATCCTCCCTCCATTGTTGTTGGCAATGCAAAGCTCACCATCACCACCAGTCCCGCCATTGGACCGAGATCCACAACCACCAAACCTTGTTGCATCAGCCACTTGCATAATAATGGAGGTTGTTTCCACCACTTCTTTAGGTTGTTGCCTATTTTCCTCCTCTAAGTTGCTGCCTTTTTTTCTCTTCTCCAAGTCCACACTTCTGACTGTCCTTTTCAAGTCCCACACTTTCTTTCTCTTTTTCAGTTTCCTCATTCACCTTTATCTCCGTCTTTAGCCGAGAGACTGCTCGTTCAAATACTTTGTCAATGTTCGCAAACGCTTCCTTTATGTGCTCTTCAAACTCTAAAGAGTGGGCCTCCAAGGATTGCAACCTTGAAGCAGGGCAGCTTTACGGTCACGGTCACCGAGGACCGGTCCGCTCTGATACCAAGTTGTTATAGACTGATAATGTGATGAAGGTGATTAAGGGATAATAATGGTGTTTTTGATTGAATAAACTGATATACAGAAATTAAAGGATAACTACAAGCTTTCGAGAGGCTTGTTCTCTCCCAAATAAGCTAAACCAACTAAATGACAACTTCATAATTTTCATGATGACTACCCTCTCTCTACTTAGCTCTATTTATAGATAAGTTAATTATTATAAACTACTTATAATACCCTTAGCCTAGTAATACCGATTCATTACAAGCTGTAGGATTAATTTTTATTGTTCTCTCTATGCCAATCAAAATATTTAAAGGCGTTAAGTAAAAGAATTTCAAAAGAAAAGACAAGCTTATGCTTAACTTCAAAAAGTATTTTATAAAGTTTTGTTTGTTTAATTCAAAATTTTATTTTTGTGATTTGGAGTTTTATTTTCTAATATTTATTAATTTTAATAAGGTTTAAAATTATTTTCATTTGTTATCTTATTTCGGATGTAAATTTGACACGCTCGTTGTACGCGTCAAATTAGTAAGCTAAACTTAACCTAGGATAGGGTAAGCAAGGGTCGAATCCGCGAGGAAGCAAGATTAAGCAATGATTGAATTTTGATTAGGCAAGCTATGTTAATTTTGTTAGGATTTTTTGAGATTAATTATCAACTAAGCTTCTATGAACTAGTTAACAAGCTATGAACTAAATTTTCGAATTGAGAGTCTATAAAAGCTAGGTTTAGTGGAATTACAAGTTAACCAAATACTTGTTTCGAATTTAAGTGTAGTATTTCAAATGTCTTTAATTATTTTTATATGTGGTCTGATTTTATATATTCTCGATTTATTTTTTAAATTTTCAAATTTAAATTTATTTTATTATCTCACTAAACTAATTTTATTATTTTGGTGAGATGTGTAGAAGTAAAATGGGTTGTTAGAATAGAATTCTTATGTATGTATGCATATTATTTTAGTTAATTGTTAAAATATGTTGATTTTATTTCACTGCAATTAATTCATGATTATATGCTTAATGTTTATGTGAGGTTATGTTGTTATTACTTAAAAGTGATTATTAAGTATGAAGTGATATTTATATTGAATCTTTATGATGTTGAGTTTATTTATTTATTTATTGTTGCAATTTCGTTAAGAGAGTATTGTGTTGACCTGAAGGACCCATAGGTATGAATGATTAGGGAAGTTGAACGAATATGGAACTTTAACAACCCAATTATAATTTATAACTAGTGATGATGAAAGCTACATTACTTTGAATCGTGAGATGCGAGTAATCTTAAAGATAGACATTAAGTGTTTTATGCCACAATGAAAGGATGGTGGTACTGGGAAGACTCAAGTGGCAACGATTCTGACATGGAATTGGATCAACCTCAACCCGAAAGAGGTTGTGTGGTTTGAAGATAAGGAAGACTGTGAGGATGAAGTGTTCACTACGGAGAAGTATAAAGAAAAAAAATGATAAGAATGATAATGTAACTTCATAGAGTTTTTAAATTACGTTAGAAATAATCGAATAAAATAAAATAACATAAAATTAATTTTGGACCTTATTAAAATTAATAAAATATATTAAAATGTTCGAAAATAAATATCCAAGTCACAAAAATAAAATTTGAATAAACAAACAAAACTTTATAAAATATTTTTGAAGTTAAGTAAATGAAAACTTGTTTTTTCTTTTGAAATTCTTTTACTTGGTATAGTTTGAAGTATATCACTTAATTAACTCTAAGATAACGTAGTTATTTGAAACAGGGCCTTTGGTAACACAACATAAAGACTCCTTTCTTTCTTTATTTCCATTATATATATATATATATATATATATGTTATATTTTACAAAAAAAAACCGTAAATTTAAAAACTAAATGAGGCAAAATCCCTTCAAGTGAAGTATTCTATTTAAATGTTAATGAGTTTCGATTCTAGACTTGGTTCATCAAGACAAAGTTCTCATCACTTGCGTCATCGTATCAAATTAATCTCTTACATTCCACATTTTATTTTTCTTATCATGGTATTTTTTTTTGTGCTCCTTAATAGGAAACATGGTTGGTTGTGAATAAGAATCAAATTGTGAACTCGTTTGTCAACCTATTTCTCTTAAGTGAGTAAATAAAAGAATATATACTCCAATTGCGTTCACAACTTGAAATAAAAGTAGGTTGTCCAAGATATCTTGAAGTTAAAGCTTGAATCAAAAGAGTGGATGAACCAAATTAACCCACCAAAGTATAGGATCTATGGTGTCGTGCAATTCAAGCTCTCTTCCACCATGTATCCTCCAAATTTGTAAGAGAACATGGCATTCTCATTCATAGCTTAACCGAAAACAACATTATAAGTAGTCTTTTGAAACAACATATTCTTTTTTAGTGTCTCTATGGGGAGATAGTCTAATTGGATTTTCTTTAAGCCATTCATCACTATAAAACCTTAAGCCTTAAAAATCAAACAATTGTTATAAACATTAGATAAAAAATGGCGATTTTAATTTAGAAATATAAGAAGGAAGAAACCTATGGTATAATGAGTGAGCTAAACTAACGTGTTACTTTTGCCCAACGAGCTACAAGCATGTCATAAACTATTTCATAGAATTCCGAGTAATCATCACTTGATGGTAGATTACAAGTTTCACCTTTCAATCGTGGAATCCCACATCTCATACAAAAAGTGAAGTGTTGGCTTAACAATATTACAAGCCTTTAATATCATTGGTCGGTGAAAGCTAGAATGTTTTCCGCTTTATCCCACCAACCATCATCTTTCATCTTTCATTTTACTAAACTTGCCTTTCCTTGACCATCCTCTCCTTAGCTCCAACTCTTCACTTATCATCTTGGTCACAAAAGAATGCTCATGGAGTTTAAACCTGTTGGGCATAATAATAACTGAAACAAAGCTAGAGTATCAACCAATTGAAAATTGCCAATTTTTTCGAATGATTTATAATGAAAAATTTCACTTAATCGGCATTATCATGAACTTTCGTAATCCAATAGCATTCAACATAGGAACTCCACATTTTTTGCGACACATATGTTCCTCGAAACAAGAATTGAGGCATGGACAACACAAGGAGTCCAAAAAACTCATTGGTACATTCGTTTAATGTGACGCCTTTTACAATTGCTAGCATTATCGGTTATTACTTGAACCATATTTATATGACCAACTTCGTCAATAACTTCATTCAAAAGATTCGGAAAATGGAACCTCTTGGAAACATATTATTGTTGGATAATTTAGAGTATTTGGTTGATTAATCTTCATGTAACGTTAACTTGTATTACTTGGTTACGGTGTCGTGATCCAAGTTACGTTAGAATGCACTCTGCGTGTTTACGGTATAATAGTAAACATATACGTGGATAAGGAGCAAAGCAAACAAGCCAACGCAAAGGAGGTGCTGCTGCCCAGCAGCAGCTCGCGACTCGCGAGCATGGTCGCGACCCGCGACCGGCCACTGATCCTCCGTGCTTACTTTTGCGGTTTTGGCTTTTGGGCGGTTATTGTCCGTTTCCTTTGCTTTGACGTGCATAAATGTGGTGTTTTACCACAGATGAAGGCCAAAAGAAATATATGATATTGATATATTCTCTCTCAAACAAGCACTCTCTAGTTTCTCTCTAAATTGTTCATCAAAGCAAAATCACAAACACGTTTGTACTCATTTGGTGATTCTCATACGAGCGTGATAATCACTGTCTATTCTTTGTATCTCGGAAGTGAATTCCGTGCAACCCGTGCTTCGTATAGGGTCGGAATATCGCTTTTGGGAAAGTGTTCCCATACACGCCTAGAAGATCGTTATTCGTTGTTGTCATTTGTGTGTTCGTCTTTGTTTCCCGGTTACAAGTACTAACAATTATGCAGTTTCAAAGGATACAAACTTTATTGCAAATATTTTGAAAGAAGTTGTTGACGAATTTAATCATGTGATTGTGATTCAAGTAATAATTGATAATGCTAGCATTGGTAAAGGGGCTAGAGAACTTAATTAAAGGTATGTACCCATTGATTTATCGGTCCTTGTGTTGTCTATGCTATATATCTTACTTTGAAAAACATATGGGCTGCCAAAAATGTAATTTCTAATCTAAAAATCCATGTTGAATGCCATTGGATGATATATGTTCAGGTTGATGATGATATAATTTAAGTAAAAAAATTCTTTACAAATCATTTTATGAGATCGGTAGTTTTCAGTTGATTCTCTACATTGAAATTGCTTGATACTCCTTTTGTTTTAGTGGTTGTTAAGCTTAAGAGGTTTAAACTTCTTTAGCGCTCTTTTGAGGCTATGGTGATAAGTTGAGAATGGAGGAGCTATAGTGAGGACAATCATGGAAAGACAAGCTTTATAAGGTGATGAATGACGGTTGGTGGAATAAAGTGGAGTACGTTCTTGCTTTTACATGGCCAATTCATGATATTGTAAGAGCTTGTGATATTGATAAGTGAACTTTTCTTGTAATATATGAGATGTGGAATTGCAAGATTGAAAAGTGCAACTTGTAATCTGTAATCAAGAAAGATTAAAAGGTTAATGATCATTTAGAATTCTATGAAGTACTTTCGACACTCTTGTAGCTCGCTAGGCAAAAAGTAACAGCCGTCATCATTGTTTAGCTTACTCATTAGGCCCTAGGTATCTTCCTTCTCATACTTTTAAATTGATGGAATTTAGTCATCTTTTATCTTATGGTCGTAACAATTTCTTTTTAATGCTTGAAGGTTTTATAATGATGCATGACTCCATGCGAATCCATTTAGAGTCTCATCCCCATAGAGATATCAAAATATATGAAGGAAGATTCAGTTGTTGCAAAAACTATTGTTATAGATCTGGGGTCCACAACTTCAATTGCAGTGTACCATAGATCCTATATTGTGGTGGTTACCTTTGGTTTATCTATCTCTTTGGGCCGAGAGAGCTTCAATTGCGGTGTATCATGGATCCTATATTGTGGTGGGTTAGCTTTGGTTTATCTATCTCTTTGATTCAAACTTTGACTTTCAGATTTCGTGGATGACCTACTTCCTTTTTAGGTAGTGAATGCAATTAGAGTATATATTCTTTTATTTACTCACTTGCCCGAAATATGTTAATTTGAAATGATCGGAGGATTTGGTTTCTATTCATAATAACCTACGCAAGAAAACCATAATAATAAAATAAGAGTGTGGGATGTAGGTGGTGACTAGTTTGTTACGATGCAAGATGGAAGTGATTAAAAAAACTTTCTCCAGTTTGGAGAGGGAGATGCAAGTGTAATTTTACTTAGCTTTTCTTGTTTGGAATTTCATGTACAATGATTATCACTATTCAGAGATGTGTTTATACAATACATTACAACTATCATGAATTAGAACTTTGTTTTTGATGAAAAAAATTGTTCTCTTTTGTATATATATATTGTAAAACAACCATAAAAAAACCACGGTCTTTTCCCGAGTTTTCTCGTTCTGGATTCAACCTTACCCCCATGTCTGCGTATCCCCGTTCTAGTTTCTCGTTTCAGTTTCCGTGCAACCTAGCTCAACTTGTGCTTCCAATTTCTAGTTTGACCATGCTTATAAATAGGTAATATAGCATCTTGCTATCACTAGTTTCTTGGGCTTATGTAAATCGTAAGTCTTATCCCTTTTCATTCTTGAGAGGTGTGAAAGATTTTGAACTAATATCTTCTTAGTTGTAGTTAATAAACCTCGTTTGATATTGAGATGGAGGCAATTTTTTAATTAATGAGTTAGGGTCTAGTGAAAGGCATTTGTTTTGCCAAAGTACGAAATACATGAAGAGGAGGCTGATTGACCTAGAAGATTTTTTCTCAGATTTGAGAAGGCAGCAAAGTACGATGAATTGCATTATGGAAGGATGTCAGTTTTGTATTGAATATGTGAGTGAATCTCTATTAGATGAAAACTTGCCATATGAGAGACATTGACACTTCACAAAATTTCATACTACAATTTAGGCTATCTTTTAGAGGGATCATGAATTCTTTAGAGGCGTTAGGACAGAGCCATGCCTCCATGATGAAGTAATCATATTGTACAAGGAATAATCTAGCAAACTTTTTATTGTATAGCTGGCTGCTTGAGTTTTGTGATAACTGATGGTTTAAATGTATTGGAAACACAAACGGGAAAACTAGAACGCAATTTAAAAACAAGTCTGAAACATGGAATCACAAAAGATTGGAAACCATGGTTTAATTGTTTAGCCTAGAAGGTATCAGAATTAGTTTAGATTTATATAGAGATTATTAGAAAGAAACGGTCACATTGAGACTTAAATGATCCGTGAAGGGGAAGCACTTGGTCATAAAAAGAGGAGGTTTTCCATTAAGCTTACAATTTTGTAAGCTTCTGATACTGTTGAAATGCCCTTCATGGTCCATGCGTGTAATCTCCCATTTGTTCTTGAAACTCTTTTGCTGCACATCTAATCCTAACTCACTTAGGAAAACAACTGATGGCCTTAGCTTTTGAAGATGGTTAAACTGTTGCGCGCTTGGATTTGCAGAACATTCTATTATCCAGTTCTGACAGCGGTTTGGTTCTAAAGATTGCTGATTTTGGACTTTCAGGGTAAGTAGTCAGAGATTCATGCAGCTGACATTGTGATATTGTGGTCTGAATGATTATTTTCTCTTGCTTCCTCAAAGAAAGTTTTATGTTTATTTCCTTGAATTCTGTCTGCTGCCCTGAGTGTGGTAATGTATCATAAAGTAAAAGTCGCGAGTGTAGTAATTGTCCTTATGCTTGTAGTGCGTTTCATTTATAGATTTTTGTACTCGGGGGATTATGCGGAAACTGTTTGCGGCACACCATTGTATATGGCCCCAGAAATGTTGGGATTCCAAAAATATGATTATAAAGTAAGAAGTTCTAGCACCTACTATTCTACATTATTACGAACGAAGATGCAATGGCTTATTATATAAGCCTTATGCTCTTCTTTAGGTTGACATGTGGAGCATTGGGGCAATCTTTTTCGAGCTTTTGAATGGCTACCCACCTTTCCATGGCAGGACAAATGTTCAGGTAACCTTGTTCTCTTTTCTTAAAGAATTATCTGTCAGAAGGTACCCTCATTATCAATACATTTTGTGATACCTAAAAATTTTATATTTGTCAATTAGTACCTTGAAATCTACTCAGGACTTGTCAGCAAGCGCTTTAGATTGATTTAATTTAAAATAATACAAAGAAAGAACAGATCAACCCACTCCCAAAACTCACCTTGATCAGTTGATTGTGCGGAACAACAATAATTCCTCTTGAATGCTTGGATCACTGTAAATACTAACATTCTACTCTAACAAGGAACAAGAGCAATAGTTGAAGAGATGAGCGTGGTAATCAGAGTAGATTCAGAAAAAGGACGAATAAAAAGAAGCAAGGGAAGGGAAAATACAGAGGTAAAAGGAAAATATAAGCGTGAGAAGCTCAAAAAGATTAGGGAAATTTAGACGTCAAATTGTTGACATTTGATCTTTTGACCAGAAAAGGGAAACAGGCATGAAATTATTAGATAAGTAATTTCAAAGGTATATTTTACTTTTTTTTAAAGGTAATGTCTCACTAAAAAAGTTGATAATCAAGGTATTTTTTGACAAAAAATCCTTGCTTAAGTTTTGTAGGCGTATTGCATATTTTTCCTTGTCATTACTCACTTTCTTGAGTTTTCATTTTCAGCTCTTGAAGAACATCAAGACTTCTTTAGGCCTTCCGTTTTTACAGCTTGTCCTACAAGGAATGCATCCAGACTGCTTTGATGTGTGTTCTAGGCTGTTGTGTGTGAATCCAGGTTGGCATTTTCTGTATTGGTAACGACCTAAGCCTGGGCTAGGGCCCTACTGTCAGACTAGACCTAGCCTATGTAACCCGGAGGGTAAGGGAATCCCAAACTCAAAGTGCCCCTAATGGGACTTGACCCCTTGAGTTCAGAGTCATAAGGCCAAGCGCTAACCATTAGAATAAAGGAATTCCACACTCAAAGTGCCTCTAATGGTGTTTGAACCCATGACTTCAAAGTCATGAGGCGAAGATCTAACCACCAGACTGAGCCGAGATTTATCGGATGACATTTATTGATGTCATGCTCCACGTGTCTGAATGCATATGTGTAGCATATAATAGACTTCCTACTTCGATTAATGTTTGAGCCTTAGCGTAGTTTTTTCCTCGTTTTTTTAATTGCAGTTGGCAGGCTGTCATCTGAAGAGTTTTACTGCCATCGTTTCTTCATGCGAAACAAGGAGGGGTTATGACTTACAATCATGAAACTATTTTGGACAATCTCTCAAGGGTTCCTCTCTAATGTATAAAGTAAAGAACCTAATGATTACAAGACATACAGCCTAAAGGTGAATCCAATCCATATGATTAAGTGATCTTTTAGTTGATTCTGCATTTGCATAAATTGTTGATTACCAACCTGGAATCCTTGTAGATAACCAAAGCGAGAAGATAACTGAGTTCCTACTTTTCAGGTTGACTGGAAAACATGGATGGTAGCCTGGAATTTGATGCAGAGATTACCTGTTTGTTACTGAAATGAAGAACCAGACGATGTCTTGTCAAAAACAATGTCTTGTACAAACATCAGGATGAATGGATGAAGTTTAAAGCAGGAAATTAAGCAAGTATTCAAGCATCGAGTCTTGGTTATGTACTGGTACAGAAACATCTGTAATCTTTGAAGACTCCGTACAATATAATTTAATTCCGGCAAATTACTCGTACAAGGATTTTTTATACTCCCTCCGTAACACAATACTTGCAACAAATGGACTAGGGGAATTCCTAGACAAAATTTGTTAATGATGGATAAAAGTGTAGTTTGGTAAAAGTAGGAGAGATAAATGACATGTGATTAGGAGAAAGAAGAAGGAAAAGTGATAAAAAACAAAAACAAGTACACATGGGGTGGGGACCATAGATAGTTCAATGTGAAAATATTTACCATAAGAAGAAAGTAGAGAAAGTGTTGCACGTAATATGTTACACCTATTTTTGGAAAATGTTGCAAGTAATGTGTTACGGAGGGAGTATAAATTTTACAATCTCATTTTATTTAAACACAATAAGGAAGTTTCATGTAAACTTCATCATTGAGGCCGCTCATGCAAGAAGCATTGCGCACATCCATGTGTAATCCATTGAACAAAAGGGATCCATTGCATAGTTATAGTCTTTTCTAATGCAATAAAGTTATATAGTGCCAATTTACAGAAGTCACAATGGCGAGAAAAGCATGGACAATAGTCATCTTTGTGACTGACTCAAATTATTGTAATCAATTCCTGCAATTTGGTGGTTACCCAAAACCACCAAACGAGCTTACAGATGCTCAATATTAGCATGAGTTGTACGTAATTTCTTTTCGAGTCAAGCATCTGGATAAACCTGTGGTTCATTCCTGTATAAACTCCTCAAAAGATGTGGTTCATTCCATGTTATGACATGTAATAAAATTATGGTGCTTCAAAGAAAAAGACCATACCTAACTTAACGAGGTATAAAAATAAAGTGATTACATTTGAATAAAATATCTTCTTGCCATTATTTTAATAGGGACATTTTTGGGATACTTTTTAATTGGGATATTAGTACATTTTACTAGTATGGTGGCCTATGTGCAAGTACTCCAATCAATCAAAAGTAGTCTTCATAATTCTCAGTTTTTCTCTCTAACTACGTTAATTAGACTGGTTAATGATATTTATGGTTCACCGACCCTATTACTTATTCTCTTTGCAACTTCTAATCCGCTTACTCTCTAAATTTTTTTATGCTTCTCGCATTTCTCCCCGTCTCTGTTCTTCATACCCTAGATCGAAGAACTTCGATTTCTTGCTCTTCATTTTCCATGTTTAAAGTTTAAACATTTTTCTTGCTTTGACAATGTATAGAACTTGGGTGGGGTCATGTACTTTTGTATAAGTGGCGCCTAAATTAGAATGTTTCTCAAATGTTAATTGTGCTTTTAATTAACATTGATTCACGTGCAAGTCTGCCACCAACCTCTTTCTCTTTTGGAAAATTTATCAGAAACAACCTTTTAAATACACTTTTTTGAGAGAAACAACCTTTTAAATTTTTTTTGCGAGAAACAACCTTATATAATTTTTTTTTGCGAGAAACAACCTTGTATAATTTTTTTTTGCGAGTACACACCTTATCACTCTTTTCCGGTGTTGACCACAAGTTTCTGGCCTTGACCAAGTCAAATTTGCTATTTGCACTCCTTCTTTCTTATTTCCACACTCCTTTTCCCTCCTTTGTTCCCTATTATATAAATCTCATGTTTTTAAAACCCAAAAAGTTCTTTCTCTTCCATGCAAATTTGTGGTCAACGCCGTAAAAGAGTGATAAGGTGTGTTCTCGCAAAAAAATAATTATACAAGGTTGTTTCTCGCAAAAAAAAATTTAAAAGGTTGTTTCTCGCAAAAAAAAATATACAAGGTTGTTTCTCGCAAAAAAAATTTTAAAAGGCTGTTTTTCGCAAAAAAGTTTACTTAAAAGGTTGTTTCTGACAAATTGACCTTCTCTTTTTATTGTTTTCCAACTTTGTGGTGTATACTTGTTGGAATCTCCTTGGTCCAAATACAAACTCAAATGTCCCTATTAAAAAACAGAGGGAGTATATGCTTAATTGCTTTTGCTCGTATATGTCACATTAATAATCGTGAGAATAGAGTTGAATAGCTATTGTATTATTTCCAAATTCCAATAAAAAATAATCAAATTAATACTGTAAGTAATATATAAGTACAACGACAACAATAGAATAGATATAAAAAGGGAAAATTCTACATGGTGACTTGCTGATATAGTCCTTTCTATATGGCGGAAACAAAAGAAATGATTTTCTATAGTGAACTTATCTTTTTGTATATTTATCTTTTTTTAGTAGAAATTCGTTAGTGCATTTAATTAATCAAAAGAGAATCCAACAATACATAAGGTGAGACCTCCGATGGGCAATGGCGTACCTAACGTTGCTCAATACCAAAAGGCACTAACTTCGTGAGCTAATGGACAACCATGTTACAAACTTACAATCCCTACGGATACGAGATCAAGAAAGAGAATCAAAATGTTTACTACGCTCTACCAAATCTTCTAGAGCCGAGTCTAAATCAGACAAAAAGAAACAACCACGAGTAAGTCTAGCTATGGTAAATTGACAATCCGACTCTAAAATTACATGAGAGTGGCCTTTGTCATTTGCTATTTTCAAGAACAAGCACAAAGCTTTGCCTTCGCTACCTCGGGGAACCAATGAGCCCGGAGCGAGTCGACGTGTTGCAGCCCATAAAACCTTCCCTTTGTGGTCTCTAGCAACCGCAGACAAACCCACCCAACCATCATCCGACAGCGATGCATCCATATTAACCTTCACAACTCCTTTTTGCGGTGGCAGTCATTGGCGTGAGCTTGCTGCAGCGTTGTTTCCATGCGGAAGGTAAACCTGCTTGCTAAACTCGCCATACTCCCTTGCTCGAGCCTTCGCTTGCTCAATGACAATGGGATATAGGATAATATCGTGTTGAAATACCACAACTTTACGTCGATGCCATAACCCCCAAATCCTTTTGTATATTTATCTAAAGTGTACTAATTATAATTATTAACAACTAATTCAAACCTTGAAGAGTAATCTAACTAACCTACCCTCAACTAATCCACCCGAAAACAAAACCTCAAGTAATTCTATATGGTGGCTTTCACGTTTCAACTTTTCTATATGGTAACTGAGATAAAAAATTTATACAAGGTGACTCTAAATTCTAAAAAGTTAGTTCTATATAGTGGCCTTCGAAACCTCACCCCACCTTAAACAACCTAACCACCACCGATATGACCCACAAACCACCAGCTATTCCAATTTAAACTAATATCATGCATGCAACACATGAATGCTTAATGAGGATACCACACACGATCGATTTTGTTTTATTTGTTTCTCCCTTTCCTTATAAAAAGTTCTAAGTAACATAAAAAGACTTAAAAGATCGACTACTACGTCGTTTTAACATACTATCAATTTTTTTTATAATTTTTATTTATTAATAATTAGAGATATTAAGGTCCAAAATATTGAATTGGATAGTGTGGAAACAAAAAACGTTAAAGGAATTCCGAAACGGAGGAAGTATTAATTATATACATATCAAGACGAGTCCAACAAAATGCCATGTGACTATATTTTTTCTTAAATTTAAGTCACATACAATTGTCAAAAAAAACTTTTTGAATAGGGTTAACTAGGGGTGAGCACAAAAGTTGGGTACCGGTTCCACACCCGGAACCGATTGAAACTGGTGGTTCTAGAAGTGGAACTGGAATTGTCGAGACTGGTCTGGGTATCAAATATTAGGAACCGGTTGGAAGTGGGTCCAATTCCGAGTAGTGAAATTATAGACCCGGTACCCACTGGGTACCTGGTTCAACCGTTTCCAAGATCGATTTTTTTGAGATGAATGCATATGTAATGTATGCTTAAGAATTGAATGTTTGTAAGACTAACTTGTCAATGGAAGTATCAAATTATGTTATGTATGATGCTTATATTTAGTTAAACAAGAAAAATATACCTTTTGAATTCAACTGGGTAGCGGATACCCGCTATTGGAACTGGCCAAATAGATCAAATAACAATTACTTTTGCGGAGCTGGGTACCCGGTTAAGGAATCGGTCCCGATTGATTCCGGTTCTAATTCCAAAAATTAAGGAAACGGTCCAACCGATTCTGGTTCCAGGTTCTGCGTACCCGGCCCAACCGATTCCGATACCAGTTCTGAGCAATATAATCGGATACCCGATTATGCTCACCCCTAGGGTTAACTATGCAAATGTTTCTTTGCGAAAGGGAGGTAGAATACTAAGTTGAGAGAATGCGCAAATAAGATCCTACACCCGGGAGCAGGATGCGGATCCTGCTCCCGGTGTACATTAGCTTTTTTTCAAATGTACCCAAAAACAAATGTCAGACATCTTAATAAATAAAGTACGGAATGAACATTAGTTCATCTTCAATGAACATATGGGGCCAGTTTCTTCTCTCTCCTCCATTATTTGACATTTTGAATTGATTTGACAAAAAAATTTCCCTCCAAATATTCCAATTAACTTTGGCATATGTTCTTTTATATAATTTTTTTTGTTCACTGTGATTATTAAATATGCTCATTTATTTGTTTCAAATGTTCATTGTATAATCTTACTCAATTTCAAAAAAGCTTTTACTTTGACATATGTTCTTTTATATAACCTTATTGTTCATTATGTTTATTAAAGACATTCATTTATTGATATCAAATGTTCATTGTAAAATCACACTCAATTTCAAAAAACTTTTAATTCCAAATAACTTTGACATATACTTTTACATTATACAAATGTTCATTTTGGTTATTTAATATGTTCATATATTGATATCAAATATTCATTGTAAATAAATATTAGATTTATGTAAAAAAAACATGTCAAAGTTAATTGAAAAATTTACAATGAACATTTGAAATTAATAAATGAACATATTTAATAACCATAATGAACAAAAAGTTATATAAAAGAACAAATGTCAAAGTTAATTGGAACAAAAACTTTTTTGAAATTGAACGTATTTTATAATGAACATTTGATATAAATAAATGAACATCTTGAATAACTATAATGAACAATAAAGTTATATAAATGAACATATGTCAAGTTACTGTGAACATTTTTTTAAAAAAATTGAGTTTATTTTATAATGTACATATGGTATTTCTAATTGAACATGTTCAATATCGAGAATGAACATTAGCTTACGGATAGTGAACAAATTTTAAGTTTAGCGGCGCTAATTAATTTTTTGAATTTCAAAAATTTTATCACATCACCATAATAACATATATATGACATATGTTAGAGTACAATGAGCATTGTGCTCCAGGTGCACCTACCACTTATTGGGTAAATGTAATCAATCTGGGGACTGGACTAGTACGGTTATGGCACCGGCGAAGAAAGGCAAAGCAAAGAGTGAGCCAACTCAAACTCGGACGAGTCAACACGAAGAATATCCAGCATGTCTAACTGCAATTCCTCCGTCCTCCGTCGGCATCACCATCCACGCTAAACCTGGTTCCAAACTCTCTTCCATCACCGGTAATTTCTCATCTTTCCCTTACTCCAATTGCTTAAATTAAAACGTCAAATTCTAATCATATTATTAAAAAAAATAGATGTAAGCGATGAAGCAGTGGGAGTGCAGATTGATGCTCCTGCTAGAGATGGTGAAGCCAATTTCGCTTTGCTCGATTTTATCAGCTCCGTATGTCCATCTCTCTCTCTCTCTCCTTTATAGTAATTGTTTATTTCAGGAATTCAAGATATTCTCTTTTGTCTGCAATTTTATTACCTAATGCAAAAAATTCATCTTTTTATCAATTCTATATGGTGGGTTTGATGAAGTTTGCCGATATAACTTGTGGGTAATTTTCCTTTTTGACAATACAATTCAATTGCTTATTTATTCTTATCTTTTAATTGTTTTATGATTAAGGAGTCGTTTGGTTCGAGCTTTAGAATGGAAAGGGAACGGAAACAAATAAAGGAGGGGAATAGTAGGTGTTTGGTTCAAGCCATGTAACGGAAATGGAATGGTAACCATTACCAACAGGTAAGGGCTTTTGTTATTTGAGGCGGAGGCGAAGGTAACCAATTGAAGGAGTCTGTTATCACCAAATAATTGTGATGGATTGATGAAGGGTCAAATGAAACAAGAAGAAAGAGAACTGCTAATTGATTCCGTTTCTCGGAGTCCAAAATAGTGAACCAAACGACTCGTAAGAATGACCGACCTAAGTGTCCTTGTTTTAAGATTAAGAATGACTGACCTAATTGTTTTTTCGGTACTTTTCAAGATATAGGAGTAGTTTTTTTTTTTTGGCAAATGACCTAAATCTTCTATTTGTGGGATGTATACTGGTATTAGGTGTGTCTTGAGTCCTATGAAAAGCATTGTCGATAAAAAAGCTCCGTCAGATGTAGATCAATATTTATTTGCTTGGGAAAATGTTGATGAACACTATTAAGCTCGGGCAAGCAAATCAAAATGCCGAGCAAGCACCCAACACAGAAGTAGCACAGTTTCTGGAGGCCATGCCTGGTCAGGCAGAACAGCGCTGAGGTGTGAATTCCATGTCGTGGCGCACAAGGGCGAAGCCGAGCCAGGAATTGGAGAGATGGGCAGCACAACTATCACATCCTTCCTCTGTTTTCTTTATACCCAAATATAAGATCACTTTATCAACCAAACATCGGGAGTACTAAAATCCATCAAAGTATAATACTTCCTCCATATGTCTAGTTGTTCCTTTTGATCTCTGCACCATTTTATTCATAAACTTCATTTTGACCCTCCTATATTATTATACATGCGAATAAACATAGTTATGCGTTATCTTATTATATTCCTGAAAATATGTATTTTCAAGTTATCAACTTTTTATAATTGTTAGTGGTGCATAACCAGAGATGTTAATGAAACTTGTACATTAGCAAACTTGCCAAGTCATGACAATAACTAAATAAGATTAGACCTTATATTGTCGGGAAAAAATAATCTCTAAATCCAAACAAATTATGCAATTCATAATTCATAAACCCCACAACTTTTATACAACAGCATAAACCCACAAATAATATTCATTAAAGTAAAATTCATTGAATTTAAGTTGTGAATTTGAGTAAATTTTGGACAAACCTGTAATATACATCTGTTTACTAGTACTAGAAACTTCATAAGCTTGCCAACGTCATCTCATTTTTACCATGTATCTGAACTTTGCTTTCATCTTGCCACATCATTCTCTGGATTACTCTTCACTCTTCATTTGAGCCATTTCCACCTATATATTTTGTGATAATTCTCTTCCCTTGTCACTAATTTCACTACCAGAAGCTTTTATCAATATTTTATTTTTCTAAAACTATTTCCAATACATGTAGATGACGACGTCTTCTACATCCTCTTGTACAGGTTCCATTGATGATGAATCTCCCTTTCCTAATTCTGATAATCGATCGTTGTCTTTCCATTTGGTTTTCTCACTTGAAGTTCTAGTTTATTTCTAGTTTACAGATTTTAGCTCTTATTGTCATGTTTCATTTGGATTGATGGGTAGCATGTGCATACCGATTTTGCATTTCTTTGTGACTCTTAAGGTTTCACAAGTCTTATGAAAGAGCGTTAATAGGTGATCTCAGAATTAAGCCTTAAAAATCCCTTGTGTATGCCTCTTGTATTTTTCCCCTATTGATTAAACTTTCTTTCTTTAGCAAAATTCAAAGTACTAAACACAATTACACTGTTTGGTTGGTAACAATTGGTATCAAGAGCTAGGATTGGTGTTAAGACAAAGTGTTTAATTTTCCGGATTATGTGGACAATGAAGTTGGATGGTGACATGAATTTCAGCCTTGATAAAGGCCATCTTAGTACAAGTTTGCTGTGACTCGCGTCTCTGTGGATGGTGTGTCCAAAAGGTTCGCAATTATGACGAGAGAGAACTGAAAGGATATAGGTTTGAAGTCTATCTCGGTTATACAACTTTGTGTATGTGATTATGTTTTGCACTAATGTTTTGAGAGGAGCTGTTAGGGAGACTAGTGTAGTGGCTTTGTATGAAAAGTTAGAGTCGCTGTGCATATCTTAAAGCGTCATTAATCATTAACAACTTAAATGTGAACTTCATGATCTTCATTCTGAAGAAGGTAATTAGTAATGGATTTGGAGAATTATGTGATGATGGATGATGAGAGATGGTTATGACTATTAGGTTGTTGTGTTCTTTACCGCCATCTTATAAGCATTTTATGAGATGGTTAAGACCTATGACTATCTGGCTGTTGTGTTCTTTACCGCCATCTTGTAAGCATTTTCCGTGAAACGTTCTTTCATGGTAGTAAATGTTTGAGTTTGGACTATGTTAAGGATGTTGTCATCGAGAGGGATTGAATAGACAAGATTACCAAATCTAATGTTCCAACCAGGGAAGAAAATCGCGGATATGGTCGCGTTCGCGGTAACGGTCACGATGACGCTGGAGCAGCTTGTAACGGTCGAAAAGAGACAAATCTCGGTTGAGGCAGCGTGAATTTTTTCAAAAAATTCACACAGTTAGAATTTTAACCTCAAAATGGCATTTTTTAAGTTTTATAAGTATTCTTATAACTTAATTTGACCAAAGCAATCATATGGGTGTGTTACACATATGGTGAATTTAAAATTACTTTAAACATGAGATTCATATCATATTATATATATAAATTGATACTAAATCATACTTCCTCCGTTTCGCAATACTCGCAACATAAAAATAGTAGCCACTATTCATGAACCAATCTTATGTTATATTTTTTTTACAACTGTATAAGAAAAAACATAGTCAAGTGAGGTCTTATTTGATTCGTCTTAATGCATACTATCATAATATCAACTTTTTATAATTTTTACTTATCAATAATTTGAGATATTAAGGTTCAAAGCATTGCATTGGATAGTGTGCAAACAAGAAACGTTGCGAGTATTGCGAAACGGAGGAAGTATATATTACTAAACTTGGAAGCCTATGTCAAGTTTTTCTCCTTTCGTTGGTGAGCCCTATTGTTTTTGTGCTACTATGCGTATATTCCCTTTCTTTTTTTTGACCAATTTTGATATAGTAACGGATATAACTGCTAAAAACACGCTGTAATGCGGCGAGTCACCGTTACGTAACGGACAACGCGGCGAGTTGGATGTGAATTTCATCGCGGCGTTACGTAACGGCATTTCGCGTAACGCCAAAGTTCAAAATCCGTTACATAACGGCCGTTACATTACGTAATGGCCGAGTTTTGTTTCCCTGGTTCCAACGCATAATTTGCTATCTAATTGGTTTTTCGAATTCACAATTCGCCGAAAATGTGCTTAAAATAGCCAAAAAATTGTGTTTTTTTGGGGCAAGTTAGTGAATTAAGGAATTAGTTGATTAGGTAACACTAAATTAGAAGGTTTTTAACACCTGCACAACTTATGCTTTGGTTGCTCGGTTAACAAATGTTTATAAAATCTAACTATTTTCATACCAATGGGCACTTCAAATCTTAGTGTCAGGTTTGATGGCTACGATTTCTTTGATCTCTTTATGATGGTTGCCTTTGAGATTACTTGATAAAGCGTGAACATGAGTTGATTTCTTTTGTAGCTTATGTTTTAGATTGCTTTTGTAATGATTCATTACATAAGATACTTTTTATTATGCTATTTTCTTGCCTACTTGGATTTTTTTTAATACAATTTTAAAATCTCTAGACTATTTGGTTTTAAAATGAAGAAATATTTCTTTGGGAGAGTTGGATCAATTTCATAATGCATGCTCGTAGGGTGTGGAATTATGGAGGGCAGGATTGGACAGTTGGACTAGACTGGACTAAACTGAAATCGTGAGACAAAAGGAAATGAACTAAGTGAAGTGAACTGAAATTAATGGAGTGGAGCTGAAGTGAACTGAAATTAATTGCAATGTAATCCAGTCCAAAAGAACCGGGCCAAAGTCAAGTTAGAGAATTTCCGTTTGGTCACCTATAGTTAGTAGCTCGTATCTCTTTGTTTAAGATGGAGGTCCAATGTTTATTATTTTGTAGCTATACCAGAGCCATTTTTAGAAATTGTCATCTTTTTTGTATGTGATTTTAAAGATGCCACTGTTATTTGGATAATTTCATAGACGAAGATAACCTAAAAGAAATCTGTTTCTTTTTCAAAACTTACGGTTGTAGCCTTGAAGGGGAAGGCACTGGGCAGAGGGTGCTTCTTGTTGCTTTTCTTATGAAATAATTGGGACATCAATAGCGATGATGACCTGAAATATAATGCAATGCTTCTCTTGTCAGGGGCGTGAAAAGGGATGCCCATGCATGTTTCAGCACTTCGCTTTTGTGATTAACACCATCATGTAGGATTAGAAAGTTTGGAACTTACTACCCGTTATTAGATCACATTACTATGTAAATCACATTACTATGCCACTTTATGTTTATAGGTTGATTGTCTTTTGTTCTCATTTTGTATCAAAAGAAGACTGGTTGCTGAAGATTGTTGAAAGGACTCTTGGCGTATGCATACAAAGCTTTTCTCGTTCTATCTTCTAACTCTTACAAAAGCTTGAGCATCTAGAAACTAGTTATCATTTATCATATCATATACTTGAAGGCAGGACTGCAGTTGATTGCATGGGATGTGGTTTCTGATCCACTTACTCTTATCACAGGTTATAGGTGTAAAAAAGAGACAGGTTTCTCTTAGGTCAGGTTCGAAGTCGAGGGACAAAGTGGTGATTGTAGACGATGTAACTTTAGGGACGGTTTTTGATGCTTTAAATAAAGCTGTGAAATCTTAGCAAAAGAACAAACCATATGATCAATCTGTACAATAGAAATTTGTAGATGAGATGAGTTAAACTGTTTTAGTTTTGTCTCATAATATTGCCTTGTAAGGTGGTAACTAAAGTTGCTACAAAGCCTAAGCATCTCCCAAAATGCTTTTTTTTGGCTGTCAAGTTACTATGCCAATTCACAACCATCTCTGTGTCCCCAGAACAGTGTTTTGCGAAGGTGTATTATAAGAACTGTTTACAAGTGCAGACGGCTCTATAGCACTGGGAAAACGTCTCACCATATTTCTGTAAATGATGATTCATAGTTCTCAATCTTAGACCACCGTGTAGTACTTCCTCCATTTCTGAGTTTCTATATAGTTAAACCAGTATCATAATTACGAATCTCACTCACAGGCTGACATTTTAGGGGCCATAGGGCGATGCAAAGATGGAAACCCCTACTCGATTGTTGTATAAATTTGCTTTGCTATGTTTTTGGTTTGGAAAATTGTCTAATGGTGCCTACTTTTGATCTAAATTTGTGATCTAGTACCTTGATTTTATTTATTGTTGTTTGACAGTTTCAACTACTTTAATCTATTTCTTTTTGGCGTATAACGTAGTTCAAAATTTGTGATATAGCACATTGGTTTTATTTTATTGCTGTTTAGTACCTTAAACCTTCCTAATCTCTTTTTGTTGGCACCTCACTGATATGTTTCGCTCAAACAAGTAAACTTAAATGCAGTTTTTCTGTTTTGTCAATACGAGATTAACCATTTAGTCAAGGAAAAATTCATAAAAATGTTTCATCCTATATATATATGTTGTCCTCCAAAAATGGGACCAATATCAATATTTCAAAATGGTCTAAAGTATGCATGGACTTGTCATATCTAGTCCCAAATAGGAAGCGACCTCCTATAACAACTGGTCACCCTAATGACATAATAGTCTATGAACCTTTATGTGAAATAATTTGTTGATTGTTCAATTGTATGAGTATTCAAAATTTTGAATGAAGACAATTGGTGTACATATATTACCTAATTTTGTATTCCTTATAAGATTTCATTCTTTTAAAATTTTCTAGATTCTGGACTATGTTAAAAATAAGCTTTAATCGTATTAGAGACATACTTTTTTTTGTGAGAACAACCGTTGGTTAATCAAAATTATGAATTATGTTTTAAGTCTCGAATTCTAACTCTAAATATGTTATCTTACTAATATTATAAATTTAAGAGTTATGAGTGTTAGTTTAAAGCAACTCATCATTTCGCAAGTTCACAATTTTCAATTTGTATGTTTGTGATTTGGTGTTGTAAATTCTGAATTCGCCATTAGGATTAACAATCTCTAAGTGATTCCTTTTAGCTATTGGTTTTGCTAGTTTAATGTTGGTTGTATTAAATGTTGCTTGCTTAGTATTTGGTTCGATTGTCTGTTGTGATATTTTAGGATTAGGGGGTCCTTCATAGAAGCTTTGTCATATCCTACTCGAAGATCTAGGTTGTACATGTCGATATGTTAATATATAGTTCTCTCTTAACACAAAAAAAAATCAATGAACAAGTGGACTTATTTAAACAAGTGGAACTTCCAACTTATACATGTACGTGGTAGAACAGTTTCTATATTAGTCACTCAAATAAAGAAATAAGAAAATTCTTTATCTTAACCATGAATTAATGAGCATAGAGATGTCCAAATGCAGGCATGATTTGTCTCAACAGCAAACTTGCCATATATTTGTATGCTTGTTGAGTCAAATGTCTTCCATCCCAACTAACTCGCTTGTTAGGGTCTTCACAAACTGTAACACCAGCAGTCCCACAAGGTCTGCTTGGATCATAGTTGTACTTATTGTTACCGATTCCACAACATACTGTATATAGCTCATCTTCATCGTCGAATCCTGTACACAAAACCCTTTTTGATCAATTTACCATAGGGTAAAAGTCCATTTCCAATTTGAATTTTTCCTTTCCAAAAATATATACAAGATTAACTGGGATATGATTTTAAAGTTGATGACTAATAAGTTAATCAACTTCCTTCATACTTAAAAATTTTATGGTTGTCTTTTAATAAAAGAATATCACAAGTCTTTTATATCATCGTTCATTTGGTTATGTCCTTTAACAGAACAACAAATTACCATCAATAAATACACATTGAAGATAAATAATGGTAGTCTCTTTTTCTGTTTAAGGACATAACTAATTAAGAAAATTAAGAAAGACAATGTTCTATCATGTTAATGGACAAAGCCTAATTAGAGGCTTATTGTAATCATTTTGGAAAAAGACCACCACAAAATCATATCCATACTAATTTCGAGGCCACATCTTGCTCTCCTATACATCTATTAATATCAGTTAATTTCAAGACATATTCAGATGAATTCACGGGTAAAAGAAATATTACCACAACATTAACATAGATAAACCAACGCACAAGTCATGGAAGAGTAGTATCTCCATTTTCGGTGAACTTATACATCAAACATAGATAAACCAAATAAATGAAAGAGAAGGAAGTTAAAATAACCTAAGGAAGCAGCGTTGCGAAGGAGCCATGTCATGGCAGAGTAGTAATCGCCATAGACGATGGTAACACCAGGATATTTAACTTTCAACATTTGAATTCCACGTTTCAAGTTGTTATCATGGAATCTTGAAAACTCATTAAATTCTTTCAAGCATTGGAGATCATCATACTTTGAAGAATCATTTGTTTCAAATCTAACAAGATAAGAAGGCATGCAACCTCTGGGAAAGGACCCTGGTACCACAACATTAACAGCCCCTTGCTTAATCACTTCCTGCAATTTTGTTGAGCATCAACATAAGTATAATGATCATATTCAAGTATATGACATAACCCCTGCATTATTTAGATTTAGGCTCCATGTGATTGGACGGAAAAAATCTTCTGTGGACAATGATTTTCGTAGAATTATTTTTTGAAACCCCATTGTAGATTGGGATATTTTCTTTTCAAAAACTTGTGTTAGGCGATCTATCCATGAATATATCGATAAACTATGCATAACTTTCGAGTTAAAACATTGAGGTAAATTATCAGTGGTGAATGCAATGTGTAATTAGTGGGCCACTTGACCCCACTTGAATAGGTAAAATCGTGAAATTTTTCTTTATAAATTTCATTTTTTTGAAAATTATCTTATAAATTGATTATTTGACCCCGATAAAATTTAAAATTTACATGTTGACCCCACTGAATAATTTTCCTGGATCCGCGACTATAAATTATAACACTTTACACACTAAGATTTTAGGTTAAAACCTTGTTTGACGGTCTATCCTTGACTTACTCTTTCCTTTATTTGGTACCAAAACTTGAAAATTTGGAGAAATAAAGAATAGAAATGCTTGAAGAAGACAAACGGGATAAAGGATGGAGAAATGTAAAGAATAGAAAGCAAAATGTTTTCGTTTTCCTTCAATTAGAAAGGAAAATAATTTTCACCATTAGGAAAACTATTCTCAATTCATGAATGATCAAACCAAAAAAAAAAAAACATTACACGTTTGCCCCCAACCAAAACGCCATTGTAAGAAAGTAGATATAACATATAATAAGAGGATGGAATAACTCACTTCGACAACATCTATAATGGTATTTACAACGTTGGGAACAAGTTTATAGACTTCTTCCAATGTTCTGCCTTGATTAAATGCCAAACTATAGTCATTGCCTCCAATACCTCCCACAATTACAAGTGCTTTCCGAAATTTCTCTTTGCACTCTGCAAGCATATACTCTCTTCGTTTCAAAATTTTATTAATATTTGGTAAATTACATGCAAAGTTTTCAATGCATATTTTCAACTTCAGCGTTATTATCCAAAGTACCTGTTGGATTGTAGCAAATCGAGCTAACATGAGATTTGAACCAACCAAGTTGAGAAGCCAATGAGGCGTCATTGGCTAGCCGATATGTGATATTTAGTGCAGCCAAAGTGGCAAAATCTTGAGCAACACCACCCGCCACCGCAAAATTGGCTCCATGGTCGAAGTCGCTTCCGTTAGCAAGGATTGGGTTTAAGAGTGGCAGGTCGAAGTACATAGCTATTGTTTAAATCAAAAATTCGAAGAGATGTTTGTCAAATGGAGTACTAAATTAAGTTAAGAACAATAATAGGCACATGCATAGGACTATTTTGTTTATTTTTGTTTCTTAATTTTTTTTGTAGGTTTACCACTGTTAGATAGTTAGCTGGTCCATATAGCTTATCATGTGCTGCATTGTATAAGATACTGGCACCTTAGTAAGTTTGTTAGAAGTCTTTTATTATGTTATCCTAGCAGTTTAAATACTTTAGCTCTGATGTAAGATTCATTCAGTAAAAATAAAAAAAATACTTTCTCTTTCTCTCTGTGGAGATTATTCTCCAAACTGATAACATGGTATCAGAGCATGGTTATTCACGCTGAATGCGATATCAAAATGCGAACTCGATGCAGATTCTAACCTAGAAGCTAAATGTAGATTACTTGTGCGAAATCAATTACATTTCTTTTTTCTCATAATTGCGAGGTATGAATTTCTGCGATTCTTCTTGAATATAATGTTCTTCGATTCCAAGCTGTTGTTGTTATTGCGAAATGGTGAATTGATTGAAGCTGAAACACAGAATTGGATGTGTTTGATTGTGTTGTGTTCGAATTCATGTTTTGCTTGATTCTAAAAGATTGTTGATGAAATTGAATTGAAATTGAAATTGTTGATTGTTGATTGTGAGTTGAAATAGTTGTAAAATAGTTGCGATTTTCTATAATTATTGAATCATTGGATTGGTGAATGAGATTGGATTGGAGTTTTCTTGAAAAATTGATTGAGATTAGATTGGTATTCTTTGGTGATTGAGATTGAATTTGTGATTGAGGTTTTCTGGATTGGTGATTGAATTAGCTTTGTTGAAACCAATATTCTTTGCTACTTTCATCCCTCTTTTCTTCTCTACACAAATGGCTACTGAAACTCCTCCTCCGCCACCTAATCCTACTACTGTTTTTGGGAGTGTTTACTATATCCATCCTTCAGATACTATAGTGACTAAGCTTGTTAATGAAGTTTTTGATGGAAGTGGTTTTGCTGATTGGAAGAGATCAATCATGCTTATCTTATCTTCCAAGAATAAGTTGTGTTTCATTGATGGATCTTTAGTTGCTCCTCCTCTCACAGATTCTAACTATAAGGCATGGCATAGATGCAATGATATGGTGATGAATTGGCTTCATTGTTCTTTAGAAAAAACTGTAGCTAAGAGTGTTTACTATTGTAAAAGTGCAAGTGAAATTTGGACTGATTTAGAAGAGAGATTTGGGCAAGCTACAGCTGCTCAGTTGTATTCCTTACAACACAGTCTTCTTGACATAAAACAAGAAAAGGAGGAATCTATCTCTACTTTTTACACCAAGATTAAGGCTATTTGGGATGAATAGATATGCATGATCCTATTTCTATTTGTACTTGTACCAACTGCTCTTGTTAATCTGGGTTGAAAAATCTGAGATTTCAACAAGCTAGGAGAGTGATGATGTTTTTGATGAAGCTTAATGATGATTACAAGCAGATTAGGAGTAGTATCTTGATGACACAACCTCTCCCACCACTTAATCATGCTTATAGACTGTGTATGCAAGAAGAAAAACAGAGAAGTTTCACAGCTTGTTAGTGCTAGTGATGCTATGGCCTTTGCTGTTGATAGAAGGAGATACAATCCTAGCTATAACAACACCAGAACTAGTAAAGAGGTTTCTGGACCTGATTCATATTCTGGCTATAATAACAACAATGGCAGAATGAGTGGAAAATAAGAGAAATTCTGGTTGGTTTTGTGATTATTGCAAGATGAGTGGACATGGCAAAGAGAGATGTTACAAGTTGAATGGGTATCCACAAGGTTGGAATGGGAATAGAGATAAAAGAATGGTTAATTTCTCCTATGGGAATCAAGATGAAGGAGATACTGGAGTTCCATCTTCTAACTCATCCTCTCAGTCCACTACTCAACAACATTCCACTGAATTTTCACCTTCAATCACTTTGGAGCAATACAACCAGCTTATGAATCTGTTGACTAAGGACAACAACTCCACTGATTCCCATCATTCTAAGGATCAATAATCTGCTAATGGAAATGCTTTCCTAGCAGGCACAACACTTGATCTTTTTCTTCCTATAAGTTTTGCATGATGAGCAATCATAAACCTGTTTGGGTTATTGACAGTGGGGCCACTGATCATATTTGCTATGATTTAAGTCTTTTCACCTTATATAAGCCCATGAACTTAGAAGATAATGGGATTACTATTCCAGATGGAAGAAAAATTGAGATTAAACACATTAGCAATGTTCTTTTACCTGGTGGAATCATTTTAAAAAATGTATTCCATGTTCCTGATTTTCATTATAACCTCATTTCTGTTTATAAACTCTGCTCGGACATTAAGTGCGAAGTTAAATTCACAGCTTCTTCTTGTCTAATTCAGGGACACAACTTGACCCCAACCAAAGTTCTCGGTAAACTTCATCAAGGTTTGTTTTATACTGATGCCTTGTTTTTCATTCACCAAATTTCTCTGCTTGTCATGTTGCTGTGAATGATACTGAAGCTGCTAAATTGTGGCACCTCAGACTTGGGCATTAACCTTTTTCTCATTTGAGTCTAGCTACAAATAAACTTGTGTCCTGTAACTTCATAGATCATATCTGTCAAGTGAGTCCAGTAGCAAGACAAACAAGACTCCCTTTTTCTCACAGTTCTATCAAAACAACAATTCCTTTTGAGCTTATTCACATTGATGTTTGGGGGCCTTATAATCTCCTACACAAAATAAATGCCATTACTTCCTTACAATTGTGGATGACTACACTAGATACACTTGGGCGAATTTTTTGAAACACAAATCTGATGTTGTCACTGTTATGAATCATTTTACTTCTTATTTTCATACTCAATTTCATTTATCCATTAAATCTGTTAGATGTGATAATGCAAAGGAATTGACAGGGGGAGATATGTGAACTTTTTACTTGGCCAAAGGCATCATTTTGCAAAAATCTTGTTCTGACACTCCTCAACATAATGGAACTGTTGAAAGGAAACATAGACATCTACTTGAAACAGCTAGAAGTCTATATTTTCAATCAAAAGTTCCTATTTCCTATTGGGGAGAATGTGTTCTTACTGCCACTCACCTTATTAACAGAATGCTCAAATCCATACAAAATTTTACTCCCTATGAAAAACTCTTTAGTTCACCACCTTCCAGTTCTCATTTAAAGGTTTTTGGTTATCTATGTTTTGTTTCTACTTTGAAACAACATAGAACCAAATTTGATCCTAGAGCTGAACCTTGTGTTTTTCTAGGATATCCTCCTAACCAAAAAGCTTACAAAGTTCTTAATCTTATTACTCACAAAATACACATTGCCAGAGATGTTATCTTTTATTTTCATGAGAAACATTTTCCCTATCATTTTTCTTCTTCCACTTCTCCTTTTCAAATTTTCCTTCCCTCTTCTACACCACTCTCTTCTTTTCGTGATTATGATATTCCAGATATCTTTCACTCACCTTCTTTTTCTTCTCCTCTTTTACTATCTATTGATGATACAACACTTTCTATGACTTCTACTCCTCTTATAGACTTTCATGATGAACTCTCTGATCTCTCTAACTTAAATACTTTTCCACCCACCTCACCTTTTTCATCCACATCTTCACCACCACCACCACCCCTCTCACCACAATCCTCAACCAGAACATCTTCTAGACCTATCAAATTACCTTCCCACTTCAATGATTTTGTTTGTACTCTCCCTAAACTTTCCACTAAAACAACCTGTAACCTAGTTCATTTTCACCCCACCTCTCGTCTTTCTTCCCTCTTATTCCTCCAGAACCCACCTCTTATTCTGAGGCAGGCTCTGATCCTCATTGGGTTGATGCTATGGCAAAAGAGCTTCATGCTCTCCAACTCAATAATACTTGGGACATTGTACCTCTTCCACCACATAAAAAACCTATCTCATGCAAATGGGCGTATAAAGCCAAGAAAAAGGCAGATGGCAGCCTAGAGAGATTAAAAGCCAAACTTGTTACTATTGGGTATACTCAACAGTATGGCATTGACTTCTCTGAGACATTTTCTCCTGTAGTTAAAATGTCTACTGTTCGAACCTTGATAGCTGTTGCAGCTAGTAAACAATGGAAACTTTTCCAACTTGATGTTAACAATGCATTTCTCCATGGAGATTTGCATGAAGAGGTATATATGAAGATGCCAATTGGCCTTCCTAATCCATCCCCATGTTTGCAAACTTAAAAAATCCCTCTATGGTCTCAAGCAAGCTAGTAGACAATGGTTTGCAAAGTTGGTGTGTGAGTTAGAGCATCAAGGTTTCACACAGTCAAAGAATGACTATTCTCTTTTTCTTAGAAAGAGATCGTCTGGTATTACATTGGTAGCAGTCTATGTTGAAAATATGGTGTTAACTGGGACAGATTCTCAAGGAATTCAAAGCCTCAAAGTTCACCTTCACAAAGTGTTTGATATAAAAGATTTGGGTCTTTTACACTATTTTCTAGGTTTTGAAGTGGGGTATTCCTCTGAGGGAATTGCTTTGACTCAACACAAATTCACTAAAGAGCTTTTAACATAAGCTAATCTGAAACAACACAAGAAAGTGTTATCTCCATTACCTCTTCATTGAAGCTGTCTGCCACGGAAGGGACTGATTGTGCTAACCCTGATTTATACAGGAGTTTAGTAGGGAAGCTTAATTTTCTTACAAACACAAGACTAGACTTAGCCTATTCTGTTCAGACTTTAAGTCAGTTTCTACAATCTCCCAAAGACTCTCATTTCAAAGCTCTTGAGCATGTTCTGCATTATGTAAGCAACACTCTTACACAGGGGATTCTTTTGAGAGCAAGTGATAAACTAACTCTACAAGCCTACAGTGATAGTGATTGGGGTGCATGTGCTGATACTAGAAGATCCAATCACTGGTTTTGTTCTTCTATTGGGGGAGTTCTCCTATAAGCTGGAAAAGTAAAAAAGCAAAGTACTGTATCTAGGTCCTCAGTAGAAGCAGAATACAGAGCAATGTCAAATGCTGCAGCAGAAATTACTTGGCTAGTGAGATTACTTGAAGAGATTGGAGTTCACAATCTTCAACATGTCACTCTCCATTGTGACAATCAAAGTGCTCTCCACATAGCTAAAAACCCATTTTTTCATGAAAGAACCAAGCATATAGAGCTTGATTGCCATTTTACAAGAGAAAAGGTGATGGAAGGACTTATACAGTTGACATATTTGCCTACAAACAGCCATCTAGCTGATGTTTTAACTAAGGCTTTTCCTCTGGACATTTCAATGAGTTGTTAAACAAGCTAGGCATGCTTTCTCCTATGTCTACCTTGAGGGGGATGTTAGATAGTTAGCTAGTACATATAGCTTATCATGTGCTGCATTGTATAAGATACTGGCACCTTAGTAAGTTTGTTAGAAGTCTTTTATTCTGTTATTTTAGCAGTTTAAATACTTTAGCTCTGATGTAAGATTCATTTAGTAAAAATAAAGAAAAAACACTTTCTCTTTCTCTATGTGGAGATTATTCTCCAAACTGATAACAACCACCGCACAACCCCAAACATTAATGTTTAACTTATATTTACAAAAGGAGTAAGTGAAGATCGAGGAGGGTAATACCAAAATAGTCAACCATGAGAAGACCATCAGAGCTTCGGCCCGTGGGGCTGCCCAAGGTTTGTCCATAAGGTAGATTTGCGGTAGCGGTCTGTAGTCCGACTATTCGAATTAAGTTTCCGGTATCGGAGACCGAGTCTCAAATTGGTAAATAGCTTCAAAACCCGTTGCTGATTTCGCGGTAATGGTAGTATTAGAAAGCAAACAAATTAATGGATATAGGCATAATATTTGAAATAGTAACACCCTCATATTTCAGTTCAGTTATATGTCGTATGACCAGTTTCTGAACAAGGGCTTGGAGTGTTATTAATGTGGGGGATTTAGAGCATTGTGATTATATAGGAGTATAGGACTAGATGGAGGACACTTTCGTGATTCCGTGTTTGGAATACATGAATTATCAGCTTATAATGGGGGTTGTACATTTAATATTAAGCCGTATGTCAACCCATCACTTCTAGCGGAAGTTGTGGTAATTAACTTGTTAGCCAAGAAGCCCAAGAGTAATAAAGAGTCAAATACATCTGAGAAGCTTCAAACTTTGGCAACATTGGTAATCTTAAGTTTTGTGTAATGTGGTTTGATATATCAATTTAGTCTGCTAGTCTATCCATATTCTTACTCTACTGATCTAAAATTACAAAAAAAGTTATAAGCTTAAGTGCTTTGAGTTGTAAGATTTCTATTACGATCACGTATAATGTAAATTTCCCCATAACATGTCTAAGAGTTACATACAACTTGGGAGTAATTTAGTCGCTCCAAATTTCCTTTTCATTACAATAAAACTATTTTTTTCCTTGAAATTTGGTTATTTATGGAATGTCATTTTGCATTAAAAGTTCAATAATTTCCTCCCAACCAAACGTCACTTTATCGTGTTAGAAAATCCAAGCAGAAATCATCCCAGTTGATTAGGGGTGTTAAATGTTTGTATCTATCACTATCTATATCATTTACTAAAACGAAAATAATGAAAATGACATATGTTGATGTGATCTCTTCATAACAAAATTTCCACCAAAATCATTTTTAAATATATTCTCTTGAGGTCAACTATTTTCTACCTCCTATACCCTTTTCTTCCGTTTTCCTCAACTCATTCCAGCCCCTACTGCCACAATCGGGAACAAAACGTGCGTAGCTGAAACTCAATTTTTTGTTCTTTTTTCTTTGGCAAGTAAAAGTCAATAAATAAACTTTTAATGCAACGCACGTTTGTGCTACAACTTACTCGAAATAGTCAGCTTATAGTTATTTGCATTTCTTTCAAGCTGTAAATAATACTTTATTTTTGTTTTTAATTGTTATCGTTTCTTTGGGGGATAATCAAGAAAATTTGTGAAACTTTATGTAATGATTGTTTAGGAAACAAATAAAGTTGTTTGGGAAAAAATAATATTGTTTGGAGAATAAATAAAGTATGAGAGATATTGTTATAAAAGTAATATGTATAGGGTGGCCGAGTGTTCTATAAAAATAAAAAGACAAGTGAGCAAAAAAGTATGGAAAATGGGATATAGAGATGTAAAATTTTACCAAAGATAGTAAAAGTGAAAGTGTAAGCCCTAAAAAGCTACCTTTTAAAAAGGAAAGTGTAACAATTAAAAACACACGGAGGGAGTACTATTAAAAGGTTCACCTAAAACTCTGTGTTTACATCTTCTACTCTCCCAAAATGATGATCCTGTTTAGCCTCTACAACTTTCCTCTTCTCTATCACTGATCCTTACATAGATTTTGACTAATAAAATGTTCATTTTTTTGGTACAAGTGAAAAGTGTAAGTGTAACTTATGATATTATGATGACAGAACTATAGTTGATCAAGGATAATTCTGTGATAAATGTTAGACTAGCCTTGTTAGGAATAACGGGCTTTAATTTGTTAAGGATAATTTGATGTTAACAAGGTCATTCACTCATTTCACCTTAAGTTACGTAACAACTTGGCTGATCCAAAAATTTTGCCCTTGCATTATATGTGAATGAAAACGTATGAAAATTGGGGGTCACACGGAAATATTTCTCGCGGATGTGTTAGTAATAAATTCATATGTACGCGTCCAAGGGTTAGTAGGTAGTCGAGTATCTGAGGGCTAGCTAGCTTGTGAGCATAGAAGAGCCTGTCAGGCTGTCAGCATGCATAAGAGATCACCATGTGTTTGAGAGTAAGTACAAGGGCTAGTAAGCAGGCATTCGATGGCTTACCGGCCAGCATACATCTGAGGGGCTTCGCCCATCCATTTCAGACTCTCATCGTCTTATTGCTCGATATAAATTAGAACGAAGGATAGTAGGTTTCTTATGTCTCTTTCAAGCACTATGAAGTATTCAACAAATAACTGAATAAGTATGAGAGTTTTGAGAGTTGGGCTATGCTTTGTGGATTAAGGTTAGTGTTAATTTGTGCAATCCCCTTTAGGGTAGAGATGTCAATATCCAATGGATGATCCATCACCCGCTCAACCCGAAAAACAAAAAAGGTAACAAGCCGAGTTAAATGGATGATGGATGGGTGACGGGTGAACGTGTAACGGGTGATTGATGGATTAGGGTGAAAAATTTCATCCATCACCCGACCCACCACCAATTTATCACTCACTCCATCACCCATTTCTTACATTTTCTTAAATGTCATCATTTTATTTACAATAATATAATAATTTCCCCATTGATTACTATCGACATGTTTTTCATAAACTAAACTTATCTTAATCCGACATGAATTAATATACTTCCTCCTTTTCTTTTTAATTGCAACAATTCCCAAAAATGGAAATATCAAATTAATTGCAACAAATGTTTTCTTTCTATCTCTCTCTTTATCACGTACCCCCACTTTCTCTCTCATCCACTATCACACTCACACCAAAATTTTGCCTAAGTGTCCACCCAATTGAGTTTGTTGCAATTAAAAAACAGATGAAGTATAAATTGTGATTTTGCAAGTTTGATTTAACTTTTTTCGTTCAATAATCTTAAATGGATGATCACCTGTCCATCCGGTTCACACGCGGGTGGCGAATGGATGGATACGGGTGATGGTCTTATCGGGTGACGGATGGATGGATGAGGGTTAGTCTACCGGGTGATGGATGCGGGTGATGGCTCACCCGAGCCAAATCCGACCCGTTACCATCCCTCCTTTAGGGTGGTGGGAACTAATCTACAACAATTGACCTCATGGCTCACACCTTGTTTGGAAACCTGTCAATTATGTTTTTTTTTGAGCTTTGGAAAGATGAGTGTATATATGCTTTTTGACTTAAGGGGTTCAAAGATACGAGGGTTCTTAGAGCTGTTCTTCTAGGCCTAGGGGCATCCCTGCGTGCGCTTTCCTCATACCTTTGTCCAACTTAATTTAGTATGGTGGCTTCTCCGAGAGATGATGCAGGTTGCATTTGGTTCATGTTCCTACTTGAAACATGATGAGAAGGATTTCTTGGCCTATATGAAGGCTTTTCATCTTCATCTCTTATGTTGAAAAAGCGAACCATCAAGATAGGCCCCTAAATTGTCATTGATTTTAATAACCAAATGCTGCAAATCCTTATGGGTGACTAGTTGAGGGCTACTGACATTTTAGTACCTTTTTACAGGGGAGTAGGCCCATTGAGGTGCGATCTATCGCAATACTTGATCGTGATGTGAAGATAACAATGTGTATTTGAGAAATGTCAAACCACAACCTCTAAGTCAAGGATGAATTACCACCGATAATTTTTCCATGTAAGATAATGAATTTTAAAATATACACTCTCTGTTTTTTTTAATATGCATGTTTTACCATTTTGGGATTTTTTTTAATACGTATCTTTCTACATTTTCTCATAGATGGAAGGTTGGCCCACCTAATTACACTTCTCTCCTCTCTTTTATTTCACTTCTCTCTACCTTTTTCACTTTTCTTTTCTTTACTCTGCCTTCTCTCTTCCTTTTGCACTTTTTTCTTGGTCCACCGCACAGCACACATACATAATAAAAAACGGAGGTAGTAATAAGTAATTTATGATAACTTTCGAAAATAAAAAATCATATTTATTAATTATTATCTGGATCTATAGGAAATATAAAAATGATTTTTTTAATTACTTTTGCAATTAAAGAAAAAGAAAAATTATCATCTTTGGCATAATGATTGGCTGATATTAATCCCTTACTAAAATGTTATTCTGGGCATTTCTTAAATTTTTCTCGAAAGAGGGTGTCTAATTATAAACATAGCTATATGTTGACTATCCCAGACGATAGCAACTATTTCAGACATATTATGTGTAAAATTATATATTTCCTAGTTGCCCGTTTGTATTTGAGAGATCAATATGAGGGCTATCATCGAGTAGGAGTTTGAGGGCCTGCAATATAAGTATGGTAAAACTGCTCCGTAAATGCTCTCGAGACACTCCTCCACTAGGGGTGTACAAGAAAATCCGAAATATCCGATCAAGAAATAAGGATATCCAATCCGGTATTTTAAAATCAGATTATCAAATCGGATCCGAATAGATCAATATTTTGGAAATTCGGATAATCCGAAAATCATAATTAAAAAAATCTCTTTTATTTTAGCCCATTCATTGTTCACAGTCCAAGACTTCAAGCCCAACACGTAAGTTTATACTAACTCTACACGTCGCCCTTCGTTCACCCAGTTCACCTTCATCAATCTCTATTCACATTCGTCAGTACTCAATATTGCTGAGGCGTGCCTCTCCTTCGTCAGTCGTCAACACCGCTGCTCACCTTCGTTAGTCGTCAATAGCGCTGCTCACCGCCGGCCGGCCATTCTGTTATTATAATTCTCCTTGCTAGTCTTCCACTCCTTCTTTTGTAATTTGATTTGGTTCTTTGAAAGTTAGTTATTGTGTAATACAGTGTCAGTCGAACAAGGTCCTTGCTTTCCCTTTTTCTTCTTTCATTGTGTTTTTAGGCTGTTTCATTGTTGAATTGTAGGTTGTTTCATTGTATTTTCTGCTGAATCTTGCTTTCCCTTATTCAACCATGATGATAAACCAACTATTGCTTAGTTATTATGTACTTAATCGAGCTTGCTTTCCCTTTTACTTAGTTTGTCAACTTGGCATCATGAGGATTGAAACGTAGTTGGACATATATGGTGTAAGTGGATATATTGTACTCAGACTCTGAGAGTGCATTATTTTGATGAATTCTTTTTGTGTACATTATTTTAATGATGACAAATACTCCCTCCGTTTTCATTTGATGTTCCCATTTGGAATATGAAACCCAATCCAAATTGAGGTGGATGAAAATCTTTCTAATTTTATATTGTATAAGGTGTGCTTTGGACCTTTTTATTTTTGAAAAAGTAAGAGAGAGAAAGAAAAATGGGTGATTAAGAAATCAAAGATTTTAAAAGTAGGGCCATGTATAAGACAAACAGTAAAAAAGTGTAGTAAATATTTGGTTGTTTGAGAGTAAGATGATGAAATAAATATTCTTAAAATGGAAAAGATTCAAAGTGGGAAGAACTTTTTGAAACATCCCAAAAAGGAAAATGGGAACATCAAATGGGAACGGAGGGAGTAATGTTTTTGGACTTTATAATAAAATGTATATAAATCGTTTTTATCATTTTATGTGTTTGATTAATAATTAGTTTAAGTTTAACTTGTGGAGAAATGGTTAAGGTTTAACCTAATCAAGTTATTTAAATTAATTGTATATTCACTCAAATAAATAATGTATTAGAATCTAGGTTTTTATTTATTTAAGTTAGTTTTATATTTCGTAGAATTATGTTTATTATTAGACTTAGTATTTTCTTAGTATTTAATTTCGTAAATAATATTAGTTTTATATTTATTTTATGTATTTTAAAATAATAAGTTTATTTATAACTTATGGAGAAATGTTTATGAGCTTAACCTAATTAAGTTATTTAAACTAGTTGTCTATGCACTCGATTGTTATACATATGATTTTTTGCTTTGAATAATCTAATGTTGTGGAATATTAATTTGAATAAAATTAATGTCCATAATATTAGTAGTGTTAATTTGTTAGTGTTGTACAGGATTTGAATGAGTCATTAAACGTGCAACAAACAAGCAACAAAACCATGTGATATAAAGGAGAAAATGAACTCAAAACTGCAACCCCTATAATTTAGGAAGACTAGATGCTGACCAGTCAGCCAGTTCCTGAAAACTAAACCCCAGTTCCTATAATCTAAAAGTGCAACAACCAACGCATACTACGATTATGCCCGAAGTGCTAACTGAACTTGTAACAACCTAGCAACAACATGCTGATTATACGGAGGGTGTAACAACCAAGTCCCACTCGGCAACAAACTAAATCCCGTTGGCAGTTCCCGATACTTAGGAGGATTTGGCAGTTAGTCAGTTCCTAATATCTAGGAACCAACAAACTTCATAGTCTTCACCACAATAACTAACTAATTGTTGATTTGTTGGAGATTGTGGTTGCTGGTGGCGTGGATTGAGTAAGAGATAATCATGCACATAACAAGCACTTGATGGATAATGGGCTATTCATGGACCCATAACCGCCTAATGGAGCTGCTGAATTCTCATATATATAGCACATGAAAATCAGAATGAAAAAAAGAATTTCCAGACTTTCAAGTTCAAATCTTTATAAAGTTTTCATTCTATTTACTTCTCTTCATAGCAAAAATATTGTATTCGTTTTTTAGTGTTGGGTGAGATAAATTACAACTGAGAAACTTGTGTAATCAAGAGAGAAAGAAGAAGACTTCGAGTGAAGTCAAGTGAGAAGATTTCGAGTGAAGTCGCGTGAGAACGTTACGTGTTGAGGCCAGGAGAACAGGGTGACTGGGAACAGGGTCAAATTCCTAGAGGAACGAGTGAGAAGAGATATATAATAGGTTTTTACTGAGTTGTAAACGCTATTATAAATAAGAGAATGCAAGGTTTCTTCCTAGAGAAATTTGGAAGAATACCTTGTTAAAAGTATCTACATGTGTTCCTACTCTTTGTTCCTCTTTTAGTTTACTCTCTTTTGTTTATTTAAGAGTTTTTATATTCCGCAAAATTATCTAAAATCTCACAACTACAATTTACCCCTCTCTTGCTTAGTTGTTCTAGTGTTCATACTAGACTAACAATTCTTATCCTTGCCATTAACATCTTCTGCTGTAATTGTTGCTCTTATGACAATGTTACCGCCCTCATAAGGTTTCCAAATTGCCATTTAGTGATACAAGTGCACTAATGATTTTGATGAATATAGTTTTGATAATTGAAATGCCTGTTTTAGGTTCTAGTTCTCAAGTCTAGATGGAGAGTAAAAGACGTTCGAATCTAGAAGCTTCAACTGGTTTTTCAGCAAGTCATTTTTCAGTTTCATAATGTTTTTCATTGAAGTAATTTCATCATTGATTGTTTTTCATCATGGCCATATTCATTATTGAAGGAACTAAATTTGTGTTGGTTTTCTTGCAGAAGATCAGATCATCTTTTGATGGTAATAAAAGAGATAAATCTCCATTTGTTGATATATATTGATATGGAGATAACTGAGGAGATCAAGGTTGAAGAGTATAATGCATCCTATTCTTGTGATGAGGAGGAGGAATGACCACCACCACAAAAAGCAGAAAAAGAAGAAAGGTAAAAGTGGAGCACCTTTCTCGGAGAAGAAATCTCGTGAACTACGGGGAAGACGAAGAATAAGTTAAAGTGGTGGACTCATTTTATGTGTGACGGATAAGATCCCAAATTTGCCTTTTGTAAGTGTTACAATACACGTATTGGTTGTGATTCTAAAAACAGGACATTTCCTTTAGCAAATCATATTAGAGGTGCATAAATCATATCCTCCAAATGATAATCAAAAGAAGATTGAGTTTGAAATTCAAAATAGAGTGAATGAAGATGATAGTGTTGAAACTGCTGGGGTTCCAAAAACTTTGGGAGTTTGATTATGATTTTTGTAGGAGAAAGCTTTCCAAATTGCTTATGGTGGAAGAATTGCCTTTTGCTTTTACGTGAAGGTTTCCATTGACTTTTGCACAGCTTTACACCCCTTGTTTAAGATTCCTTCTCGTACAACTTCCACTAGAAATTGTTATAGTCTTTTCATTAAAAAAAAGAAAAGAGCTGAAAATCTCTTTTAAAAATTTGCATTCTAGAGTTTCTCTAACCACATACTGATATGTTCATTTTATAGGCTTTTAGCCTCGCACCTACTGTTTTATACTCGTTTGGAGCTCTATAGATCCCTTTATTGTGAGATTTGATATGTTTGGGTATGTTTCGTGTTTTGAGTTACAATTATACAGATTAGGTGTCTGACGCCTTTATCTAACATTTGGGAGCATTACCCTGATTACCTGGGCATTTGGTGTACCGTAAGAGCAATTTTGGGCTACCACGTGAGAAAAGACATAAGAAATAAGCTGAAGTGCGTCTGCCCGCCCGGTCTGGCGAGGCCACCCACTCAGGGCCGAGATCACTTTTGGAGCCCTTTGAGAATTTCATCTAAGTCATCCTCGCTCGGCCACCTGGGGAGAAGTCCGCCCGCTCGGGCCATTTCGTCCTCTGGCCGGGGGCTTGTTACGAGAATCGGCAGAAGAATTATTGAAAGACTGCCCGCGCGGGCCCCATCGCCCGACCGACCGGGCGGTTTATCAGGAGGAGCCTTATTTTCCGTTTTTATTTGCTTTTTGAACACATTGTTTATAAATATTAGTAGGTTAATTTCGATGAGTAGTTTTCTCTAAAGCATATTTTGTTTGAACATCGATTGCTTTCAATAAAGTTGTTTCCTTTCATGGATCTGTTAATATTTCTCCCTTGCTTTTCATTATTCTGATTATTGCTTTTATAGATCTTAATTATATTTTCTCTATTTTATTATTTATTTCGTTTCCATAGTCATGTCTGAGTAGTTCTTTCTCTAGGGTTTATAAAGAGGGTAGCCATGCCTATATTATGATCTTGATTTGATGTATTAGTATTGCTTAGGTTGTGATTTGAGCAATTTAAGGTGTTTTGTTCTTTATGCGTGATTTTTATTAGTGGCCAATTTCTTGAATTGCGTCTGGCAAATACTAGTATGACCAGATCGGCGTGAGCTTCTTGGTAGAGCTTAGAACACACTATTAATCGTGATTATGTGAGCGATCGTACTGCATATGTTGGATTATGAGCGTTATGACCCGATCATAGGCTTAACACCTGCTCTACTTGCTCGACTCTAGACCTAGGTTTTTATTGATGTAGACCCCTTTGATTGATATCTGCATGGTGGACCGAACTATTACCTAGTCTTTTATTATCCGATTTAATCATCGTTTATTCATCGTCCTCATTAGTTTAGTGTTAGTTATTTGTTTCATCCTT